>QANY01002723.1:471540-1005146 GCA_003255025.1 Datisca glomerata
CCCCCCCCCCCCCCCAATTTTCTTCATTTTAGAGTTTTTCGTTTGTGTTGTGCAAATTTCTGGTAGCGAGAATCCATACGTGGAGGAGAGATTGCACGCCAGCTCACGGCAGAGATTTTCAGTAACAACATCGAGGTATCCATCTCATTTACCGTGCATGTAAAATATAATTTTATAATTTTCATTATTAATTCTAATAAAAAAATAAAAATAACAGTACCCTAACGTAACACTTAAATTTAACTGTCTCTGCATTATTTAAGTTCATTTTGAGTTTTAAATATTATGTTTAATATTAAAATGAACATTTATATGTGTGATTTGATACAACAAATTTCTATATATTTTCAATAAACTATATATGGATAATTGAAAACCATGGATTTATTTATACCCTACACATATTATCTGTATTTTGTCCGCTAACATTTTCACGGGTATGAGAGGAATATGAATATAGAAAACATATATAATTTTGATATGAATATAGTTTTACACGTATCATAACCTTCACGTTGACATCATCCTTATACAGTTATACATAACTTTGCACGGTGGAGAATTATATCAGTTTTGCTAAAAGAAATCTAAAAACAAAGGAAAGAAGTGATTTTACCATATAGCCCCTCCCTCCGCCCCNCAAAAATACCTTTTTTTTCATTTGTCTTCTTGTTTATTTGCACTGATTTCACAGAAAATATGTGATTGTGAGACGAGCAGGAGAAAAGTAGAGAGATGATTGACAATAAGCAAAAGAAGGCCAAGGCAGTGATAGTGGGAGGTAGCATAGCCGGACTGTCGTGTGCCCATGCACTCATTTTGGCTGGATGGGATGTTGTGGTTCTTGAAAAATCATCCGCACCTCCGACTGGAACTCCCACCGGAGCAGGTCTTGGACTTGACCCTCTGGCTCTATGCCTCATCCACTCATGGCTCCCTCAACCCGAGCTTCTTAACGAGGCCACCTTGCCACTTACCATTGATCATGTAAAGCTCTGAATACATTATCAGCCTTCTTTTAGTTATTTTTTATCTGGGCATTAGACTTTTTTCATAAATTGTTTGTGTCAATAGGATTTGATAGCCTAATAAGAAAAAGAAAAGTGAATTAGATAGGGTGATTTTGGAATGTAATTATTGGTATATTTGTGTATCAAAATAGAACCATACAACAGATAGGGAGCGGGAAGTTAGGTGGACACTGACGAGGGACGAGAATTTCAACTTCAGAGCAGCACACTGGGCTGACCTCCATGGCCTTCTCTACAATTTGCTTCCTCCTTACATATTTCTTTTGGGCCACCTTTTTCTCTCTTTCTCCATTTCTGAAAACAAGAGCTCTGTTATAGTCAAAGCGAAAGCTCTGCAAACTGAACAGATCATTGATGTAGTTGGAGATTTGCTCATTGCAGCAGATGGCTCTCTCTCTTCCATTCGTCAGACTTTTCTTCCCAACTTTAAGCTGAGGTTTGTAATTCAAATATGATTGATTTACTCTCTATGTCCGTTTCAAATTTGATTCGGTAGGCTTTTCACTTGTATAAAATGTAGTGTACTATGAGAGGAGTTATTTGTAGATACTCAGGTTATTGTGCTTGGAGAGGGGTTCTCGATTTTTCAGAGGATGAGAATTCAGAAACCATCACGGGTCTCCGAAGGACATATCCTGATCTCGGAAAATGCTTGTACTTTGACTTGAGCTATGGCAACCACATAGTCCTTTATGAGCTTCTGAAGAAGAAGATAAACTGGATATGGTATATCAACCGTCCTGAGCCTGAACTAAAGGTGCTTGTTCTGCTTATTCTATTGCTTGCATTATCTACTCCATTTCTTTATTTGAGGATACACATAAAGTCAATATGATTTATGGATAAATAATTCCAGGGGAACTCAGTGACCATGAAAGTAAGTAGCGAAATGATGCACAAAATGCACCAAGAGGCAGAGAACGTATGGGCTCCTGAGTTTGTTAGAGCCATCAAAGAAACAAAAGATCCTTTCATTAACATCATATACGATAGCGATCCTTTGGAACAACTATTCTGGGACAATGTGGTCTTAGTTGGAGAAGCAGCTCACCCCACAACTCCTCATGGATTAAGAAGCACAAATATGTCCATATTAGATGCAGCAGTTCTAGGCAAATGCCTCGAGAAATGGGGAGCAGAAAACTTACATTCAGCTCTCGGAGAGTATCAGTCTACTCGGCTACCAGTCATCTCCAGCCAAGTCCTCCATGCGAGGCGTATGGGTCGAATTAAGCAAGGTTTATCCCTTCCTGATAGGGATCCTTTCAATCCCAAGACAGCTACGCCAGAGAATTGTGAAGAGCTTCGACAGAAAAACATGCCTTTCTTTGCTGATGTTCCTACAGTACTTGATCTGAGCTCTGTATGACAGAAAATAAGAGAACAAGCTCTACAGAAGCCAGATATTGTATTTATCAAAATAACTTCCTTGTAACTGATTGAATAAATTTTCAGGGTGATTTCGTTTGTATGATAACAATCCACAAGTTAATTTCATGAGAAGTTTCAGTAACAATAACATGATGAAATGGCACTATTCCAGAATAAGTTTATTCCTATTATTTCAGATGCCAGAGAAAAGAATGCAACCTCAGATACAGATGAGGCGAAATAATATTATGATACAGGCTTTTACACGACTGCAAGTGGCTTTTACATGACAACGATTGAAGGTTCATGGAAACACTAAGTTGCACCCTGGTGTTTTCGAAAGAGGAACTCATGACGTCTTTGCAGGCCATGCAGCTTGAGCTGACATAATAATTCCCACTATCACCCCAAACAACCCAAGTGCACTGCCAAAGATCTCGATCACCAAAATCTTCACAAAAAGCGATGAATTCTGGGCATCAGACAATGCACAGCTGCTTCCAATTATTCCCACACACAATCTGAGGCAAAACAGACATTCCAAAATCAATAAACTCATTAGCAGATCTGGATTTAAGAAGAAACACACACACACACACAGGGAGAGAGAGACCCGCATACGAGGTTGGCAAAACCGACGATAATGCCAGATGCGAAAATTGCATATCCTGCTCTAAGAGACTCGGGGGCATGCATTTGGGATGATGGGACACTCTCTAACTTTGTCTGTAAAATGATGGCCACAATTACACCATATATGGCCATGGCCTCACAGAAAATTATACTGAAAGAGTACAAGCATTGGAGTCATCACAATCTCCAAACAAATCAGATCAATGATAACAGGCCAATGTCATAAATGCTGGATAGAGATTTACCAGGTGATTATGTGAAGAAAGCACATGTATACGGAGGAATTCAACAAGAGCCATGTTTTTTCCAGCTATTCAGTAACACAAGCCACCTATATGAAGGAGAATTGTTATCATCTGACTTACCAAGTTCTTAATCCGTATAGCCCTCACTCCAATCCTCAATAGTATTTCCACATCCATATTTCTCACAATCTAATAGGCTAAGGTAATCAGATCAATTCGTATTAAAAAATTCAGATATATCGCAGAAGCATCAGGGTTCCGAAATTCAGCACTTAGACAGCCAACCTCACATTCTAGATTGAACTGAAACAATTTAGCCCAATACTAACTTCAAAGAACTAAAGATTTGCATTGGATACATTTTCAACGCACTCAACCGCAAATAAAGTACAATTTGGTTTTGTTTCACATAAAAGGACCATTCTTCAGAAGTTCCAGCACATCATGATAGGCAATGCGTTTGCGATAAATGTATAAATGAATATGAATAAACACCAAAAAGTTAATTCGAGTTATGAGACAAAACTAATCGAACCCCAAAATCAATAGAAACAAGCACTTAGTTTCCACTAAATCTTCACTAACCACACTCAAAACTTCGGGGGGGGGGGGGGGGGGGNGGGGGGGGGGGGGGGGTAATGTGGCTAAGTGATGATACATATTCCTACTTCATAACGATAAAACATACGCACCATGAAATTTCAAATTACCTAATCAAATTCTTTGAAGTGATACGGGGAGCTTTGATAGCAGCACCGATCAAACTGCTTCCAGTCATGTAAATTCCCCTACGGAATTTTCAAAAGCATAGAGAATAAGATGTTAACAACCCACTAGAGAAATATTGATAAAAAACTAAATGCGGGGGAAAGGACTGCTGGTACCAGGCGGCGCCGAGTACAGAGACGCCTATGGCCACCGCAATGCCGACGGCAGAGAATGTGTAGGGCGAGAGCTCGGATCTCCAATCATAGCTGAAGTTGCCATGGTGTATTGCCCGACTTGGTTCTGGTAATCCCCGGTTGATCTGATAGATTTGTACCAAATTTTCAGACGTCAAAGGTTCTTCATCTGATAATTGGAGAGACGGTGTGAATACCAGTGCTCGTCACCAGCGGCCCGTGGGCCTTCTTTCACTCCAGGGCCCAAACAAGAATCTCTTCAATAACGATCCGAAATCTTAATGGATAAACAACGTTTTAAGAGAAATGATTAATTAGTCTAAAATATATGTAGTAGATAAATAATATTTTTAGGTAGTGTAATTTAAATAATTTGTGAGTTGTCTAAAATACCCTTATTTATAATATATTTTCAGATTTTATATTATTTAATTAATAAATTAAATAGTAATGAAATCAATTATCACATATTTAGGAGTAGTTATATAAGTTATGGATAATTTTTTTTAGTTTCATTACAAATTTTACGTTCATATTTTTCTCTAAACTTAGGTTTCGTCTCCCTTCAATCAAATTTTATCGTTCATAATTGTATTAAATAAATATTAATATAATCTTAGAAGTAGTTATGATCTTAAATAAACTTTAATACAATGTTATCTGATATTAATACTTTATTTATTCAATATTAAATCATTCTAAAACTTTTTAATATCATATTATTTTTTTGTGAATGTATTAGCATTTATATCATATCTTGAATAAACGTTAATATTATATTATATTAATACTCTAAATGTTATACCATATATTGAATTAATGTTAATATCATCTTAAATAAACGATAATATAATATTACACGTTGTCGCAACGTGCATGCGACGCGGAGCGGCGATTAAAAAAATTATTTTTTTAGAAAAAAAGAAATTCGGAGTCGCCACCAACCATTTTAGGGCGTGATTGGTCACCCAAATTTAAAATCAAATATTTTGGTCTGTGAAAATTTAAAGTTGGTTCGGGAGTCATTTGCATGTGGGGAAGGTATTAGCACCCCACACCGCCCATTATGAAAAATGGTTATCAAATTTAATCAAATACTATCCAAATTATTATTTTTTAAATAATGTTATAAAAATTCAATTTTGAATGTCTCATTTGGTACATTTTGCATCATAAAAATTAGCAAATAAATTACCTTTAACGGGTGGTATAAAGACCATTGAAAAATTATTTCTTTCATCAAAACGTTATTGGGGGTACTCTCGGTATTCTAAAAATAACTTCTCACCTCGGTAGTTCGAGAAATTTGGTATCCCGAAATTCTAAAGTCCGTCATTGGATTTTTTTAGTGAAAACTAAATAAAAAAATTACAAAATTTAAATCAAATTGTTATGATTTTAACTTACGAGCGTCAATTTTGATGATAAAAGAATAAAATAATAATCACATACAACCGTGAGATATGAAAATAATACATAAATAAATAAGAAGAGATAACAAATATAAATAAAAAAAGAATAATGGAAATGAATGTTAGAGATGATAAATATGTATGATAAATTTTAAAAAAGAATAGCATAGTGAAAATAATGAAACAACACGTGAAATAATTAAAAATAAATATAAAAATAAATTGCAACAAACTAATCATATCTACTGAAAAAATAGAAAAATAAACAAATGGTGACGTCACCCTCTGTCATTTTTTTCATTTTTCAACATCTTTAGTTAAATCGAACCATTTTTATTTCTTCACCCATTGTTAATCAAATAGCAAAAGAATGATCATGAATGGAAATTAATTTAAACAAGTGTCACTAAAAATAAATAAATAATTTTGTTTGGGATATAAATATACCATTTTTTATTTTTGGACTACTTAGTTCACTAATTACCATTTTCCTTTCTTCCTTCATTGCTAGGAATGATCATGGAAGGTAACTAGTTTAAACAATTGTCATAAGAAAATCCATAAAACTTTCAAAATAAAATAAGTTTTGTTTGGGATATAAATATACCATTTTTTCATTGGACTACTTAGTTCACTAATTACCAATTTTTCTTTCTTCCTTCATTGCTAGGAATGATCATGGATGATAACTAGTTTAAACATGTGTCACAAAAAATGATGGTCAAAAAATTAAAAAGAAAATAAGAGAAGATTTGTAAGAACATAAAAAAATCAAAGCTTAAAATATTTGCATAATCTTGTATAGAGGTTTTACTCTCTATTTTATACATTTTTATGTATGAGAAATTATCATAGGAGATCTTTTTATCAAATGTACACTTTCAACCCATTAAATGGTTGATTCACATTGAGTTAATTTGACACCACTCAAAATCTTATCCTCATTCTCATTGATTGAGTTGATGACAAAAAAAATTTCATCATCAAACTTGTAAAGAGATAAACAATATATGAAAACAAACTTAAGATTAAAAGTAGGAGAAATGATAAAGAATGAGCAAACAAACCTATATATGGAAAATGAAACAAATAAATATCAAATATATGAGTATGAAAAAAAGAGATGATTAATTAGAATGAACAAAATATATTGTAAGCTAAAATGTAAGAGATTTGAACTACCTTAATAAAAAGAAAATGAGAAGATGGAAGATGAATAGAAATGAAAACTCACATTCTTTCTCTTTTCACTATTTTCTAAAAACCTCTATTTCTCTCTAAAATCTCTTCTCTTCCTCACTCTCCACAAATCTCCTTTCAAGTGAAGACCTCCCCTCTATTTATAGGCAAACTTAGGGCTTCACTTTTTTAATTTTAGTCTTTTGTTCCTTTTATTTTTATTTTTAGTCATTGGACAAATTTTCTTATTTTTTAGGCATTGGGCTATTTTTCAAATCATACACATAGTCTTAGACTAGTATATGGGAAAAAAACAAAATTTTCATTTTCAAAGTATTGGACCAGACAAAATACGATATCTACAGCTACCCCCCTTTGTTCACGCTTCTAAACTTAAAGGTGTAAATAAGTATTTTGATCGAGAAAAAGCTATATAGATAAAGGAAATAGAAACCTCAACTTATTATGGTTCTATGAAATGATGGAACTTATGAAATGGACCTGGATAGACATAGGCTTCGATCTCGACTCAATTCGGGTTCGATTTAACCCTATAAATTGAAACGGACAATGCGCTGACACCGGGCTTCGACCGCGACAAAGTCGGGTTCGATTTAACTAAGATAAAGAAAGGATGCAGACCTGGATAGATGTAGGCTTCGACCCTGACTCGATGCGGGTTTGATTTAACCATATTAATTGAAATGGATCAGACGCTGACACCGGGCTTCGACCGCAACAAAGTCGGGTTCTATTTAACCAAAGATAAAGAAACAATGTAGACCTGAATATAGGCAGGCTTCGACCTCGACTCGATGCAGGTTCGATTTAACCATAGATAAAGGAAGGGCGTGGACTTGGATAGACGCAGGCTTTGACCTCGAGTCGATGCGGGTTCGATTTAACCATATTAATCGAAATGCACCAAGTGCTGACACCGGGCTTCGACCATGAAAAAGTCGGGTTCGATTTAACCGAGATATTTAAAAGGAAACTAACCTGGATAGACGTAACTTTGACCTCGACTCGATTCAGGTTCAATTTAACTAAAGTTGTTGAAATGATATTTGATCTGATATTTACAAGTTTCATATGGTGCAAGAGCTAGATTAATGCACGCTTTAAATGTTGGAAAGTCATGTATGGATTTCGAAAGAATATCTTTAAATGATTCATGCACTTGAACTGCATCAAAACAGATCAATATGATGCATGTCTATGCATTGTAATTATTGAATATAAATGCAAAGTAGTGATTTTGAGTGCATGCGTGCTATGCATGATTGAAAACATTTGTGAGAAAATTATTTGATGATTTTTTTTAAAGTTGACAAATGTCGCCATATCCTTCACCCTTCAAATCAATCACTTGGCCTAAGGGCATGGACTCGCAATGAAGTATTGAACATACTTTCAAGAAAATGATTCATCCTTATTCATTGGTTTGTTCCCCAGTATTCGGCTTCACGTCGATGATGAAGAAAAAGTGGATAATTTCTCCCCATTTTGCTTCTTTTTTGTACTTTAATTGCAATCTTCCAATCATGCTTTAGCCTTTATTATGTGCATACCAACTTTCTCGTGATGACTTTTTAGATTCCCCCTCGTACTCAGACCGTCTTTCTTAGTTCCTATTCTTTTCTTTTTTTTCTTTTTTAATTAGCTTTCACATAACCAAGTTTATGCTTATGAGTTATTTCAAGAGTAATTAATGATATCTTAGAACTGAGAGAAATAAGAAATAATGGAAATAAGGAGAAGATGAAGTATATGTATTTGTCAACTAAAAAAGAAAAAAGGCTCTTCATTGATGATGAACAATGTTTACAATTGATGGTTTGGAAAAAGAAAAAAACAATGGAGGAAGAATTTCTCCAATATTCGAGACAACTTTTTTTTTAAACATTTTTTTTGCCTAACTTCATTTTTCCCATACTTAGAGCGGTCAAACGAAGTACTTCTTGATTGTATCAGAATTAACTGTGTGCGGTAAATCATCTCCATCCATGTTTGTTAGCATGAGAGCTCCTCCCGAGAAAGCCTTCTTGACAATGAAAGGTCCTTCATAATTTAGGGTCCACTTCCCCTGGTGATCATTTTGATATGGCAGTATCTTTTTTAACACTAAGTCTCCTTCTCGGAAACATCGAGGACGCAATTTTTTATCATATACGTGCATCATTTTACTTTGATATAATTGCCCTCTACATAATGCAGTCAATCTTTTTTCCTCGATGAAATTCAATTGCTCATATTGTGTTTGTACCCATTTTGATTCTTCTAATTTTGCCTCCATTAAAACTCTGAGGGAGGAAATTTCCACCTCAATTTGAAAGACCGCTTCCATGCCATATACCAAAGAGAATGGTGTTGCCCCATTTGATGTTCGGACTGATGTGCGGTACCCATGCAGTGCAAAAGGGAGAATCTCATGCCAATCCTTATAAACCCCCGTCACCTTCTCTATGATCCTTTTTATGTTCTTATTGGCTGCTTCCACTGCTCTGTTCATTTTCAGACGATAAAGAGATGAATTATGATGCTTAATTTTAAATTGCTCACATAATTCTTTCATCATCTTGTTATTTAAATTTGTCCCATTATCTGTGATGATCCTTCCAGGTTGACCATATCGACAAATTATCTCCTTTTTAATAAACTTAACAACCGCACTTATGGTTACACTCGAATAAGAATTTGCCTCCACCCATTTGGTAAAATAATCTATAGAGACCAAAATGAAACGATGTCCGTTAGAGGCTTTACGTGTGATGGGACCAATGACGTCTATGACCCACATAGAGAACGGCCAAGGCGCGGCCATTACATGTAAAGGGGATGTGGGTACGTGAATTTTATCCGCATAAATTTGACATTTAAGATTTGTTTGGCCATCATATGTCCATTAGCATGAACTCCACAAATTTCTTCGTGAACTTCCTCTATGATTTGATTCGCTTCCCTTGCATCAACACATCTTAAGAGCACCATATCATGGTTTCTTTTGTAGAGTATTTCACCATTCAAGAAGAAACCCATGGACAATCTTCTAATAGTGCATTTATCATTCTCAGAAGCTTGGATGGATATTCTCCATTCTTTATACACTGCTTGATGTCGTAATACTACAGTCTTGTGTCTAGCTCTTCTTCAATACTCATACCATGAGCAGGAAAATCTCGCTTCTCAATTTTTATGGGTTGCACTTCTTCCTTAAAGTCTACGGTGAACATGGATGTTAGAGTTGCCAGTGCATCTGCAATTTGATTATTCTCTCTGGGTATATGGTCAAATGAGATCACTTCAAAAGTTCAGCTTAGCTTAGTTACATGTTTGTTGTAACGTACCATCTTGGAGTCTCTAGCTTCTCATTCCCCGTTTAGATATCGTATCACCAATAATGAATCTCCGTACACTCGAAGCTTCCTTATCTTCATATCATAAGCTGCTTGAATTTCCATGGAACATGCCTCATATTCTGTCACATTATTTGTGCAGTCAAAGCATAGTTTTACCGTGAATGGGAACAACTTTCCTTCGGGAGATATGAGGATTGCCCCAATTCCATGTCCTACATCATTAGACGCGCCATCAAATAACATTGTCCACAATTCTGGATCCATAGATTCTCCTTCATTTTTAATATGACTGATATGTTCTCATCAGGAAAATCAAAATTCATAGGCTCATAATCTTGCACTGGTTGATCTGCAAGATAATCAGCAAGTACACTTCCTTTTATTAATTTTCTCGTGACAGAAACAATATCATATTCCGTAAGCAACATTTGCCATTTAGCGATTCGCCCTGAAAGTGATGACTATTCAAAGATATATTTGATTGGATCCATCTTTGAAATTAACCAAGTGAGGTGGTATAACATGTACTGTCTAAGCTGATGAGCAACCCAGGCTAATGCACAACACGTTTTCTCCAACATCGAATAATTAGCCACATAATTTGTGAAACTTTTGCTTAAATAGTTTATTACTTGTTCTTTCCTTCCAGAGGCGTCATGTTGACCAAGTACGCAACCCATGGATTTTCCCGTCACTGTAAGATACAAAATGAGTGGACGCCCTGGAGTTGGAGGAACAAGTATAGGCGGATTTTACAAGTATTGCTTGATCTTCTCAAACGAAATTTGACAATCATCATTCCATCCTTCTGTATCACTTTTGCGGAGAAGTTTAAAGATAGGTTCACAAGTTACAGTTAGTTGTGAGATGAACTGAGCTATGTAATTTAATCTCCCCAAGAAACTTCTAACTTCCTTTTGAGTTTGAGGTGGCGACATATCAATGATGACTCGAATCTTGTCAGTGTCAACTTTTATTCCTTCCTTGCTCACGACAAAATCAAGTAGTTTCTCTAAAGACGTTGCGAATGTACACTTTGTCGGGTTAAGCTTTAACTGGAACTTTCTCAACTGTCCAAATATTTTACGCAGAGTGGCCGTATAATCTTCCCCTTGATGAGATTGGCAATCATATCATCAACGTACACTTCAACCAAATGTCATATCATGAAACAGTGTTACCATTGCCCGCTGCTAAGTCGCCCATGCATTCTTCAGACCAAATGTCCTAACCTTATAACACAATGTACCACACAAAGTTATAAAGGTCATCTTTTCACGGTCTTCAAGAGCCATTTTGATTTGGTTATACCCCGAAAAACCATCCATGAAAGAGAAGGTTAAATGTCCTGCGATGTTATCTACTAAGACATCGATATGGGGTAATGAAAAATTATCCTTGGGGCTTGCCCGATTTAAGTCTCTATAATCGACGCACACCCTTACTTTCCCATTTTTCTTCAACACTGGGACTATGTTAGCAATCCATTCATGGTATTTTGCTACTTCTAGAAAACCCACATCTACTTGCTTTTTAACTTCTTCTTCGATCTGGACCAGCATGTGTGGTTTCATTTTTTGTAACTTTTGTCGCACTGGTTTACTTTCGGGCATAAGTGGTAAATGATGAACCACGATATCCGTGTCTAGACCTGGCATATCTTGGTAAGACCATGCAAAGATGTCAATATACTCTTTGAGTAAGTCAATTAATTCTCGACAGCTTTGGCTTGTCATAGAAGTGCCGATTTGGACCTCTTTCGTCTTTCCCTCCAATCCCAAATTTATCATCTCCGTTAACTCTTGATATGGTTGAGTTATTTTTTCATCCTCCTCTACCATTCTTAACATTTCCAGAGATGATTTGAAATTATCCTCGTCACTTTCATCTGGCTCTACGCTAAGAATAGGATTATCAAAGTTATTGCTTATGCTCTTGTTTTCAAAATCACCGTTCTCGAACCTGAATCGGATTATTGGATGAAAAGAAGGCGAGAAAAAAAAAACAATGCATGAGTATGAACAATATTTTAGAAATGGAAAAGGTAGACATAAAAAAGAAGAACAAAAAAAACTAAAATTTTATTTATCATTAGCAAAAGGAGACGAAACAAGTTTTTAGATTTTCATCAAAAAGATGACATGAAGTAGACGAGAACATAGGCCATAACAATAAAATTCCTAAGGCATTGAGTAGAATCATTAGAATTTTGGCATGAACACATTACTTTTAAAAATTCTCGAGAAGCACTGGTAGCTCAGTGACGTCCCAATTGTTAAGTTCATGATCTTAATCGTATCGAGAAACCAAGTCCTCTGTACTTGCACTTGATGATTTTCCAAGATCACAGATATTGAAAGCTCGGCGATATCATCTTCAAGGTTGTACTGCTTTACTATAACCGGTTCTTCGAATGAAATTCCCCCACTTCTAAAGGATTTAGAAATATGGGGTATGATCGCCATTTTCATATCGAATTTCCTATTTTCGAGCCTAACAATCCTCTTTTCTTTCTTTTGATCTTCCACTCTCCTTCTATCAGCCTTGGTCGGTCTATATCCAAGCCCAAAACTTTGTTCATTCTTGTCCTACTCGATTAACTTATTTATGCCTTGATGCTTACCCCCGAGTCCTTTGCCTAGCTTGTATCCCCCTTTTATCATCAACTTTGCCATCATCTAAGATGCTTTTGATAGGCTTGATGTTGGAGTGAGTTTCCCACTAGCAACAAATGTAGTGCTTGCAATCTCAAATGATCGAAATGAGCACTCAAATGCTTCTTCTTCCGCCTCAACATACGGCATGGTAGCCGGCTTAAATACCAATAAATCTTCTTCCTCATATATACAAATGAGTTTATGATTCATTATAAATTTCATCTTCTGATGTAATGAAGACGGTACTGCCCCGGCAGAGCGAATCCATGGTCGACCTAAAAGAAAACTGTATGCTGGATTTATGTCCATCACTTGAAAAATAATATTGAATAGGCATGGCCCGATTCGAATTTGTATCTCTATGTCTCCGACTACTTCTCTTTGGGTACCGTCAAATGCTCTTACTATCATCATGCTCGGTAGCATATGTGTTGTGTCCACAAGGAGCTTTGCTAGTGTGGATCTTGACATTACATTTAGAGACGAGCCATTATCAAACAATACTTTTGCGACAACATAATCCCCACATTTCACGGATATGCGTAGAGCTCTGGTGTGTCCGGTACCATCGGCAGGGATTTCATCATCTGTGAAAGTGATAAAATTTGGTGCAGTAATATTTCCCACAATTCCACTCAACTTCTCCACTGTAATGTCATGACAAACATGTGATTGATTCAAAACCTCCAATAATACTTGGCGATGTGGTTCAGAATTCAGAAAGAGTGACAATAAAGATATGCGAGCAAGTAGGCGATTAAGTTGTTCTATTACCTTATACTCGCTTTTCTTGATGAGCTTAAAAAATTCACATACTTCTTCTTCAGACACTGCTCTTTCTTTCTCCGTACCTCTTATTATATCTGGGTCTATCACTTGGCCGCCATGCATTTCTCCTTGGAATTCATAACCATTGTCGCCTTCTTTGGCCTTCCTTTTCCTTTACCTTTCAAACTCATCGCTTTTATCTGTTTTCAAAACTTCCGGTGTGTAGCATTTGCCACTACTCGTCATCCCACCTACTCCCGAAATATTAGTTATGGGGAGATTGAGGTCAGACAGATTTAACTCTTGAGTTTTGTCGTTACGGCTTGTAATGACATCATATCCGTACGTCCACGTTCACTTAATATGAACTTTATATTTAATTAAACAAATAGTATCGTAACCGCCCAGGTTTAAGGAAGTTACCATATTTAAATTTAAAAAAATAACTACAAAATCTGAGTAGAAACATGAGATAAGGTTATTGTTGATAAATCATAAAAATTTAAACTTGAATTAAATAGAAATGATCATTTGTCTACTTCAATTTTATTTAGGTCAATTACTAACTTACTACTATGAAAGTGACTTATCTATGTCATTTTTCCAATAATGATTGCAATGATGGCCCACATAAAACTATAGGTGCAATATTTAATAAAGTAATTGCACCAAATAGACATGTTTTAAAAGTTGAGTTAAGGGATATCAGGGTTTTCAATTTGTTAGGTAAATAACATATTTATGGACGCAATGTCATCAAAATTCGGTTGATGATTTTCAGTTGACAATTTTGCCCCCCATTTGATAGTTTCAATTATTTGATTTTGTGGGGCCATGTCAATTAATGAGATTTTATTATCTTTGGAATTTTTGGTTTTCAATATTATTAATATATTATATTTTAAATTTAAATTTACTTAAATCTTATTGTTTAAATTAATTTCCATAACCGGTTGATCATCAATTCCATATTTTCAGCGTGTTTTCAAAATAATTCACCCCAATTGAAAAATTGTGATTCACAATTAACCGAGTTCCTCCATTTGTGTGTTTTTGCTACCCCATTCTTCTTCCAGATTCCTTTGAAAGAAAATAATACCATTGATTGCATTCATTCTCCATATTCGTAGAACATCACAAAGATTGGTGTGTTCAAGTTTGTGAAAGAATTTCTGGGTTTTTTCGGTCTTCATATTCATTCATATTCTATTTTTATATTAAGCTTCACAAGGTTCATTCACAGAAGTTTAATGTTTTGATATTTTGTCATTTGCATGTTATTAGAGTACCATATGGTAAAAAAATTATTTACAGTATGTACATTTTTTTTCTGTTAATCATCGCTCTGTTGTTGTGGATTCAATATGTGTTTATTGCTTAGATGTTCGGGTATATGTTTCTCAAGTGCTGAAATGACATGTTTGAAGAAATTTTATTAGTTGGATTCGATGATGCATGTTTCGAAACATATTTTCTTGTTTTGGAGTAAATCATTATCCATGACAGTGCCAATAGCATGTTCCTTTTATGAAAATTGTTAATATTCGATGATGCATGTTTCGAAACATATTTATTTATTTCAAAGTAAATCGTTATCCACGACAGTGTCAATAACATATTTATAATAAACCATTATTATTGTAAATCAATGTAGTTTTATTTTGGCAAAATATATCATATATTGAATGTTCGATTTTCATGTAGTTTTTCACAAAAATAAGTTTCAAGAATTCTTAAAATCCCTACTATTGTTATGTATGATGTGTTAAAATTATGTCTATAAAGTATGGGGTAATAGCTATTTATGAGTAAACAGTTATTTCTAAGACATTGTATTACTGAATTTTATGAATAAATGAAAGATTTCTTTAATTAAAGTATGTTTGTAATTTACTTAAGTCATGAAACTATTATCAACCAAAAAGTAGAGTAAAGATCAAGCGGTCTTCCAGAAAAACTCTTCTAAGATGGTTCATAATGTTATTCTGAGTCTTAGGATCGACTGGACAATCGAATTCAATTATGACTGTTAGGTTGAATCAAATGATGCCAGTCTCGGGCAATGAGAGTGGAGACTCTAACGGTCGACCTAGACATGTTTTAGAACATGTTGAATAGACGAATAACCAATTAGTTTAAAGTAAAGCCGTTTATCTAGCTCTAAATCTAATTGTTACGCCTTAAGAGTATTTACATAATTACCTTAATCCTAAGGTGAATATGGAACTTGACCTAATTACTCACGATATTTGATTCGCCAAAGGAGTGAATTTGAATTGCCAAACAATACCTCAGCTGCCAGTCCCGTGATTCAACTATGTTGGAGTTGCCTGATTCACATATATGAAATTCATGGCAAGATTGCAAAAACAACAATATCACCTTATACTTTATTTATGAGTGTGTGAATAAATCAACTGAGTCTGGTACTCGATGATATGAGTCATTGAATACGAGATGTTAAACTGTATGGGACACTTCAAAAATATGTCTTTCTTGTTCAAAGTCAATAAAAGAGTCAAGGAAATAATAACTAGAGGGGTAAAATGATAATTTTATATCCCACTATTGTTATTGACATTCACGAACAGTAATATTGTAAGATATTCTATGTACCGTGAAATATAAATATTTATCTACACCAACAGAAAATGTAGCACGCATGAATCGAGAATTCACTCGGCATCAGACATATAGTGGAGTAGTACGATGTCAGGATTAAATAAGTCAAGATTTAATAGAGATAAATAAGCCAGGTATTTAAATCCCATAGCATTGTTCATATGGGTTCATTCGGTCTCAAGAGTAGCTTATAAGGACATAAATAAGAAACAACGTCAGTTGGACCAAAAACGTGTTTTAGACTAAGTTACACTTTCCGAGCCCATATGAGATGGGTGTCATCACAATATTAGTGAAGACCAAAATTAATGTTCAAATTAATTATTTTATTATTTTTTAATTATTGAATAATTAGTTAATAAAAGAAATAAATAAATTAATTGATAAGGATCAATTTAATTCATCAGTTTAGACGAATGAATTTGGACACAATTTCAGCTCATGTTAAAATCGCATATGCAGTTCAAAGGAGAGTGATTTTCAGTTTTGTAACATACATGGGTATTGGGTAAATTCTGTAATTAATATAGAATAGATTGCATTAGGGTTGCATCTCTAACCTAACTTAAGTGTGTTAATCAAAGCAGAAAAAATTTCTCTCTCCCTCTCCCTACTGTTGCCACTGATATCTATAGGGGAAGAGAAAAGTTTTGTTTTCTCTTCCATAATTGGTTTGAGAGTTCACACTCAATTCCTGCTAATATATTTGAGAGATATACTTCTAATTCTAACGAGTGGTTATTGGTGCAAAGATCAATTACAAGCTCTGTGAATCTCAGGAACGAGAAATGCGAGATAGAGAATTGGATCTCGCCAACTCAGAATTTCTCCATTACAAGAAAATGTATAAATAGTTTTTATCTCTTATGCATGTTCATTGGTTGGTTTTGTGTATACTTTGATTAAAATTTTGCATAAATGTTTTTGATATACTGCCATGAATTAGTCATGGTTCATTAATTTTTTATAAAATCTAAAACCCGATCCAACATGATAGAAGATGGGATGAGTCAAAGTCTTACGTTGATTTTCGTTCTAAATGTTTTTGGTTGATGTCAATATGAAGTTTGTTGAGATGGTTGAAGGAATTAATATGGTTTTGGATTTTGTTGATGGGAAAGATCAGTTTAAAATTATTGTCAAATTATAATTTGATAATGCTTTCATCTACTACTGTTGAAATTAAAAATGATAAGGACATTCAATGGTATGATTCATTGATAAGGAATGAAAATGGGGTTAACTTTCCACTTATTATTGATAGTAGTAAGTTCAATATAGTCTAATGCACTGATTTGCAAAATTACATGTTTGATAAGGGTAGTCAATCAGTATTAATGGATTGTGAGGATGCTCAAGACGATAATATTTTTATCCCTCTGGTTGATTTAGAAAATATATTTAGCAATTTTGACAATAAAAAGAAATCATCACTTATAAATAAATACGATTTAAAAAATACGTTGCACATGATTGCATTGAAAGGGAATTTATGGTTTAGGATTGAAATATCCAATCGAGAAAGAATGAATGCCCGTTGCGTTAATGATCAGTGTAAGTGGTTTGTTCGGGCATCTATATACAAAAGTGAGGAGCTTTGTATGGCTCATGAATATATTAAAGAACACATTTGTTCATTAAATATAATTCAAAGTGATCATCGTCATGCAACATCCGATATTGTTAGTCAATGCAATTAAAGGTAGATATAGGAATAACGTACGAGATCGAACAGCACCCAAAGACATTATTGATCATATGTGTTTGAAGCATGTGGTTACTTTTTTTAATTACAAAGCATGGAAAGCAAAGCAAAATGCATTGGGTTTGTTTCGAGGGATGCTAGAAGAGTCGTACGCAAGATTACCATCATATTGGTATGTATTGAAAGAA
This sequence comes from Datisca glomerata, assembly GCA_003255025.1. Classification (NCBI taxonomy): domain Eukaryota; kingdom Viridiplantae; phylum Streptophyta; class Magnoliopsida; order Cucurbitales; family Datiscaceae; genus Datisca; species Datisca glomerata. The sequence goes on from QANY01002723.1 coordinate 489,613, forward strand.
AAAAACCCTAGTATATCACTTTTTCAGTATGTCAATTATTGATCACAAAATCAATAAATCTTATTCTATTTATGTTTTGAAGGTACCGTGACAATAATTCATAATGATGGGAATGACACGTTCAAATACATCTTCATGTGTTTGGAGGCTGCATTGAAAGGTTGATATCATTATAGACCAGTGATTTAAGTAGATGGAACTTTCCTAAAAAATAAATATCTCGATACGCTATTAACAACATCGTTGTTGGATGGTAATAATCAAATTTTTCCTTTGGAATTTGCTATTGTAGATTCAGAAAATGATTTATCTTGGGGACGGTTTTGTGAAAAAATGAAGGAAGTAATTGGTGATAGGGAAAATTTAGTAATTATATTTGATAGACACAACAGTATCCCGAAGGCAGTTTATAAATGGTTCTCGACTATTGTTCATGGTCTCTGTATGCAACATCTTTTGTTTAATGTAAAGTCTGAGTATAAGAACTCAACTGTTGACCCCTTTTTTACTGATGTGCAAAAGCATATACAGTTGAAGACTTTGAAGTCAATATGCGTGCACTTGAGTCTATTTATCCTTTTATTCGTTCTCATCTTAAGGGTGTTGGGTATGATAAATGAGCTCGTTCTTATTTTTTTAGTCATCGATATAATGTCATGACCACAAATATATCAGAGAGCCTCAACAATGTATTGAAAGATGCTCGTGGTTTACCTGTTACATTTTTATTGAATTTCTGAGGCAATTGTCACAAAGGTGGTTGCATGAGCATAGAGTAGCATCTAATTGCATGATTACAATACTAACTCAATGGGCAAAAAAACTTATACGTTTTTCCGTCAAAAATTAATAAATTTCATTTGCCGGGAGTTGAACTCGGGTATATTGCTTGGAAGACAATTATCCTAACCGTTGGAATACATACGCTTTGAGGCCATTACGTACAATAGAGACGATTTTACTGTATATCACGTGCGTGCATACGATACAAAGAAAAGATGAAAAGAGAATAGAGATGAGAAAGAAACTTCCCCACTTCTCTCTTCCCCACTTTCTCTCTTCCCCACTTTCTCTCTCAGCAATATAATACACCTAATATTTCCCCCGCTCTATTTTAGGTGCGTTTGGTTTTATCTATCTACGTGTTAAAGTGTGTGATAAATGTATTATATTTTTTTACGCTTGTTTCAAGTATTCTCATTTGATATGATAAGATTATTTAACATGGTTAAATAACAATCTCGTATTATTTTTCCCATCACTTCTTCACAAAAATCTACTTTACGAAATAACTTTCTCAATTCATTTATCCATCTCACTAACATATCAACACATTTTTTAAAAATATCTTTTATTTTTTCAAATTTCCATAAACATCACTATTTGTTTACATATCTTCATACTTGATTTTGGTATTTTATTTTCTTCAAAAACAAAACCTCGCTAGGGGTCATAAAAAAAATCTCGATCCTAGAATCCTACCCAAAATCTTGTTCCAGTCTCGCGACCAAACCCATCTTGATCCCAACTTTTTAGATTTGTTCCCAACTTGAATACGTTCAGACCATGATTGGAACTTGATTTTAAACGGGTCAGAATTTTTGTTCCACCTGATCCTGTCCTGAAATGCTCGTCCCAAAAACACATCTCGATGCGCGTCCCATGAGATTAAGATATGTACATTAACTGAAATAAATGATTTAATATTATGTATGAAAAAGTTAAGCATATATAAATCTTTATATATATATATAATATATAAAATTTAAATGATGAAAAATGAACGTTCATAATATTAAAAAATTCTTCTAAATCAGTAGTTAACTCCTTTCCTAAAATAAATATTTTTTTATAAAATATTAATGTTTAGAAAATATTAATTATAAACAAAAGGGGACTATAAAGGGATTGTTTATCGCGTCCCGAGGACTGGGCTTGTGTCACGGAACCATGACGAAGATTTTTCTAAATCATTTGGTTAATTTCTTAGTAAGTAGAGTAATAAATATATACAACATTTCATTAAAAAATTAACAATAATTATTATAAAAAACTAAAAAATATGACGAAAAAGAATATATAAGTAATCAATAATTTAATTATTCTTACTTACACATTTACACACTTTTCAAAATATCTATTTATTCTCAACTCTTCATAGAAATTTTTCACAATTATGTATTCCAAGCTCCATTGAATTTATTATGTGTATGTATCATAGTTATCAACTCTATTTCACTGCTCATTTCAGTTTTTTTAAATGAAATATTTTAGTATTCCAGTATTTCGTTTGGGAAAAAAATATTTTGGACATATAAAGTAATATTATAAAATTTATTATTAATAATATAATTAAGAAGATTAAATCATGACTTATTTTCATATGACAAACGGTAATTTCTTTTTAACATCAACATATAATTCACATAATCCACTTAATTGTCTCATCAAAACCATTTTTTTAATAACTAAAAAGGAAATATTGAAAAAAAATTGTTGTCTGGCCTAAAAATCAAACCGAAGATGCAGATGTGAGGAAATTACTTAAGTAATAGGGCTTAATGGCATCGAGCATGGGCAAAATATGTGATTATATAAATTTTTATATTATATTTGACCTAAATATAACAAATAGTTTGTACCCACATTCTGTTTTATTCCTACGTCGAAACCTGAATATTCAGCCCGCTCCAACCAAAATTGAACAAAATTAGTAACTATGGCATATATATCTACTGAGAAAAAAGTATATGTACCAGAAAAATGTTATGTATTTATTGAATGTTTTAATGTTTTAGTATGAATGACAGTTATATAAATCAAATTTATTTACGATATATAAAAGATGAAAATTTATATGTAATAATTTATTCCATGATATCAGAGAGAATTTAATAAAATACTACATAAAATATTAAGATTTTTAACCAGTTGCTCCCAAAGAATCTATATATATTTTTGCTATGTAAATTGTGAACAATTTATCATTGAATTTATTCTACAGTGTAAGGAGAAAAAATATTTTACTTTTTGGCGTAGTAGGAGAAAAATAGTTGATTTAATTTTATTGGTAGAGTTAATAAAATAGTTAACTTATTAGTACGTAATATATATATATATATAATACAGAGAAATAATCAATTATAAGAATAATCAGCCATAATAGGCGGCAAACAGTTTAATTATGCAGATATTTGAAGTAGAAACAATTAATGAACAGTATTATCCCCACCAGGTTTGGCTTTGATACCAAAAGGCTCAGAATTTTAACAGTATTTAAGAGGGGGTATTAAGAAGTAAGAAGATAAACAGTAAAAATTATATTAACAAACAATAATTACAAAAACTATATTAGGGTGTAAGATTAAAAACTTACACAAATATAGTTTATTGGCACCAATAAATTAGTGCTTCCGCTCACTAATTTATGTTGAAGAAAAAAGAAGAAAAGATTTACAAAAGAGGAGTGGAAGAAGAACGCTTTATTTCACAAAACAGGTTTTAGCTCTCAAATAGTAAGAGTTGTAACAACGTGTTCTGATTCACAAATGGAAGAGACTACCTATTTATAGCTAAGGAAAGTGGAGTTCACCGGCAACCCATCACTTGCCTGAACTATTCTATTCTATAAAAGTAAAAATATTTTACATTTCTACTTTTGTCTACTTTTGACTAAGAATAGTAAAAAATATGAATAATTACCTAATTATTTGACAACTTAGTACAATAATTATAAAAGAAGATAAAAATATAAAGATTCCTTGATAATTTTTATCTTGGTCTTTGTGCCTTCATCCTTGAAAGTCATTATTGCTATCTTTGAAAGTCAATATTGCTATATACTTGGGTCCTTAATAATTGTTGTTTTGGACTCTTCTGTTTATGATTATTGATAATTATCTTTTCTTGTAGATCATCATGACCGTTGCATTGGGTCAAGGCGTTATCATGATTCATCAAATATTTAATTCAAACATTGGCATTTTGCCAAAGATAAATTTATTTACTTATTTTGTCTGAATTATTACTAAGATCATCATTATTGGATGGGTCATTCAATTGCTGAAGAGTGGCTTCCCGGAATTCCTTTTGTTTAGTAACTTGATTCTGAAAGTGATTCAGAGTCAGATTCAGTACTTTCCTCCAAAAGGAGAAGTATTTCTTAGAGTAATTTTCTCTTTAATTTGGACTTTGGAGTTGTGCCCCTTGATTTACCCTTTGGAAAGGGTTTGGATCTGGATTTTGATTTGGGTTTGGAAGAATTTGGATTAGATGGTTTTATTTGTGGAGCTAGGTCAATGAGCTCAATAATTTTTTAATGGTGCTTGGATGAAAGGATTTGCTAGTCACATATTGTGATGTATACTTGCAAATTCATAATTGATGGATGCAATAATTTTCTGGGTATTTAATTTATTCCACCATTTAACATAATATTCTCTGGTAAAAATTACTCTTTCAATCTAGTATTGCCATTTCAAAATCCAAGTTATTTTATATTTTATTAAAAAATAAAGTATTTGGGGAAATAAAACCTCAATTGGTGAGGGCTTGTAAACCTTAAAAATAAATTGAAACATAGTTGTAAATCAATTGAAAAAAGTTCTAAGGTAAAATCATGAATGGACCACCATTTTAAGAGCCAGCTTGGAAAATCAATTTTGAAACTATTATTAAAATTTAAAAACCAAAAGTGAGAGAAATCACTATTTTGATGCAAGAAAATCTTGTGTCATGCATCAATATAGTCAAAATAATTATATTATTTTTTATTTAAATTTTTTTTGAAACTTGAAGGATGGATTCTCCAATCCTTCATAGTTATGATTCTGATGATAGAGAAAGAATGGTAAATGATTATTTTTTAGAATTTCTGATCGGGCTAATTTTTTTATGGATTCTGTTTCTAAGAGAATGTCTCTGTAGAAACTAAGGTTTTTGTTATTATGTCTAGGGACATAGTGGAATTTATGAATGAAAGGCTTCGGCAATTTGAGTAGGATCCTTCAAATGAGCAAATGGAGGCTCAATATGAAAGAGATTTTCACTGGTCATTTTTTGAAAATTAGATGATGATTTATTGTATTTTGAAATTAATTGGTCATCAAAGGATATTGAGAATGGGTCAAATTGGTTGGTCAGGGTTGATTGGTGATTAAGTCTATTGGACCTAAGTGTTGTTGATTGGGCTTGGTTAGGAGTAGAAGACTCATATTTGATTTGAGCCTTAAGTGCCAATTGTTGAGTCAAAGATTCTTCTATTATTGAGCCATTCATCATTCTCACATGATTTCTGAAAATAATACTAATTCTTTCAGTTAAGGATCCTACTGCATGCCTATGACTCTTTTAAAATCTGTCAGGCATGATGAAGAAAGTTCCTTCTGGAATCAGAAATTCTTCTATTATTTTATTTAGAAATTCAATTTTAAATATTGCTTGTTCTAAAATGTTTACGGTTAAAATTTTACTATTATCATAACAGAGTTCATTATCTTTGTGAAAACCTATTTTTTCACATTTTTCATACCACTGAATTAATGTTGCATTGAAGTCATCCTTCAATCCAACATCTTCTAAAAATTTATCTAATTCATTAATCCAGTCATTTCTTGGATATTCAAATTCATTATGGTCATAATTAATAAATGAAGATTTTGAACAAAAGGCGACTGTTCTACCATTAAGTTTCTTGTATCTAAAAGAATTTTGATTGAGTATTCTAGGTTCTACCTTTCCATATTCTAGTTGGTCAGAATTTTCAAGTTCCTCCATTGTTGAATCTTGAAATGATTCCCCTGCATAAATTTATAAAAAAGAAGGTTAGGAATTTGATTAATAAATTGGACATTGAAATTAAAAGTACTGAGAATAGGCTGCTACCTGGCAAGAATTTGTTAAGGAGTAATATTTTTCCGTTCAAAATACATTTTACATATTTGCAGTTAATTTTTAAAATACATTTTTAAATTAAGGCAAATTGTATAATTTGATTAATGGAATAATAAACTCCAAGTCCTAGAAATCTATTCTGAAATAATATGGTTCTACTATCTTGTTTTACTGTCCTGGTAAATAATTTAAAATAGTTACAATATTGTTTAACGTATTCATAATTGTAAACAATCAAAAAACTTAACCAGTATTGTTTAATAAGAATCCAGAAAATAGAGAAATCAACAATTTGATTAAAGTATTTACTTATCATATTCTGAATTTTACTTGTAAAACCCCCAATGGTTTCTTTTTGTAAGAGATTGTATTTATGGGTTTGAAAACATAATTTTGTTTTAAATCTTTTTAAATTCTCATTGTGAGGAAAAGAAAGAAATTTGAATTTAACAGGCTCATCTATGGGATAAGTAATTATCCATCATACTCTGTTGTGAAATGATGCAACAAAGAGATGAATGGTAAACCCAAAATTATTTTATCTGTCATATTTTTTACTAAGACAAATGATGTTTTAAAACATACATTATCTTAGAAAATATGAACTTTAAGGATTTCATAATTAATATGCAGTCGGGTACCATTGGCAGAAGACAGAGACTCATTCGTCTTCTTGAAGTACTTCGGAGGAACTAGTCATTCCTGCATACAATTCAAATCTGCTCTTGAATCTACAAGAGTCATTGTTGTGAAAGCAAAATCTTGAATGATTATTCTAACCATTATGTTCCATTTTTTTATTTTTATGTGATTGATGATTTGGATGAAGTGCTCATCATTGTCGTGACAGTTAATAGGTTCTTCAACCTCATTATCAGAAATTAGTAATTTATTAGGTTCACTCAATTCTTGTTTGTTGATTAGATTTCTATTTTTAAAAGATTTAATTCCTCTTTTATTTCATTGTTAGAATTCTTCAAATCTTTTATTTCAATTTTAATATCTTTGATTTCCTTTTGAAGTTTTTGTAAGGTAACTTCTTTTTATTTTCCTTTTACCTTATTGAATTTTTCAAGGGTTTGTGAAAGACTTACAGTAGTATTATTATTATATTTAACACTTTCTTTCTTTAGAATTACCTTTTTAAGTCTTTCAAGGTATTCTTGTTTTAATTCTAGATTTTTAATTTTGTAAATCTAACAAGAGGGTTTCTTGTTCTTCATTTTTATTATGACATTGATTTTTTTTTTACAACAACTATCCCTATACCCCATAGTGATGTTAGGAGATTCACTGTCAGAACTTGAGGATTCAGTTTTAGAGGATTCAGGGGTTTCATATTCTTCTAAATCTTCACTATTACTTTCATAGTAATCTATTGTCTCTAAGATTCTAAACAATTCCTATTTAAATATCTTCAGAAATTTTTAATTGATTAATTTCATTCTTGACGTGACAAATATTTGAAAGGTGACATTTCTAATCACATTTAAAACACGTAATATTAGTTTTATCAAATTTTTATTAAACATTTTTCTGGAATAATTTTTATTCTTAGAAAAGTTTTGATAATTTTTTTTTATGTTTGTGGTTATTTTTCCTATAGGGCTTATGAGACCTTCTAGGGTTTAAATGAGAATTTTTCTTATTTTTCTGAGAATGGGCAATAAAGGGTAAATAGTATTGCTCACAGAAATTACCTAACTCATATTTAGCAGTTTTACTTTCTTTTTAAATTTGTTTGTTGATTTTCATGTCAACACTCATTTTTAAACCTTCTTTTTGTATTATAGTAATTATTTTTCCATAGGTTAGACTATCATAGTCTATATTTCCTAGATCATTACTAAGAACTGTTCTTATTTTATGGTTAAAGAGATTGGGTAATCCATTAATAAATTTTTCTTTCCAAAAAAGTTGGTTACTATCATCCCTTGACATTATTCTGGATAAGAATATATTCTTATACCAATTAAAATCACTTAATGTTGGACACCTAAGATTTGTTAATGGATCATGAATACGTAAAGTAATATTATTGGCGTATCAATGAAGTGTTCAATTATTGTATAAAGGATTGTATTTATACCATCATGTATTGTATCCTGATTTTCTTCAATAATTGGGTTTCCTTCAGCATCAATCTTAACTTTTGAAAGAATAAAAATTTTGGATTCTTATGTGAGATGTTTTTCCCACCAAGAATGACGTATTCCTATGAATCCCGTGACTAGAAGATTTATTACTTCTTCATGAAGTAAATTGTGAGAGGTAATGTAGCTGTTAGCTACCATTGCCATGTGTTGCAATCTATTGATGACTTCCTGTTCAGAAAGGCCATCAATATTCCATTCATATAATTTTTTTGCAGAAACAGAAAATTGATTAACAAGAGAAGATTCAGTAATTTGAATATCAGGAGGCATGGCTTTCTTATGCCATTTTTTCTAATTTATTAATTTCTAAATTCTTAAATGTTTTTTCAGTATTGTTAATATTCAAAAATTCATCTATTGTGGATGATTCGTAAGTTGATTCTGCCTACGATTATCCGAATTAGTATCATCATCTTGGTTAATCACTTTCAATTCTTGAAATATTTCATCAATTTTTTCAGACTTAGAATCTAAACTACTGTTTTGGTTAACTACCTTAACAGAGGAAGATGACTCAGTGAATTTATTATTTAATTCCTGAATCATTTTATCAATTTTTTATTAATTGAAATAATTTTTAAAGTGGTTTTATCTGAAAGATTTATTAAAGATTTCTTTTTCAGGGTTTCACTAGGCCTAGGTTCATTGAGAACATCAATATTTGTTTTAATTTTGTCTAATTGTTTACCTATAGTAATTAGACTCTGATTAGTATAGTTGAGTTGTTTAACTACTTTTTTGTTTGGTTATTCTTCTTTTGTAATTTTGAAAAGAGAAGCAGTGATTAAATTTTTTTTATGATTAATCATGATTTTCTCAGGAGAATGATGACTAGTAGATACTACACTAGAGTTTTCCTTAACCCCTTTATACTTTAAAATTACTTTGATATTTCTTTCGTAAATATCTTCAACATAATCCAGGAAAAATATATCAATTCTAAATTCCTACATGAATGTCTTCCATTCAGCAAGTATGACTTTTCTTTGATCCATATCACATGAATCTTTGAATCTATTACGTCTATCTAGATTGTCTGGTTCATTATTGTGTTGGGTTAGACCTTCTCAATCTGGTCTATATTCTCGACTCAAGGTTCCTATATTCAAAACTAAGAATTGAGGATTGACAAAATGAAGGCTTCCTTGGAAATCTGATCCAGTGGGTGCTTCAGTTTCATCAGATTGATCAGACTTATTATCAAAGACTCGCTGACTAACTTGAGAATTTGTGGTTATGCCTTTAAGTTTTAAATTTTAAATTTGTAATTTCTTTAATTCTTGTTCTAAATGTTGAATCCTAAAACTTTGATCATTACTAATGGATGATACAAAAAAGGAATTTCTAGGGGTACTACACTGGCTATACTCCCTAATTTGTGGACTAGAAGATGTTTGAAAGTTAATTTTTACAGTACCATCCATGTACTGCTGGATGTAATCTACATCTTCAATTGGTCTTTGAATTTGGGTAGGTTGACTTTCATTAGTTAAAAGCCAATTTGTTGGTAAATTAATATCAGACCACCTAATCATTTTAGGAACTCTAATATTGGCATTACTTTGACTAGATTGTATCAATAGGGTTTGATTCTTTGGACTCATATTGATGGCTTGAAAGTTCATATTTGTTTTGGTTACTTTGTAATGAATTCTAAAAATTAAAGCTAGAGGTTGAGTGCCTTCTAGGACTTGGTAACCACTTGTTTTGATATTTAAAGTTAATGATTTTAAAATATGAGGATCTACTAAACTAACAGACAGATCAGGAAAACAATCAAAATGAATTGGACCATTACAAAGTGAAGATTCAATGAATCCTAAAATACTATCATTAAAATTTGTAAATCTTGCATCTCGCAGGGGTAATAAGACAGAGCTATTTAGGCCTCTTCTTATGAGTGGTTTTACTCCAATCTGGACTAAACCAAAATGAATGAAATTATATCCTTCTTGAAAATGATGCTTTATTGCATCAGAAGAAAGTAATTGACATATTTCATGCTCTTTTCCAAGAGCATATATTTTTTCAATTATTTTTACATGATGCTGAGGCTTGAAAGAAGCAATATACCGTGTTGATTTATAAATATTTTTATTGGAGATTTTAGGTATATTCCATACCCTATGATCTACTTGATCATCTGTTAATTCAATGTGTTCATCATTTATTATGCCAGGTATTGAAATTATTATTGACCTACTACTACTAGAAGAATTACTCATAAATGATCTACTCGTTGCTCAACTAACTAAGTTATTCTTATTATTGAAAATTTCATACTGTATTTTTTGTTATTAACCTTGTGGGGACTTCTACAACCTCATATTAGGCTTCACTCTTCTCCCTTTCACCTCTACAACCACCCTACCCTCAGGATTTATGTATCTAAGAGGTCTTACCTAGGTCCCTGAAGCTAACCAAATAGAAACTGATACGTCAGCTTCTGATAAACAGATTCATAGATTAGGCAAACAAATAATACAGAAAAATAATCAGTTATAAGAATAACCAGCCTCTTGGACGGATAGTAAGATTAGGTATAAGCAATTATTCATGTATTAAGTAAACAATAATATCAATAACCAGCCATAATAGGCGACAAACAGTTTAATTATGACACACACACACACATATATGTACTAATGAGCTGACTGTTAAGGATCATGAATACTAAGGGTTATAGTAATGGTTATATTAGGTTTAAATTATAGCATACATGGTCTCATGAACTAACCGTTAAAGTGATGGTGGTGGCCTGACGACCCTACATAGTATGAATATAAAGACAGAGAAAAAACCACGAGGTTATCGGTACATGCAAATTACAACTTACAGTAGGGAGTAGGAGATTGAATGCGGAGAGAGGAAGATGACTCTTGGAGACTTCAAAATATAAACTTCAATTCTTATTGCTGAGAGAGAGGGAGAGGGAATTGAGGGAGTGTGTCTATATGTGTCATGAATGATGTATTCATTCTTATACTCTCCAATATACATATTAAGACATGCTTGTAGATTGGTAAGTACGACCAGATGTGGTTATCCAAGTCTTTTGTATATTGGAGAGAACTTGTATTTGTTGGTCATCATGTAGTTTGACATGTAAGGTAAGCTGATAGTACCATTCAGGAAAAGATTGAAGTCGTTGATCCTTTTCTAACTGGTAATAATACAGGTTTTTAAGATCTAAGAGTTGTTGAGGATTATGGTTTGAGAAATACAATTTCATAAAATTCTGATATTTCAGTTGCATAAAATCCTAGTGAAGATTTTATCTTAATAAACTTCTGGGTGTAAAATCCATCAAAGATTAAATTGCATATTGCTGGCAGTAGAGCTATTAGGCTTTCTGTTAGTATTTACTTCATAAGCACCATGGGGTATTTGGTTGTCCCATATATGAATTCCTTTAATAAATCATCATGGATACAGGAATTCTGAGATCCATTAGATTCTATAGGTTCATATATAGGTTGAGATATAGATTGTCTAGAAGATTCTGGAATATCAACCTTATAAGGAGGAATACTTCTGTAGCTTATACTAGAAAGGCTTCTAGTTAAGGGTTTCTGAAAACGAAGATAAACATTACCTCCTTGGGTTTGAATAACAACTTCAATAAATTGCCTAATGATTGGTCAAGTCGGTACGACATTAGAGATTAGCCAAGTTGCAGGAAAAGTAATATCAGCCCACGGTATCATGCGAAGAATAACTACCTGACTATTGAAGAGATTAGTATCAATAAGAACAATATGTCCTTGCTCACTCTGCTTGCGAGTATAAGGATTTAAGGTGGAGAGAACTTAAGGTGAATCCTGAATAAGTTGGCGAAAGGAGATAATCCTGGTAGGTAATCATAGCCATGCGATTGAACTCTGAGTTCTAAAACTTTGGCTAAATTACTGTCAGAAAGAGTAACACTCAAGTTAGGATAAATATTAAAGTATATTGGTCCATGAGATAAACTGGTCTCTATGGCTCTCATAAGTGAGGTTTTCCAGTTGAGGCGTCTACTATCTCTAAAGGTGCATTATATACTGGTGTTCTGACCTAATAAAGTCAAGGGCTTGAAAGTAATTTGCACAAGTCTTATATGAAGATATTTTCATAAAAGGATAAAAATCATGAATATGCAATAGATAAATTATATCATCGTTATTCTCTGAAGGAATAGCATATTCAAAGGTTTTGACTATCTTTCTACTGGTGAAATCAAAAATACCAATTTTGTAAATTGTTTCTGGTTTAACTTTGGGTATGACCCATTTATCCAAAGCTTCTTTAACATCTTGATAGGCTATTAGTTCTGTAACTTTTGAAGTTGGTGCTACTGTTGTGATAGAAAGAGAACTAAATTCAGACATGCTTATATGGTGACCATGTATGAATAATTTAAAGAGAATATAGACATGATTATAACCAAATAAATGTCTGAAAATATAAAAACATCATCAATATAATAAATAATAAAATCACTATAAGAATTGAATACATCATTCATGATATGCTGGAATTCTGAGACCATATAAATATGCTAAAAATATTAAAAGTTTTGAAAATATTAATGTCTATATTCTCTTTAAATTATTCATACATGGTCACCATACAAATATGTCTGAATTTAGTTCTCATTCTATCATAACAGTTGCTAATAGAGTAGCATCAACTTCAGAAGTTACAGAACTAATAACCTATCAAGATGTTAAAGAAGTTTTGGATAAATGGATCATACCCAAAGTTAAACCAGAAACAATTTGCAAAATTTGTACTTTTGATTTCACCAGTAGAAAGATAATCAAAACTATTGAATATGCTATTCTTTTACAGAATACGATGATATAACTTATCTATTACATATTCATGATTTATATCCTTTTATGCAAAAGTATAAATATCTGCATATAAGACTTGTGCAAATTGCTTTCAAGCCCTTGATATTATTAGGTCAGAATGCCAGCATACAATGGACTCTTAGAGATGGTAGATGCCTTAACTGGAAAGCATCACTTATGGGAGCCATAGACACCATTTATTTCATGGACCAGTATACCTTAATATTTATCCTAACTTAAGCGTTGCTCTTTCTGACAGTAATTGAGCCAAAGTTCTAGAACTCAGAGTTCAATCTCATGGCTGTGATTACCTACCAAGATCATCTCCTTTGGTCATCTTATTCAGGATTCATCTTAAGGTTCTCTCCACCTTAAATCCTTATACCCACAAGTAGAGTGAGCAAGGACATACTGTCCTTATTAATACTAATCTCTTCAACAGTCAGGTAGTTATTCTTCGCATCATACCGTGGGCTGATATTACTTTTCCTGCAACTTGGTAAATCTCTAATGTCGTACCGACTTGACCAATCATTAGGCAATTTATTGAAGTTGTTATTCAAACCCAAGGAGGTAATGTTTATCTTCGTTTCCAGAAACCCTTAACTAGAAGTCTTTCTAGTATAAGCTACAGAAGTATTCCTCCTTATAAGGTTGATATTCCAGAATCTTCTAGACAATCTATATCTCAACCTATATATGAACCTATAGAATCTAATGGATCTCAAAATTCCTTTATCCATGATGATTTATTAAAGGAATTCATATATCGGACAACCAAATACCCCATGGTGCTTCTGAAGTAAATACTAACAGAAAGCCTAATAGCCTTACTGCCAGCAATATGCAATTTAATCTTTGATGGATTTTACACCCAGAAGTTTATTAAGATAAAATCTTCACTAGGATTTTATGCAACTAAAATATCAGAATTTTATGAAATGGTATTTCTCAAACCATAATCCTCAACAACTCTTAGCTCTTAAAAACTTGTATTATTACCAGTTAGAAAAGGATCAACGACTTCAGTATTTTCCCAAATGGTACTATCAGCTTACTTTACATGTCAAACTACATGATGACCGGCAAATACAAGTTTTCTCTAATATATAAAAGACTTGGACAACCACAAGGGGTCGTACTTACCAATCTACTCATCCTCCACATTCATCTTTAGAATTTGCTTCAGAAAATGGTAATAAAAAACTTTTAGTGATAAATCTTTATTTTTAAGTCCCTCAGAAAGTTAATCATTAGGAACTTGTGAGAATTAAGGATATTCTCCCCTTAACCAAACAAAATAATTGTACCAATCTTTTCCTTCAAACTGTAGGAACTCAGTTAATCAGAATCGAAGACCACATTGAACAAGTACATGAAACTAAGACTCAACAAAATCCTGTTGATCACCAAAAGTTTAACCTTGAACCAGTCACAATCAAACCCCCTCTTGAAGTTCAGAATTTTAAAATAAAATCTACTAAGAAACAGGACGATTTTATGGAAACTTTTTTTGGAAAAATAAAAAACCTTAGATTTCCGCTCCAGAAACTTTAGGACAACTAAATATGATGAATCGGGATGATTCACCCTATTAAGACAAACCCGAAGAATTTTCTCTTTCCTAAATATTAGATATTTAAAAGAATTTTGATGAAACCATCAATAAACTCTCATATTCCAAAAAACCTACTACTTGTATGGCTTTAACAGGACCGAGTAGATATTATTATCCTAGACCTACTCTGCAAGACCTCTTGTATGAAGAAGATTTTCTTCATACCTAAAGGTCATATCATGGTAAAACCATTTATGAATGGAACATAGATGAAAAAATTGAATACCAGATTTTTGAAACTTACACCAGATGAGTATGTATTCCTCAGTGATGACAATACATATCACCAAATTCGTAGATTCCTTGTTAATGGTTTCACAGGAACTCTTAAAGAATGATGGGATAATTGTCTCACACAAAGTCAGAGAATTGAGATTTTAAATTCCTTTAAGATCAAGCCTGACCCCTTAACAGGTACTCAGACCAGAAATGAAGATGTTTTCTATACACTTGCTCAGTCTATAATTCACCATTTTCATGGACCAGGAGTTATTAATATTGATAAACATCAAGAATTTTTACAAAATCTTATATGTCCTTCCTTAACCCATTTCAGAGGGTATAAAGATGTATTCCTCATGAAAGTCATGCAGAGAAGCGATGCTAACAGTGAACATTGGAAGGCCAAATTCAATAGATGGTCTCCCTAGTCTATTTGTAGAAAAGGTTCGTAAGAAGCTTAGAGATAAGCATGATCAAATGGATATCCCTTATGACCGGTACACTTATGGCCATCTTGTTACCCTAGTCATTGATGAAAAATTAGAATCTTAATAATATAAATGAACTGGGTGAATTATGTGACCAATTTACCTATGATACTGAGGTATCGTATCCTTCTACCTCTCAGCCGAATAAGACTTCTTAACTACATAGGACTTCCAAACCCTATAAGTCCCATAACAAATACTTCTCTAAGAAGAAATCCAGGCACAAAGATTCTCCTCAGAATCTTAATGAGAAATTTTTCTCCAGAAAGCATAAATCCAAAGGCACCTACTATAAGTGTGGTTTACCCGGTCACTATGGTAATGAGTGTCGATCCAAATTTAAGAAGAAGCTGAATGAGCTATCCTTTGATGAGGAGACCCAGCAGAAAATCTTAAATTGTCTTTCTGAAAGCAGTTCAATAGAAGATAGTACAGATGATGATTTTGCTCAAATTTATGAATCTGAATCTGACTCCTCTGCTACTTCTGAATAACTTTGTTGCTCTAAATCATGCAACATGATAACTGAAGCCAAATATTGGAAAGTCATAGTTGAGATGAATGGTCTTGATATGAATGGACCAAGTATCAACATTTTAACAGATATCTAGCGATCTCTTCTAGCAACTGCAGATCAAATTACTAACCTTGAGATGAAGTTAAAATTCTTAGAAACCTGTTATAAAGCCTATACCACTCCAGAAGCCATCCCTATTGAGAATTACAGTATGAAAGAACTTTTGACTCGTATCCAACAAAATTCTTTACTCACTATACCATTAAGTCTGACATTCAACAGTTAAAAACTGCTAATCAAATCATCTTTCAGGATCTTAATCTCCTCAAACAGTCAACTACCAATGGTAAGGCTTCTCTTGAGGAATCTGAACCTTCTTCACCCCCGGTGGATCCTACAGCAGAAATGAATAAGGAAAATCCCTACTTATTTCTTCTAAACCAAGTTGTTCAGAAGTGGTATACTAAAATTACTTTAGTTATCAAACCATATTTTATAGTTAAAGATTCCATTGTCTTAGATGATAGTGGTGCGGATACGAACTGCATTTATGAAGGATTAATCCCCACAAAATATTTTCAGAAAACTACTCAATCCCTTACTAGTGCTAGTGGCGACTCTATGCGTATTCAGTATAAAATACCTGAAGTACTTATTTTCAAACAAGGTATTTTCTTATATGCATCATTTATTTTAAAAAAAAATATGACATAAAGCATAATTCTAGGCAATCAATTTTTAAATTCTATTATACCTATTACAGGAATTGATACGTCAGATATTCATACTATTATAGACAATACTAATACTAGATTTGAATTTGTCATAAAATCATATACTAAAGATTTAGATCTGATAAAAATATTATTTAGAATAAAAAATAACCATTTAAATTTTATATAGAAAGAAATTCAATTTCTTATATATATACATATTGTGTTATATTAGAATCTATAAACAATCATTGACAATAATTAAAAACTTGATAAAAAGGAAACTATAAATAATCAAAAGTTTTATTACTCTCATATACTTTATATAACTTTATCAAACTTTATCAACAACTTTACTCAAGTTTCTTACATACCAAACAAGCTAATTATACTTTCCTATAAACTTTTTTAACTTAACCATGTATTATCAAACATGACAATCTTAAAATCTTTTTGTACATAAGTGCACCCCCGTCATTCAAATGTTGCCGCTACAACTTCAACTCGTCAATATGGCACATGTCGTTCCTATGAACTACTGTCAAGTGTTAGCTTTGACTTTTCAACATGATTGCTCGATCCACGTCACCGACTTTTCAACATGATTGCTCTGACATAAAGTGTATCTTGTATTATTTATTCTCTCTATGTATTCGGTTATATCCTTGCAACCACTAAGTAAAGTGACAAAAGATTTAAGTGAGTCTCTTGCCTAGGAACATTCTAGGGACTATGGTCTGGCAAGATTTGGACGAGGTTATGCTGTACTGGAAATGATATCCTTTCCCCAGTATGACATCTTTGAAAGTCATGGATGTATCATATTTCCATTGTAGGAATGGACTTAGTTATTAGGACACCCATCGAGAGAGGTCTCGGACGAATACCGTCTATCTCATCGATGTAGTTCAATCTTCCCAAGGTTACTACATGTGACACATGGCGTAATGTGAAATGTGGTGTATATGAGAATCTTGCCCATAGATACCCTGGCCCATGTAGTTATGATTATAATAAATGATGACTGAATGTTGCCACCTCAACGAGCTTGTTGAGGTGTCATTACGTAGGGTAGACTATCAATTAGTCAAGACATTAATTGGAGTGGACCATACATAGAAGTTTCTCTATAATTAAATGCATTC
The DNA here is from genome assembly GCA_003255025.1 of Datisca glomerata. Taxonomy (NCBI): domain Eukaryota; kingdom Viridiplantae; phylum Streptophyta; class Magnoliopsida; order Cucurbitales; family Datiscaceae; genus Datisca; species Datisca glomerata. The sequence goes on from QANY01002723.1 coordinate 507,202, forward strand.
TCTTTCATTGTAGAGGACTTTTGAAACTTTTGTTTCAATTGGTATTTTCCAATTTACTAGACTTGGAGAATTCTCTCTGAATTCCTCCTCCCAAGAGCATTTTGTCACCTCCTATAGGCTGGCTCAAAGTGTTCGTCCTTCACTCTTCAGATCTCAACCTCCACGTTCCTACGTTATATTTGTCATTTACTATGGCTAGATCACATCTGTAACTGCACCCATGTGACGTCACAGTCACACCCCATTAGCTCCTGAACATTTGGCGACTCCACTGGAAAGTAATCTGTACAAGTACAACTATGGTTGGACATGGATTATCTACTAAGACTTCCTCTTGTATTTATTACTAGCAATGAGAATATAAGCAAACCGTCCATCTTTGCTCTTGTCATCACATCCTCTGTTACTACAATACAAGTACCACTAGTGCACGGGACGCATGACAACACTTACTAATATTTTACTCATGAGAACTTGTAGAAGATGCTTTAGATAGAGAGGTTATTCAAGTACAATGAAAAGTTTGGTTGTGTAAAGGAATACGTAATGTTCTTTATTGATCAGGGACCGCATGGCTGTGACAACTCTATCTACTTGAATAGTCGTGACTTCAACAAATTAAGAAAATGTTGTGAACATATCATGGACTCTAGTAAAGAAAATCCTAACGAAAAATGAAAATTTTAGTACTTATGATTCTAGTAGTGACTATAGCATGATGTTGAAACGCTACAAACTTCCTTACATGAGGACTACCGCATAATAACTATTTCATAATGACTATTGAGTGATAGTTACAACGGTGCTCCAGTTACATGATGATTTTGGTTGTAATGCAAAAAAAGAAGCAAAATCAATATTTTTTTTTGTATTTGAAAAAAAACTTTGCACATGCAAAGGCGTCAAAACACCTTTGCATCGTCCAAAGGCTTACACCTTTGCATGCCATATGCAAAAGCGCCTTTTGATGCCTTTGCATGCCGTATACAGAAGCGCCTTTTGACGCCTTTGCATCACACATACAACGGTGCCTTTTGACGACTTTGCATCACACATGCGATGGCGCCAGGTGCTCCGCCGATATTTTGCCACTGTTATATAGTCTGTCCAACTGGTACTCTGCTGTGTTCTTACCATGTTATTTTTTTATACTGTGATTAATCACCTCGGCGCCATTGTATATCGAAAATTATATTCTCCTATAAAATTTCATTTTGTGTGCCATTACATCCAACGTATATTGGTGCCTATCGCACCAGCGTAGTATCACAAATGTACGATGCTAATGATTGTATAAGTTCTAATAAATCTATCATTTACTATTATTGTCCAACTATTTTATTTAATCTTTAGATGTGCTCATTTTTGCTTACTCTCTTCACCATTTACTAATTCTCATTGAAAAATATTTGTTTACGAGGTACACAACATGCAACTACGCCGCCACAACCTACTTGCGACTATACTGCCACATTACACTTACAACTAAGATGCCACAACACACCTGGGACTGCGCTTCCATAATATACATTATGTTACACTACCATAACATGCCTATCAGTACTCTTTCATATATCGCCTACCATTGTGATGTCATAGTATACTTGCATTGGATTGTCATAGCACATCAGTCACCCCGTTGTCATAGCACAGCTGTCACTATACTGCCATAGCATACATGTCACTACACTCTCATAGCACACCCACGACAGAGTCTCCCACAGTACACCTATAAAGGAATCTCTTGCAACTCATCTATGACACCTTACAATGATGCCTCATGTGATACTTTGCGGTTGCACACTACGACAGTGCCTCCCATGAAGTGTGTGGCACACGCCCTCACATTGATACATCTATTACACTGGTGCACTCTTTTTCAATAGTACATTCATGATCAACAAGCTCACCTCAAGCCAGTAGAAAGCAGACTTTTGCATTAGTTCACCTATGCCAATGACATCTCTCATGGCCAGTGGTTCTCACTACCATACCTTCACATGGCAGGTTTCATGCGACAGTGGTTTATGATGGTATTTCAATTCTAGGTGTGCCTGTCACATGTCACTTAGAATGATTATTTCACTTCACCAGGTACACCCATGGTAACAATAAATGATAATGAGGTGTCGGCTGAGACTGGACGTATCTCACTTCTAAGTGTGCATTGTCATAGGTAGCTTAGAATGGGTTTTCACTTCGCCAAGTACATATGTGGTAAGGATAAATTATCAAGAAGTGTGTACTGGGACTGGATGTATCTCATCTATCTCTCTAAGTACACCAGAGGTCACGATAAAATTATCACGAGGTGTGACGTGAGTGTGGACTATCACTCCGGGTGCATCCAAGGTGGGAAGAATGTGCACACACAAAATAGTGTACCCAAAATAATGGAAAATAGCAAAAGATGTTCAACTACATGGCCATGAATTCAGAGCAAAAAGGAATAGCAGTCTATCTGATCTTTTGAACATGCCTTGTTACTACAGAGAAATTTCTTGCTTTCATCCGCCTATCTGATCTTTTGAACATGCCTTGTTACTACAGAGAAATTTCTATATGACTTAGCTTCTTAGCTCTAAAAAAGGAATAGCGGTCTGGTTCTAGCTTAGCTCATGAACTCCTAAACGAGAAGAATCCTAGTTACTTAGTTTCTCCTATCTGTTCTTCCGACCAGTTCTAGAAAAAGGGTTTTTTGAAAAAGTAGAGATAACACGGTCAAATAACATTATAATTGATCCATTGATTCACATCAAAATGCTCGTTGGAAGTTCACCCATTTGCTTTTGTCAGTGGTAACTACTTTAGCAGTAGGCTTCATTGGTACATCTTCAGTGGGCACTTCTTTTCACCTGGATTTTTGTGACTACTTTTCTTTCGCTTTGTCATCAAGGATTTCTGGACACACAATGTCAAGTCACTTATGAAAATGTAAATCTCCACTAGAATCTCCAGATCTGAGCCAATGAAGGATTGCCACTTTACTATCAAACTCTAATTTCTCCAATAGGTTTTCATGGTTCAGGATAGTGCAGCAATGTGAGATGTTTTAGGACTCCTTTATCGAAATCAAGTTTTACAAGCGACTATATTTCACTAGTAATATACTATCAAAAAGATTATTGCCCTTATTTCCTTCACGTTTAGATATGTCAAGAGTTGTCAAATGGATCAGAATAACGATCATGATTCGCTTTTCCACCTGAGTAATACTTTTTTTATTCCCACCAAGGTCGATGTCCATATTGAACATAAGCAACAACTTCTGCGTTATTTAACCAGAAGGTTCTAACATGTAAGGACAATGTTTGATGTACCCTAATCGATTAATGCTTATTCGGAAGTTGATTGTTTTAAGCGTCATATAAAACTACATGACCACCCTTGTGGAGATGATCAAACTCTAATAAGATGAATTTTTGACCCTTTACAATATACATCTAAGGTGAAGTCCCAACATTAACATATGTAAAGATGCATTGTTAACAAATGTCACAATCTCATGGCATCCCAATAACCACTTTGAGTTATGGTGAACTTGATCGATGAGGCAATACGATTTTTAACGAATATGGGAGCTAAAGTGACTTTCCATCATGTTGCCAATCTAGTTTCCATCACGAACACTCAACTATTCATCATCTTGAAAGGAAGCCATTTGACTTGAAACAAAAGTCCCATTTGTGCTAAGAAGCAATGGAAGGACCCAAACACATACAATTGGGAAGTTTGACAATGTGATCATGGTTCACATGAAGCATAGGAGAATAGTAATGTAATAAGGCCAATTAGCTCAACCTTCTCGTTTTAAAAGTATAGACATTTTCTTAAACTTCCACTACTTCACTTTTTTTAGTCGAAGTAGTGGTGTCTTTGAAGAAATGAAAAAGATATAGTTCGCTCACCCTCATCACCTAGACACTACTTTAGTACGATTCCTAATGGTAATGGGAGATATATGGGGAGGTCACCATGCATGTCTTGTAAGATTGATATTAAATCAACACCTATGTATTCCACGCTCCTACTTTCCTGCTCCAATAACGAAGTGGGGTCTAAAAAATATATCATACTCGACGGTTTTCTCGGCACCACGAATCAAACAAGCGTCTAGTGTAGGTGTCATATTTTGACCCCAACAACAGCTCTTCGTGATGGTAATGGTACCAGTATTACTGACCTGAGACTACAACATGACGATTTCGATCTGTCGTATCCAGATCACATGCCATCATGATAAGTTGCTTACGCATTGTATACTACTCCGAATGAGTCGCGTTATGTTCCTACTAGGTTCAAAAATTCTCATGATTGCAACATACTACATATTTTCAACATAAATAGCACAGTCATGCACTCCATGTTATACATTCATATTATATCCTTACAATATCCCAATGTTGACCTTGAGAATTTTTATGTTTCCTGAAAATTATTTGTTGTTATGTGGACTTCAAAACCACCTAGTTCCGTTGAGATCATTACGAATAAGGCTTTTAGCCGTCTTTATGTGTGACTACAATACCACTTAAAGAAAATATTTTTTTATGTTGGAACGATTCCCTGATGTTAACAGGAAATAACCATGTATGGTGCCTCAAGCAAAGTATTTTAGGTCAATTATTGCCCCGGTGATGACAAAATCACCTTAACAGACGAGTTGACGATTTACTGCTAAATGCACCTGAGGTAACAAAAAATTACCATGAGTGGTGACTTAGGACTGAACATATTAAGGTAGAACTTAGTCGTTGTCACGAATTCTCTGCCAAAAGAGGAACTTGGCCGTTGAAACATGATTTATTAAAAGGTGAGAATTCGTTGAAACTTTAAATAAGTTGGTAGGCATTTCACCATTAGGCCAACACATGAAAATGTATCTATGATCCTTCAAGTTGCCCATGACGGATGATTCAAATGTTCACATATATATATGTGCCTTCTTATGCAATTTCATTCTATTTTTATGTATATATACACCTTCTTAGGTAGTATCATGCAAGTTTTTATGTATATGCGCCATCAAAGGGTGGATCGTCTAAGGATAATACTTTAGGTAATAATATTTTATTTATTTTGGGAGTCTCGCTCATACTATTATGTTTATCATTCAAAGTGCATCTATGCTAACGTAATTGGAAAACTTTCCAAATAACATCACTGTATGTGATTTTATCTCCACTAGTAGAGGTCATATACACATTATCAAACATTATCATTCACATGCAAGTAAATTGGCTATGACATATATATAGTTCATTCTGTCAATCATCATACCACATGGAAATGTAAAAATATTACAAACATGTACTTGTTACATCTATTGTCATACACTTCTAGTTGTATTATCGTCACATTTGAAAGTTCATATTCTCATTAAGCATTATGGTGTATGATCTTGACATGCGTACCGAGCCATTTCTATATGAGTTATTCCCTGCTAGTCATTCTTCAGTGAATGCCGCCATGATCAGACTTTTTAGTGAAAGAGCCATGTTGTAGCCAAACTACTTCTTGCATCTCTTACTAGAGGTTAAATACAAGTAATTGGTACATCATCACATCTAGTTAGGGCTATAGCAACAAAGATGACTTTACATGACTGATTCAGTGGAGAAACATTTTTCATCAAAGTTAAACATCTCACAATTCGGTGGCTCATCAAGAATAATCACAACACATTACTGAGACAATGTGGAGAAACTTTTATCAACCGCTATGCATTTAAAATTGCATAGGGGGCTAATGTACATGGGTGCACCCCCTTCATTCAAATGTTGATCGCTACGACTTCGACTCGCCATTGTGGCACGTGTCGCTCCTATGAACTACTGTTAAGTGTTAGCTTTGACTTTTTAACGTGATTACTCGATCCACGTCAGTGACTGACCGACATCTAGTGTATCTTGTATTATTTATTCTCTCTACGTATTCGTTCATATCTTTGCAACCACTAAGTCAAGTGATAAAGATTTAAGTGGGTCTCTTGCCTAGGAACATTCTGGGGGCTGTGTTCTGGTAGGATTTGGACAAGATTACGTTGTACTGGGAAGGATATCCATTCACCAATATGGCCTATTTGAGGGCTGTGGATGTGCCATCTACCAATTATAGGAATGGACTTAGTTGTTAGGACACCCTTCGGGAGGGGTCTCGGACAAATATCGTCTATCTCATTGATGTGGCGTAATCTTCCCACGGTCAATGCATGTGACACATGTCACAATATGAAATGTAGCATACATGAGAATCTTCCCCATAGAAACTCTGGCCCACGCAGTTATGGTTATAACAAATGATGACAGGACATTGCCACCTCAACGAGCTTGTTGATGTGTCATTATGTAGGGTCCACTGTCAATTAGTCAAGGGATTAATTGGAGTGGATCTCACGTAGAAACTTCTCTATAAATATAGGCGTTCTTTTTCATTGTAGAGGACTTTTGACATTTTTGCTTCAATTGGTATTTTCTAATTCACTAGACTTGGAGAATTTTCTATGAACTCCTCCACCTTAGAGCATTTTCCATAGACTGGCTCAAAGTGCTAATCTTTCACTCTTTAGATCTCAACTTTCACGTTCTCAGGCTATATTTATCGTTTATTATGACTAGATCATACATGCAACGGCACACACGTAACGTCATGGTTACACCACTTTAGCTCCTAAATACTTTTCATCTAACTCGAGCACTTAAACTTATCCAATAACTTAATTTTTTTAGTATTTTTACTTAACTCACGCTAAACAGTTCCTTACAATAACACACTAATACTGCAATATATACTTCCTGTGAAGCAAACTTGTTTGAACAAGTTTGCATTTACAAATGGGATAAGTTTGCAATATATACCTTTTGAATTCAAAAGGTATAAGGGATAAGTTGCATTTACAAATGGGATTATAACACCAGCTTCTTAGATAGTCATTTTCAATTCATAAATAAAAGCACTAAGTGAAAAACTCGCATATTAAGTTACATAGATTATATAGTACTCAGAAAGGTTTTCTGCGACGAACCACATCTTGTCACAAAAGTCATTCAACAACCAATCAAAATTTTCATCGGCAAAAAGTATTGTCGAGGCAATATACCGATGAATTTTTCCTCGCTAATAGGTTTTATTGACGAATATGGATCTTTTACCGATGAAAATGTGCGTCGTTAATGAACGAATTTCTTATAGTGTTGGTCGGATTGAAAAAATCCCTCCTAACTACATACTTAATTACTATATTTTATTGTTTATTTTGGGAATATTTTAAGAACTAGCAGTTTTTTTAAAGATAAAAACTAGCAGTTAGCATCATACATCATGTGCCCAACATTCCTAATTTCTCCATTGTATATATTATATTAAGCATTCTAATGTATTTTTTTTGTTTATTAATGTATAAACAAAAATATCTATATCATTGTCTAGCTTCAGAAGCAACGCAAAGTTTGTCATCAGAGTTCAAGAGATGATTCCTCTTATAGCATTTAGAATTCAACAGCTATATCTATATCATTGTTTAGCTTCAGAAGCAACGCAAAGTTTGTCATCAGAGTTCAAGAGTTGATTCCTCTTATAGCATTTAGAATTCAACAGCTATTATTCCTTTTTTACATACTTTGTCATATATATCCAACTTGTAAGTATAATTTAAACTCTTCTACTTATAGAAATATTAATGTAGTAGATTAGTGAATAATTAACTCTCTTCCTGTACGACAGAACACAATTATTATTTACTAAAAAAAGAAACTTCGGTTGTTCGAAACCAACAAAACTTTAAAAAATAAGTAATATAAAAACTTTAAAAAATAAGTAAAAATCAAAAGGAAAAAAATAATTAGTTTTTTTGCCAAGCATATATGCATTTGTTAATCTCTCCCTATCCGACTACAAATGAGTTTAAAAATTATGCATTATGAAAATTAGTCAAGATTCCACATATTGGCATCTGGGTCATGTTATGCTAATCTGGCCAATAGGATTGATTGGAAGAATTTGATATATTAAAATATTCTGGTTGTTTTATATTACCAAAAAATTCGATAGCATATATATTATATAGAAAAATGATGAGTAATACACAAAGTTCGTTTTTTTATTCTATTAATTAAATTGTTTAATTTTTTTTTTTGGATTTTTTATGAAAGAGAAGCGCATTCCACGCAATTCCCACTTAAGATGCATGTACCTTAAATTTAAAATAAAAGAAGGCTGGTTAGTTAATTAACACAGGGGTTAAAAACATAGTTGACCATTTGGACCGACCAATGATCTCCAGATTCGTTGGGATTTTGTACACATGGGGTAAATGATCTTTGATTCATTGAGTTTTGGGTGTTAGATTATGGATTCTTCAACTTATAATGATTGTGTAAATATATAGTTGTCAACATGCAATCAGTCATTATAGCTCAATTAACTCGAATTCTTGTTGACGAGCTTCACGATTCATTTATATCGATGTTTAATCATAATATTTTCTTTCCACATAAAACATTATGATGCTTACAAGAAAAATATATAACCTATGTAGCATTAAGATCGTTTACTAATTATTAGTACATAGTTTATGACAAGCCGATTGGCACTAACGACATGTTTAGTTCACTTTATTCTCATTTCTAATCTTATTATATTTTTTTTAGTTGAATTATCATATTTGTTTGTAGTACCACTTAAATTAATCAGGCTGCAATTCTAATTTCTAGTTGCAATCTTTTGAGATAATTTAAAAAATTGAAGCAATCATAATTTATAATATAAATTGCAATTCTAATATCAAACAAAATTATTTTCATACATTCATATGAAATAAAGCAAAAGTCACTTCGTTCTCTATTTCTCTCTCATTTTATTAATTTAATAAAATTAACTTTATTAAAATTTATTTTAGTGTTATTAATTTATTTAAATATTAATAATGAATAATAAATTTAATGTTAATGTTAATATTTCACGTCAAATATTTTCCATTATAACTCTTATTTTATTAATTTAATTAAATTCATTTTTTTTAAAAAATTTATCTAACATTATTAGTTTATTTAAATATTAATAAAAATTAATATTAGTTGCTTATATTTTCTTTCACTGTAAAACAACAAAAACAATCCTGTTTGTCTTGTTAGAAAGATGTAACCTGTGCTGCAATGCTTTCTTGTGGGAAACCTCACACAGTGGCTTCTGAGAGTTGCACCTGCAAAAAACCTATGCTGCTCTGAGTGCTAAGCTTCTATTTTCTGTTTTTGTTTACTGCATTTGGATATAAAGAAATAGAAGAGTGTTTGTAGGAAAATTAGTAGACTTCTCTCTTATTTCTAAGAAGATTGGTAGAATGGTGAGGGAGAGATTGTGGTTTCTTAAAAAATAAAAAATCTTAACGTAGACACCGAGTTCTTGGATAGGTGGATTTAATATCCAAGTTCCTGTGTTGGGTGTTGGTTTTGTTATTACTTTGTAGTTTGTAATATGGTTTCTGTTGGCTTTGACAGCTTTGTATTGTCCTACGTATGTATGTCTATTGTACTTTGTGTAATTGTACTTTTTTTTAACCAGTTACTACACACGTGTGATGTACGTGTAATTAAAAATATTATATTTTCAGCTGTAATTATTATTTATAATTATGTTGTGTTTATGTTAATTGAATAGAAATATATAATACCAAATTATTTATTTTTCAATTTATTCAAAAAATCAATACAATGTTATATTGTTATTATTTATATGTTGATATATTTTACTTCAACCATGTCATACCACATCATATATATTTATTGGGAAAAAACTTAAGAGTGTACAATAGAAATATGCTCTAAAAATTATGGTTTAATATCATAGAACTCCATGCATTTTGCCCTAAAATTAACTTACCTCCTAAACTAATTTTCCTTTCTAATTGATCTTCCAACTTTCTTCATCCAACAATTTACCATCTGGCCATTAAATGGCAGTTAAATAGTCTAATGCATGGCATATGCCTATTTTTTTCTCCAAATTTATCACTTTCTTCAACCTTATAAGTTACTCATCTCTCATATTTTTCATCCAAAAAATCAGCCACAAATTGCATCTCTTTCTTCACTAATTTGTCAAAATTTTGACAAATTCTCCTCTAGTTTCAGCTCAGTTCAGGTTTTGTCTCATGCGGGTTCGGTTTCAGTTTTATCAATCATATTTATTTTTCTCTTTCATGAATAAATGTTTGTATTTTTTCTAAACCGAACCGTTACTATTTTTTCAAAACCCAAACTATTGCTATTTTTTCTAAACCCAAACCGTTGTTATTTTTTATCAATCATATTTATTTTTCTCTTTCATGAATAAATGTTGCTATTTTTTTTAAATCTGAATTGTTATTATTTTTTCTACACCCGAACCATTACTATTTTTTATCAATCATATTTATTTTTCTCCAACATGAATAATCGGTGCTATTTTTCTAAACTCGAACCGTTGCTATTTTTTCTAAACCTAAACCATTGCTGAAACTAGAGGAGAATTTGTTAAAATTTTGATAGATCAGTTAGAGGGAAATGTAATTTGTGGCTGATTTTTTGGATAGAAAAATATGAGAGATGGGTAGCTTATAAGGTTGAAGAAATGGGTAAAATTAGAGAAAAAAATAAGCATGTGTCATGCGTGTGATCAATTAACAGTCATTGGGGTAAATTGATGGATGGAGAAAGTTGGATGACCGATTAGGAAGGAAAATTAGTTTAGGGGGTAAGTTGATTTTGGGGCAAAGTGTATGGGATCCGATGATATTAACCCAAAAATTAAAAGACAAGATGATATCAATATAATTAAATTATTTATTTCATATTTTATTTTAAACTTTGATATTCCATTTTTCGTTGTCTTGCAAATTTAATTTTTCGTTTGTGAATTTTATGTAACTATATTTATACAATTATACATTGTTTGTTTCTATCATAACAATATATACTTCTCTGCTTAAAAAAGTGGTATTGTTTCATTATTAAAAATGATGTTTTTCATATGAAAAATTGTGTTATTTCACTTAAAAAATTGTATGGTCTCAAACTAAAAGTTGTATTCATTTTGGTTTATGACTGTTCAGATGTATCAAATGGTCATAGTTTTGCCAGTGGTAAAAGAAAATAATAACAACGAATAAGAATATGACACGTGTACTTTTATGGGACGTTTTAGGATTTAGAAGTAAAACATGCGGACATGATTGTCTAAAAAAATATCTCTCTTGCTTCCCCCTTTTAATATACTAGTAGTCAAGTATCACGTGCATCGCACGTGTCTTGACATATGATGTTTTAACTCATTCATAAATTTTATTGACATGAAGGTATAAAATGATACATACGACCATGAAAAAAATAATTTAAATCAGATGAAGTAGAGCAACAATTTTTTTGTTTTTTGAATTTTTTCAACATATTACTAATGAAATGATTTTATCAGTTAAACTTATTTATTTGCCCTCTTATTTTTTCAACTATAGTTTATATTCTCATTCCCCCTTTAATCTTCATTGTTATGACTACTTTTGTATAAAATTTGCAAAAAATGCATAATTATATATAAACAATTTTTTACTTCTTTGATCCATTACATTGAGAATTATATATCTAATATGTACAAATGATCACATTCTCGTATATTCCTAAAATGTATAATAATCAAAAAATTTATATATCTTATACCACAAATATTAGAATAAAAACACATACTATTAGGAGACCTAAGCAAGTATCTTTCTGGTCCAAAGAATTAAGCAAAATTGAAAAAAGAAATCATATAAGAGAATGAAACATATTGCAACTTTTTTTTACACTTTCTCTTTGTTTTATAAAGATTTTTTAGAAGTATGGTATAGCATAACTTTTCTTCAAGTTAGTTGTATGAAGTATAAATATGAGACTTCATCTATTGGAAGTTTCTACGATACAACTCTGTAATGTACATGGGCTGCTTTTATGTCCATGTATACGTAAATGATGTATACATGTCCAAATTTTATGATAAATGAAAAAAAGCTAATTTATCATGCATGAATTGTATAGTATAATGATTCTTACAATTTAGAATAATTACAGAATGATTAAGTGATTGACTAAACTTAAAATGATCAAATGATATGACAATCATTTAATGGTTAATGTTTATGATTCATTAAAATTACTTAACAAATTTTGTTGGGAAGGTTATTGACTCATCTCTCATCTCCAAGAAAATCATAAACTAAAAAGCTTAGGATGGATCATACTTTATTAGATTCTTGGATGTAAGCCTAACTTGGCTTGTTTCTTTTGTTTTTCTGTCATGGGGTATATCCATTGTATCTAGAGGCGAGGCCAGAAGTTTTGTAGGAGGGAGGCAATTTTTTTTTTCAAACATCATGCTATTTAACATAATAATAAATAAAAAATACATATACAATTTGATAATTTTAAAAATTTGAATAGGATAAATAATATATTGTTTGGTAATTTTATAAACTTAAAGGGGACAAATAGTACTAAACTCTATATTTTTATAAATTAAAAAGAGGACAAATCGTAAATTGATAGGTAATTTTACACATTTTATATAGATCATCACATATATAAAAAAAAGTATATGATCATAGGAGGGCAATTGCCCCCTTCACATAAAGGTCATACTTGTATCTGTATAAATTCTTTAGTTAATATATATTTTTTTTTTAAAAATAATTTAATAAATTAACCTACTAATAATTATCATTTTATCTGATCACCTGAAATTTTATCAAATATTTAATCAATGTAGAATGACTCAAATATTTATAATTTTGTAGGACAAAAATTCTTGAGAAATTCACCCTCCCACAAAAGTTAAAAAAGAGGAGAAAAAAAAAAAGAAATATTATCTTAATCTATATATGGTCAAAGTACGTAGGTATACGTGGAGATCACTCAATCAGAATAGTCGATCGATGTCATTCAATAAATAAAAAGAGAAAATAGAAAGAAGAGAAAGGAAAAAAATAAACAAACAGAAAAAATAGAGGAAATGAGGAAAAGGAGAGGAACCGAAATTAGATGAAGTAAGCACAAACGTCAACTAGTATTTGTACGCTTTATTTATTTATTTTTATTGTTCAGAAGATTAAATTGAAAGCTCAGCAGAATTAGTATCATTCTGTTTCTTTCTTTCTAGAAGCTTGACAAGTAATTACCTCATTAACTATTTTGTTTTTAATTCAAACTTAATGCCAGTTGTTAGCCATGCATGTTTAACCTGCTATTGTATTACTTTAATATTTTTCTTTCATTCAGGTGAAATTACGTTATGATATCTTATATTTACGTTATATCAATTATCATTTTAATGATTAATTTATTATTTAATAATATTATAATTCCGGTCAATTTTTCATTTCTTTAACTGAGAAAGGAAAAAATTATAAATTGATAAAATTTGGCTGGCAAATTTTCCATATCTGAGGTAAAACATTGTTATCCCTAATAAAAAAATGTCAAATTCTCATTTTAGGTCTTCAACTTGGTCTCAAGTTTTAGAACTCTAACGTTTAGTCAGTTACAAAAGAAATATAATTAATTCAAATATTCTAACCACGGCCATTACTTTGTCTTGAAGTAGTGGGTTAGAAGAAAATCTTACAGAAATTATAGTGGATAATCCATTTTAAAATTTTACATACAAGAACATGCTCTTATCTTTAATACGTAATAATAATTATTTTAAAGTTTTACATGCGTTAAATTTTTAGATATAATAAGAATATTTTTAAAATTTAATATTTCATTCACTATATAATATTAGTTTAAGTGTTATACTTGTATCTAATACTTTTCAACGGTTACTTTTATATTATTTTTAAAAAATGACCATTCTTACTGAAAATCATTTAACTAATATTATGTGATGAGTAAAATATCATTATCTCGAAGTAACTCCTTTTGGGTCTTTAGTTCTTTTTTAGCCACTCACAATGGATGAAAAAGATTTTTAACTTTTGTGTGAGACTGATCAAATTTTTAAGAGTAATTTTACGCCGATCAAGTTTTAAGTGATCAAGTGACGTGACAATTATTTATATGTTATTTTATCAAATCATTTTAATGAGTCATCAAACACCAACTATAAATTATTGACACATCATTTGATCATTTAAAACTTAATCAATTATTTAATCATTTTAAAATTACGAAAGAAAATAAAATTAATTCAAATATTCTAACTATGGCCGTTAATTTGTCTGGACTCTTGAAGTCGTAGATTATAAGAAAGTCTTAAAACACGAAAAAGTAGCAAAATGACGTTTTCTTTAATTTAAAAGAAAAAGGAGTGAAGAGCTTGTACATGTGTCCAATATGTGCATATGTAATATGTATATACATACAGTAATAGAAAGACAAAATACAGTTTTGGTCCTCAAAGTGTCGTTTAATTTTTAAATTAGTCTTGTAGTTAAAATTTTTGCAATTACATCCTAACTTAATGGAAAGTAATAAATTTGATGGAAGCTTCGTATCAATTTTTTTGGTATGGTATTTATAGTGTTTGAGGCCTGCGTACCCCGTGAATCTCATATGACTCTGTAGAAATGATGAACCTGTTGGTTCTGATCTTGGATGGAAAAATGATGAGCTTCAGAGATGATGAATCTTTCTGATTCTGATCTTTTATTGAAGGAAAAATTCTATTTGTTTACAATGAGGGAGGATGTATATATACAAATGATTCTAACGGTTGCCTATGATCTCCTATGATCCCAACGGATGCCTACTTGTAGCCTAAAATCATTTTTTACTAGAAATGGTTAGACACCCACTGTGTTTGGGAAAGTCTATGTTCTGCTTCCCTCTTTTGCCTATGATGAAGATTTTCTTCTGAGACTGCAGCTTTTCTTTCTTCAACACTCCCCCTCAAGTTGGGTTCGTATAGGTTGATCGAACCTAACTTGTCAAGTATTCTTTGGAGGTTATTTTTGTCAAGGGTTTTGGTGAAGATGTCGGCTAGCTGGTCTTCACTACGTATAAAGGGAATGGTGATTTCTCCAGATTGTACTTTCTCTCTTATGAAGTGACAGTCCACTTCAATATGTTTGGTTCTCTCGTGAAAAACAGGGTTCATTGCAATATGACGTGCTGCTTGGTTGTCACAGTGCATCTCTATCGGTTTTCTTATCTCAACCTTCATGTCTTGAAGGAGATGTCTAATCCATGTGAGTTCGCTAGCAGTGGAGGCCATGGCTCTGTATTCTGCCTCCGCACTTGACCTTGCTACAACAGTTTGTTTCTTGCTCTTCCAGATCACTAGGTTCCCACCTACAAAGACACAAAAGCCAGTTGTAGATTTTCTATCGTAACTACCTGCCTAGTCAACGTCATTGTATCCAGCAACGGAGTTTTCCCCGGTTTTCTTCATCCATATCCCTTGGCCGGGTGTTTCTTTAAGGTATCTGAGTATCCTTTCTGCGACTGCCTGATGATTTGTGCAGGGTGCGTGCACGAATTGACTGATAACGCTAACTGCAAAAGTGATATCTGGTCTTGTGACCGTTAGATAAATTAATTTTCCTACTAATCTCTGATATTGGCCTATATCATTTATTGGTTAGCTATCATTCAGTCCAATTTTCATGTTGGTTTCCATTGGTGTGCTAGCAGGTTTTGCCCCTATCATGCCTGTTTCTTTTAACAAGTCTAAGATATATTTTCTTTGAGATAGAAACAATCCCTTCTTCGAGTGAGCTATTTCTATCCCTAGGAAATACTTCAGTTTTCCTAGATCTTTAATATCGAACTCTCATTTTAGAAATTCTTGAACACTCCATATTTCATCGTGGTTATTTCCGGTGATGATAATGTCATCTATGTAGACTAAAACGATGGCGGTGGAGTTGTTCGTGTGTTTGACAAACATAGATGAGTCAGCCGTGCTTTTGACGAAGTTAATCTTTAAAAGAGACAGGCTTAATTTTCCATACCATGCCCTTGGTGACTGTTTTAGGCCGTAGATAGCCTTATTTAATCTACATACCAAAGATGGGTGTGTTTCTTTCTCGTGTCCTGGAGGTAGGGACATATATACTTCTTCTTCCAGATTTCCTTGGAGAAATGCGTTTTTTACATCCATTTGATATAGTTCCCAGTTGAGGTTTGTGCAACGGATAGTAGCACTCGGATTGTGTTCATTTTTGCTACTGGAGCGAACATCTCCTAGTAATCCACTCCATATGTCTGAGTAAAGCCTTTGGCAACTAGTCGGGCTTTATATCTCTCGATAGTGCCGTTGCTGTTGTATTTGGTCTTGTAGACCCATTTACATCCTACGGGTTTCTTCCCGCTGGGTAGTGGGATTATGTCCCAAATTTCATTCTTTTCCAAGGCTAGGAGTTCTTCATTCATCGCCTTTCTCCATTTAGGGTCAAGTTGGGCTTCTTGATAGGTCTTTGGCTCATCTGTTTCATCAATTTTTCCCAAGTATGCCCTGTGTTTGTTAGAGATTTTATCATAAGATAGGAAATTTTGGATAGGGTATAAAACCTGATGAGACACGTAGTCTTTTAATCTTGCTGGGGGATGAGTTTGCCTTGTTGATCTTCTTACGATTACTGCTTCATCAGTGACAACTGCCTCATCAGTTGCTCCCCCTGAGGTAGTTGTCTCAGGCGTGGTTGATGTGTTATCCTGTTCCTGTCTTATGATATCGGAGGAAATAATACTGTTAGGTAGCGGAAGTGTTTTGTGGTGGTTATGGTTGTCGGAGTCCTTTGGGTAATAGGATTCTAGTTCTAAGAATTGTACATCGCGTGAGATGTAGAGTTTATGGTTTGTTGGGTCGTAGCATTTATACCCCTTTTTTTCAGCGGAATACCCCAAAAATAGGGTTTTGACTGCGGTTTTGTCCAATTTATCAATTTTTGGAATGTGTACGTAGCATGTACATCCAAATACTCGTATGTGATCAAGATTAATTTTCCTACCCTTGAGAATTTCTAGAGGGCTTTTCAGATGCAATTTTACACTGGGTAATCGATTGATAAGGTATGTTGCTGTAAGTATTGCGTCTGACCAGTACCGTTTGGGTACGTTATTTTGGAGGAGGAGAGCCCTAGTCATTTCAAGAAGGTGTCGGTTTTTGCGTTCTGAGACACCATTTTGTTGTGGGGTGTGGATACAGGTGGTTTGATGTCGTATACCGTTTTGTTTAAAGAACTCAAAAAAGGTGTTGTTAGTATATTCGGTTCCATTGTCAGACCTAAAGATTTTTATGGTTGTTTCAAATTGAGTTTCGACTAACTTGTTGAATTCTTGAAAACGACTGAAGACTTCATTTTTTGATTTTAAAAGATATAACCATGTGATGCGAGAGAAATCATCAATAAAAGTAACAAAATATTTGAATTTATTATACGAGTCAACTGGGGCAAGCCCCCAAACATCATAATGGATTAATTCAAAACATCGTTTTGTTGTACTACTAGATAGTGGAAAAGATAACCTGGTTTGTTTTGAGAGTTTGTAGACTGAGCAACTGCTAGAGTCTGAATTACAACCAAGTAATTTGTTTAGGATTTTGTCGGAGGGATGACCGAATCTCCAATGAAATATTTTATCCTTTTGTACTGTACTAGAGGTGGCCAGACATGTTTTGTTGGTATCTTCTAAGTAGTATAGACCGTTTCTAAATTTTCCTTCACCAATCTTCCTCCCGGTGACTCGATCCTGAAAAATTACTTTGTCAGGTGAAAAGGTAACATTGCAATTTAGGTCTTTGGTTATTTTACTGACGGATAGGAGATTGGAGTTAAAATTGGGGAGACAAAGTACGTTGTTAATGGTTTTTGTGAAGAGTGTGGTTGACCTTGTGCCAAAAATTGGAACTTTATTTCCATTGGCTACCGTCACGTGTTGTGGTTTTTCTAATTTAGTGAGACTGTGTAGATTTTTTGTGTTATAATTCATGTGGTCAGAGGCACCAGAGTCTATTATCCAGTGTTCTAAGTTATGACAAAAATTTGCAGATTTAGAAAAATAATTGACAGTATTGCAAATAGATGAACCTGAGGTATCGCGCAAAAATTCTCCGAATTGTTTGAGCAGTGTAGCCATCTGTGCGTTGTTGTCTGGGTGCAGGTCTGCTCTAATGGATCCGGATCGGTCTATTTCTTCCATTCGGTCGGGTCGGTACCCATTGCCCGAACCGGGTCCATCTATTTTGTGTGCCCTGCGGTCTGGGTCGGGTCCTGACCCGTGACCCGCTCCACTAAAACCCTCGGTATAAAAGGGGGAGGGTTTCGCGGAGCCTCCTCGCTCGTCGCTTTTCACGCAGCTCCCTGGCTCGTTCTGGAACTTTCTCTGGTTCTGCCGGAGATGAGGGTGCAGATTCCAGCACCGATCATGGGTGTGCCCTTCCTTTCGGCAGTGGCTGCATCTCACCTGCTCGGCTGGTTGTCCGCGGTGTCTTCCCCATTCCTTAGGGTTAGGGTTTCGGAGGAAGCCGCGGGTCTCCATGGCTAGTGCTTCCCCCTTGTCATCTCTGGTACTCATGACTCGTCGCCTGGTTTCTTCTCTTTGAACCATGGCTGAGACGGTGGCAAAAGTTGGTTTTTTTGTCGACTTCAAGATCTGAGCTCGGAATGCTTCGTAGCTTGAGTCGAGAGCCGTCAAGAAGTGGTAAACCATATCTTGCTCAGCCCGTTCTTGGAGTTCCTTCAGGTCAGTGGTCATCGGTCTCAAGGTTTCAAGTTCTTTGAACTTAGATTTTAAAAACCCGGTTAGCTCCGGTACTGATCTGTCCCCCTGTTTTGCTTGGGAGATCTCTCGTTTAAGTTCAAAGACTTGCGCAAAATTGTTTTGTTCACAATAGTTGCTCCGGATTTCTTCCCAGAGTTCCTGTCCTGTTTCACAAAAACAAAAAATGTCACTGAGTTTTGGGTCTATTGAATTTGTTATCCAGGTCATTACCTGGCTGTCCATGATGTCCCATTCTTCTGAGTTTCGGTCTGGTCTTGGCTTACTGCCATCCACGAAGCCCAATCTGCCTCTTCCTTTCAGGCTCACCCGAGCCGCCCTGGCCCACGGTATATAGTTGTGGCCAGTAAGCAGGATGGAGGTTAGTTTGGGGTTGGTGTCATGGTGGTGAAGCTGGCCGGAGGTTGATGGTTCTGCCATTTGTGTTGGTTCTCAGAATCATTGCTTTGATACCATGTAGAAATGATGAACCTGTTGGTTCTGATCTTGGATGGAAAAATGATGAGCTTCAGAGATGATGAACCTTTCTGGTTCTGATCTTTTATTGAAGAAAAAAATCTATTTGTTTACAATGAGGGAGGATGTATATATACAAATGATTCTAACGGTTGCCTATGATCTCCTATGATCCCAACGGATGCCTACTTGTAGCCTGAAATCATTTTTTACCAGAAATGGTTAGACATCCACTGTGTTTGGGAAAGTCTCTGTTCTGCTTCCCTCTTTTGCCTATGATGGAGATTTTCTTCTGAGGCTGCAACTTTTCTTTCTTCAACAGACTCGTACACCATATTCTTATAATTCTGTTTACCAGCTAGAGTAATTGATGGCTCTAACATTAGAAAGCATGACTCTAAAAGATTATTTGCATTCAAGAAAATTTAAACTCATGACTTGGAATGAAGCAAATATATTTAAGTTCAAGACGTTTTCGCTAGACCCTTGAAGTTACTCCATATTACTTAGCATATTATAATTCGATCATTTTCTCATTTGTTACAACGATACCAAAGGTAAATCATTTCCAGAAGATTTTGACCTCCAACAACATGACTATCAATAATTTTATTTTATAATTATATTGGAAATGATTTTCCCCGGAAAATGATCACGATTTACATTTTAAATGTTATCTAAAATTTTAAAGTTCAAAATCACTCACCAAACTATTAAAAGTTTCAAAACATTGTGTTCTTTTTTTTTTCAATTATAAGGACCAAGATATGGTCGTTTCAGAGCTGTCAAAAATACCTTCATGTGTAATATGTTTCATGAGTCATTAGTTTTGTCTCCTATTCCCGCCAGTTTGGTAGTCTCCATCACTAGATCATTGTTCTTTGTTGCAATTGCAAGGAGGAAGCAACAGATGGTGATACGTTGTAGGTTAAATATAAAGATAGAGAATTAGAGATAAAAGTAAGAGCACGTTTTGACCCTTAGAAAAATTAGCAGTTCTAAATGATTTTTTCAAATAGTTTAATTAGGATAAATTTTGACCTCCAAAGGCTCATGATGAACTTTCTACTTTCTAGTTTCCACATTTAATTAATCTTAAGGAAAATTTATCAATTTGATTAATTGTAGTTTACATCATTTTTCAATTTGATCATCGTAGTTTAAAAAGTCTCAATTCAATCATCCTAGTTTACTTAACATCTCAATGTAGTCATTCTATCACTTTTTATTAACTAAAGTTAACGGACACGCTGATCTGACACATTAAATAATGACGTGACATGTGTGAGACTTATAAATACATAATCATTCATTAAAATATAATTATCTCTCTTACTCAACTATTATACATTTTAACTTTATTAAAATGCATTGTTTTAAACTTTTAACCATTTCTCTTTCTCCATTAAAAAAAACTACTCTCTCCCCCTCAGCCCTCATCTCTAACTCCATTGAAGCCTTCAACAACCCACGAGCCATTAATTTTTTTTGGAATTCGTGTTTGAAGAAGAAGCTGATGAAGCAAGGAACTCACCCAACAACCCACAAGCCATTAAGCAAGATGGATATGAAAGAGATTAAAATTTCAAAAGAGAAACAACCCGATTGAGCTCCAGCCGGTGAGCCATCATTTATGGTACGTGAGTTACAGTACTATGATAATGGTGGATCACTGAGTCTCAATAAAGCTTCAAGAGGACACATTTATGGACAAGCAGGGATTTGATTCTCTCCCTTACTTTGATTTACAAGTGGTTATTGATCCTGTAAATGATTTTTTCCTCTACACCAATGAAATCTTGTTACTAATTAGTGAGAAATGACCAAAAGATTAGAGAGTGAGAGAGAGAGAGAGAGTAGTCAATGCACTGAATAATTTGTTGAGTTATGTATGTGATCGGATTCACTTCGTTCATCACTCAAGCTTTTATAGGCCACTGAGTGTCAATAGAATAATAATGTTATAAATAAAATAGTAAAATGAGAGGAATGATCTCCCTCTGCCCTAGGGGAGGGGAATGATCTACTTTTCTCCTATATTTTTGGAGGATTTATTACACGCAGACGCGCGGTCTTTTCCCGTGACTCAGATATCCACCTTCCCTTTCTTGTGGGGGGGGGTCTCCTCACTGCTTTTTGGTTGACCCTCGTCCACATGGCATGGTAGGTTTTACACCTAGGGGAGGGGAATGATCCACCTTTCTCCTATATTTTTGGAGGATTTATTACACGCAGTCGCATGGTCTTTTCTCATGACTCAGATCTCCTCCTTCCCATTCTTGTGGGGGGGTCTCCTTACTACTTCTCGGCTGACCCTTTTCGTCCACATGGCATGGTATGTTTTATACATGTTCATTTGCCCCCATTACATTCAACGAATTTCAATTCGTTGAAGTGTAATGAATGCATTCTGCGCATGTCTTGATAGGGGATTGGCTGCTTCATCCTCTTTCATCTTTTTACTCCTGCAAACATCAATAACGCGTAGAAAAATAGGTACATTAGATTTAACACAAAAACACTCTTAACATTTTTGAAATAGTGATTGTATATTGAAACATGAGAGACAAATGATTATGTACTTAATAGAACTAAAACATAATTCACCTGATGTGTAGTGTTAGTTAATTATAGTAATGAAGATCTCATTGGAAGATAGGAAATAACTTGAACACAAAGAAACTTGTAAATTACGATTGTAGCGACACTAAAACTAGTGAATTCGGTGCGACTGAAAGCTTCATTGAAATTTTTTTGAAGTGTAAGACTAAATTTGTAAAAAAAGAAGATTATGTAGTGTGTGATTGTAAACTAGTTAAATACAAGGGACATGTTTTAGTTTACACCATATAACAAGTATGGCTAGTTAAAAGCCTTTGCTACGCAAGGTATAGTGATTTTTTTTAAATTACATGTGATTTAAAGTTAAAATTATAAGAGACCTATAGGTGCGAAAGGGTTTACCCATCGCAGCCTAGTTTTGTGTCCAAAAAACACGGACTGTGCAGCATTAGAATTACTGTAATAGACTAATCGTAGTACGCGCATGTCCTCTTCCGTAGGGCATAACGTTTGGTACGGGTGGAATGGCCCTGTAAGATATCAAAATGAAGCGTATTCAGAGACTTATGGGTGCCATTAGATTTACCAATTCCAGCCTAGTTTTTTACTCCAAAAAACACGGACTATGCAGTTTTAGAATTACTGTAACAGACAGATCGTGGCACGCGCATGTCTACTTCCGTAGGGCATAACTTTTAACACGGGTGGAACCATGGGCCCTGTAAGATATAAAATTGAAGCTGATTCAGAGACCTACAGGTACAACAGGGTTCCTAGTTTTGTGTCCCAAAAACACAGACTGTGCAGCTTTAGAATTACTGTAATAGACGACTCGTATCACGCGCAAGTCCTCTTCCGTAGGGCATAAAAACGTGTGTCATCATTGCCTTGTCTGACGCGTTTCTTGGGAACATCATTTTGTCTCTGATCCGCGTCATCCCTCCTTCCTGTAATCGATTCTCGGTGTAAATCGTGCCTTTTCACAACACGCTCATAGTTATTATGTGCCTCGCTTCACCTCCTTGTTCTCAAGTGGTGCGAGTTTTCAAGGCACGTCTCTTTCTCGTTCCCACTGTCATTTCATCAGTTGCCCATTCGAATGATGGCTGACATTGTCATTTCAAACATCCAGTCCATATGCACCCGCTGCACTTCCACGCCTTTTCTTTTTCAGAATTGATTGTGTTTTGTTTTTCTTTCAAATCCGTAAATTTTATTTCATTCCCTTTTCACGTCCGCATAGCCTTTTTAAAGTCTTTGTCTTCCTCATTTCGCTTCTACGCACACTTTGTCCCCTATAAATCTCATTTCTTTTTCAACATTTTTCTCCTTTTTATACTCCTTTCTTCTTCTTGGGGCTTTCTTTATCAATTATGGGAGAGACAACGTTTAAGGTCACTGTTCCATTGGTTAGGAAGGGGGTACCTAGGTCTCTCCCTTTATGGACCGTTATAAAGATGCCTTCACCTCGGATGTCATTTACGATTTTAGGAATAGGGTACCGAGGTCTCTCCCTTGCAATCCCCCACATTAAATCACCTTGGCCCATATGTATATAACTTTAGGATTAAAACTCACATTATCCCCCCTCTTTCGATAATTTTTTAGCACTTGCTATCTCGCCCCCTCCCAATATACTCCTAACACATACAGAGTTCTTTTAGGGAGAAAACTTTAAAATGAGGCATAACCTCAACATAGGTGTCGATGAAATTCATGCAGCGTACATTGTTAAGAAGCACGACGCGTCTTACTACTTGGCTCCCCGTGCTAGCGAGAAACAAAAAGGTCTAATAATTGATCTCCCGAGGGGGGGATAAAGACTGGAAGATGGGACCCTCCTGATTGGTGGGAACTGGGGGGGTGATGATCGCTAGATTGTCCCCAGGATCTGAGGGTCTTAAACAAAAGGTCTTACATCCCCAAATACGTAGTCGCACGAATTTACACTCCCTATAACTTCCCAGAACGAGATTGGAGAGATCTCTTCAATCCAAGGAGAGAGATCGACGTTGCCTACGCCCTCGCTCCTATAACAGAGACCGCTGCTCCTTCTTCCACTTTAGAGATTCCCTAGGCAATCCCCATTCCTGCTTTCCGCAACGTCATGGTGTCTAGTTCTTCTGATTCTGAGCGGAAGGAAAAGGAAGAACATGAAGAAGAAATAGAATAGGAAGTAGAGCGAATACAAGCAAAGATCAAGATGTGTTATTCTGCTTCGCTCACGATTAGTTAGAGATGTCGAAGCATCTCCAGAGCAACTCATGAGGGACTGTTGGCGGGGAGAGGAACGTCCACCTGAGGACGGAGGACACTAACACCTCTAGTAGCATCCCTGATGTTGCTGCAGTGCCAACTCCTACTCATGGTCCTGCTACAGTTCCACCCCCTACTTCATCTGATTTTCCTGCCCATGCAGCCAATGACACTTCGGCATGAGAAGAGATTTATCCCCATCCTCCCCCATTTGCTGGAAGGCCAGCTCCTTCATCTGCTGGTTCTCAAGGGATGTTTGAGGAGACTGACGTCTAGAGATGGCGTCACTATATGGCGGCTCCGCCTGTTCCACTTCTGTGAGCTTCTTGGAGGATCCCTGTTCTTCACACACCGTTGCAAAGGGGATCAAGTCTGACATGGACATGGCCGCTCTCCGCCAGATGTATGTTACCGCTAAGATCATCGACCTTAGTCGTAGTCTGATACAGGTAACTTTTTACTTTCTTTGATTTCATCTCTTTACTCTTTCATGTATACTCTTCGTTTACTAACACTTTGAGGTTTTTCACAGGCTGTGACTTATCACAATGGGCTCTAGAAGGACATCCGCTCTGTTGATCATGAGATGGTGAGATTTAAGATGAAGATGCAGGAGATCAACAAGTCCTATAGCGTCGTTCTTGCCTAGCGGGATCAACTAGGGAAGGTGGAGGTCGAGCTCCGAGGGGCCAGCGCTTATCTCACCGAAGTGTTGGACGCTGCTACGGTTGAGCAGGCAAGTTTGGAGAAGTCTCTGTGAGAGTCAGTAAAGGGAAGCTGGCCAAGGAAGAAGAGAACTTGTCGTTTGCATTTGCTAAGGCTGGTGAGCGGGAAACCAAACTTGAGACTGAGTACCGAGACATTGTTGATCAGGCTGAGGATATGGCATATAGTACCAGTTACCATGATGCCAAATCCGGTAAGACGACCCTGTTGGATCTGATCCGGCCGTTCATGTTCCTGCTTCCAATCCTCCTGCAAAGGTCACTCTTGAAGATGAGTCTTTGTTTAACTTCCTTGCATTTTACTTTTCATGTACCTTTCTTTCCCTTTCTTGTTTTTTTTTATATTTCTGAAGTTTAATGAGAAGATCTTTCATGTTTCACCGTTTCTTCTATCAGCTTTCCTTTTTCAATACTTCAAATGATCTTCTGATTTCTTTTGTCATTTTCTTAAACACTTCGAAAAAAATTCAGAGAAATATTTTGCCAAGTGGTTCATTTTTTCAAACACTTAGTAGAAATTTTCTTATTTCTATAGTTGCCTAATTTACCCATACTCGTCCCTCTCCTTTTTAATTAGGAGCAAGACCTAGGGAATGCTCCTCCAAAGAACTTTATGTCCTTATTTTTTTCCTAAGAGTATGACTTATGAGCTGCCCCTCCCAAGGATTTTATGCCCTTATTTTCATTATGAGATTATGACTTATGAATTTCCCCTCCCAAGGACTTTATGCTCTTATTTTCTTCTGAGAGTATGATTTATGAACTGCCCCCCCAAGGATTTTATGCCATTATTTTCTTCTGGGAGTAGGACTTATGAATTGCCATTCCCAAAGACTTTATGCCCTTATTTTCTAGAGAGTAGGACTTATGAACTGTCCCTCCCAAGGACTTTATGCCCTTATTTCCTTATGAGAGTAGGACTTATGAAATGCTCCTCCCAATGACTTTATACTCTTATTTTCTTTTGAGAGTAGGACTTATGAACTGCCACTCCCAAGGATTTTATGCCTTTATTTCCATTGTAGTTTTTAGCGTAAATGAGAGAGTTGACACCATGAACTTTTACGTGGAAAACCCTTACGGGAAACCAAGGGAAAATTGTTCACTATAATGAATGTTACAATTTTTAACAAATTATTTTTTTAGGTGAGTCGTATTCTAAGGCTTTGGTAAATTCATTCCTTCTTGTTTTCAAATGGTAGTAATCGTTTCCCCTATTCCACTGATGATATATGACCCTTCCCATATTGGCCCAAGCTTTCTCTCTATATGGAAGATCTTTTTTAGAATCAGGTCTCCCTTCTGGAATTCCCACTTTCGTACCTTATTCTGGAAGTAATATTTTCTCTTCTGGTTGTAACAGGCCATATGGATCAGGGTTGTTTCTCATCATTCTTCCAGCTCATCAAGGCTATTTCTAAGGAGTCCTTCATTTTGTTGTTCACTCTAGGGGTTTTCACGGTTCGGTTCAGTCGGTTATTTGAGGGAAAATTGAACTAAACTTAAAGTTTCGATTTGCTCATTTCATGAACCGAGCCGAACTGTGAATGGCATATGAACTGAATAGAACCTAACCGAAAGTTTTGGTTCGGTTTGGTTAGGTTTCACGGTTCGACAATGTTGAAAAAAAATCATAACTTAATATTTCGTAGACAAGCAAATTGCACAGAATGAAAGAACTCTTAATAAAACTACAAATTCTCCAAAAACCACATTGAATAGAATTAAATTGCAAACAAATCAAATTAACTGCAAACCTTAATCTAAACCATTGGGGTAACAGATTTGCCAAAACAAAATCAGTAAATTTTTTTACTGTAAAATAAGAACCCTATAATTATAATCTCTAAAACTAAAAATTAAGACAATAGAAAAATCAGATCTATTAAGATCTAAGCAGAAAATAAGAACCTTAACATTAAAATCTCTAAAAACTAACAAATTAATGCAATAAAAAATCAGAATTGTTCAAATCTAAGTAGATCTGATCAGATCTGAGGTAAGATCTACTCAAATTAGAGTATATATGAGCTCATATATGAGTATATCTGATCAGATCTGAGCCAAGATATGCTCATAGATGTGCTCAGATCTGAGCATATCTGAGCTCAGATCTGCTAAGATTTAAGTACATCTTAGTCACAAAGAGAGAGAGAGAGACTGAGCTCCATTGTGAGAGAGAAAGGGCACTGCGAGTAGAGAAAAGGCATAGTGAGAGGGAAGACCAAACGAGAGAATATGGCTACAAGCGGAGGAGAGGATGGCTACAAGAGGAGGAGATGGTTGCGACTGCGTGACGAGGATAAGATGGCTGCTATGCTGAGGGTGGAACTGCTGAGGAGAAGCTTAGGCTTTATAGTTTTCTACGAAGATAAAGAGAGGGAAGGACTAGGGGTGTTCAAAAACCATCCAGAGCATTTAATCCAAAACGCTTCCAACTGAAATTCATTGTTTTGGACGGATTTTTTCTTGTTAATGGTCAGTTCGATCCTCCATTTAGAGAGGACCGAAATTTCAAACCGGTCCAGAATTTTTGTTAGTTCTCGATCGATCCGACCGGACCGACCATATATATATATATATAATATTTAGGGTTTTAGGTTAAATGTCCATGTCTCCCTCTCGCCTCTCCCTCTCTCTTCCTCTCGACTCTCCTTCTCCCTCATCCCTCATGACTCTGCCTCTCGCCTCTCCCTCAGCCCTTACGACTCTACCTTTTCCACTCCATCTCGCCTCTCCCTATCCTCGACTCAGTCCCTCTTCACTCTGTCTCCCTCTCTCTCATAAATCTCTCTCTCTCTCTCTCTCAAGCCTGTCTTTCGAAGCTCTCTATCTCGTAAATCTTTCTCTCAAAGCTCTCTCCCTGAGATTTGAGATGTTCTTCTTCAAGTTCTGCCTCAGATCTGAGATGTTCCATCTCTCATCTCTCTCCCTCATCTTAGTCTGAGACATTTTTTAAGCTTCTCAAATCCAAGCAACCCCTTATTCTCTTTATTCTGTCCTTCACGACTTCACGTTCTACACTAAGGCTTTACGGAAATAAGTTGCTTCGTGGATCTATACTTGCGTCA
The DNA here is from genome assembly GCA_003255025.1 of Datisca glomerata. Taxonomy (NCBI): domain Eukaryota; kingdom Viridiplantae; phylum Streptophyta; class Magnoliopsida; order Cucurbitales; family Datiscaceae; genus Datisca; species Datisca glomerata. The sequence goes on from QANY01002723.1 coordinate 535,003, forward strand.
TGGATCTGAAATAATGATGGTTTATTCGTGTCCGATGGTCTGTGAAAGAGGTCGAGAATTTGTTCAGGTATGGTTTGTTTGTTCTGTTTATGCATGATTTTATTTCTGTTTAAATGTATTGTAAAACACGTACTTAGATTTGTAAATAGATTTGATCTGTATAATTTTGTTTCTGTTTTAGATCTATATGATTTTGGTAACCTGATATTTGTATGACTTTTGATAATCTGATATCTGTATGATTTTTTAGTTGAACTTTTGATTTACGCAGTGTAATACTGATTTAGTTCTTAGTTAGTTTGTTTAAATCTTATTTGGATCCTGATTTTAGTTGACTTAGTTGATTTTAGTCGATATATGTTCATGAATGGGTTCTTATTTCACTGATTTTAGTTGATTTAATCGATAAAATAGAGTGAGGTAAAAGGCTCAGCCTTTGATCCGTAAGATCCGTCTGATGACCGTTGATGTTTGGTCTAGATGGATCAAATTTTTTGTAGTGTTATGGTCGGCTCGTTCCTCCATACATGTGGACCTAATTTTTGGTCTGGTCTAGTTTTCCTCCAAAAATCTGACCAAATCGACCATTGAACACCCGTAGGAAGGAGAAAGAACGAAGATGAGAGGGAGGGGGAGGGAGGGAGGCAAATGTGACTATTTTTAGGTTATGTACTTATGTGTAGTTTAGTAGATATATCATATATATTGTATTTTTTTATGTTGGTTTGGTTCGATTCGAAATCATATATTTTTTTAACCGAACTGAACTTACGGTTCTGTAAGAATATCGAACCGAGCCGAAGCGAACAAAACTGAGGTAACTTATAAACTGACTGAACTGAACATATTTTGTTATGTCGGTTCGGTAGCAATTTTTTCTCCCCTAGTTCGCTTAGTCTAGATCTCATGGTGGGGCTTCTGATTTCAATAGGAATCACTACTTCCGCTCCGTATGCTAGAGCGAATGGTGTTTCACCCATTTTTTATCTAGGAGTTCTTCTGTATACTCATAATACTGTTTTCAATTCTTCCACCCACTTCCCCTTGTGTGACTCTAGTCGTTTCTTTAAATTGTCTAGTATAATTCGGTTTGGCCTCTCAGCTTGTCCGTTTCTCTGGGATAGTAGGGTGTGGAGAATTGGTTGATGATTTTCAAGTCTTCGCTCCTGTTGTTAGATATGAGGACCCGAGGAATTCCGTATCGGAATACTATGTTCTTCCACAGAAACCCTTTCACCCTCTTCGTGAATTCTGGCGAAAGATTCAGCCTCAATCAATTTGGTGAAGTAATCTGTTGTGACCAATAAGAAGCATTTTTGAGTGGGTGTCGTGGGAGTGGTCCAACAATGTCTAAGGCTCACTGCATGAATAGCCAAGGAATCGATACAGTTTGAGCTCTTCGGGAGCCATCTTGACAACGGGTGCAAAGCGTTGACACTTATCACATTTCTTAGCATATTGCTTAGCATCTTAGTGCATCTTCGGCAAGTAGTGCCCTTCGTTTATCACTTTATGTGCTAAAGATCTGCCCCTGTGTGATTTCCACATACCCCTTCGTGAATTTCTGCTAACACATATTGGGCTTTCTTGTCCCGCAGACACTTCAGGTAGGAACCTGCAAAGGATTTATTATACAATAGTTCATTTATCAATGTATACCTAGTGCTCTTCTATTGCACCTTCCTGGCGAGGAGCTTGTCTTCCAAGTGTGTTCCTTCATTTAGATAATAGATTATGTTGTCCTGCCAACTAGGGTCTCATTCTACTTCGATATCAGTTACGCCGTTCCACATGAGTGAGGTACTTGTTGTTGGGAGTAATGTCTCAAAGCACGTGTATTGACATTTAACATAAAATTTAATGAAAAATACATTTTTCTTATAATTGTTTTTTTAAATTATTGTTGAATAATTTATATAAATATCTAAAAAATTTATATTCATTAATGAGACTATGAGCTTGTATTAGTACGGGAGGATTAAGATCATACATAATAAATAAAACTGTTAGTAACATATTAAAGTATGAAATTTTTAATGAATGGCTGCTAGTACGGTTCATTAAGTATCATGAATGCGTGTGATCTAGATCTAGATCATTGATGTGGATAGATATCTTAGTGAATGTACTGTATATAATAAAATTATATATGACAGAATCAATGTGAATTAATATATTTATTAACTTACCGTTTATCATAAAGATTTAATACACGTCAATCTGATGATCATATGTAGATCAGTCTGAATCTTGAGTAATGACTTTTATTTTGGAGATTCAGTGATATGGATGGCTGAGAACATTATCTTATAAGATATGGAATCCAAGCTTTCATAACGGATTGTATATTGGTTCCCTTAAGTGTTAATTCTAGAACTGAATGGTTATTGAGCTCAAATTTATAATACGATTATAAATTAACCATTCACTAGTGAACTAATGGTACTAAAGGATCAATAGGTAATTAGAAGGGTAAAATGGTGATTTTAACTAGCTCTAATTTACGAACCAATAATTGGATGATAGAATTACATGAAATAATTATATCAATGGACTACACGAGAATACCCTGTAAATACATATCTATAATCTCTAAGAGTGAAATTTCATATTTATAGTAAAGTAATAATGGAATTAATAAATAATATTATTTAATTAAAAATTTTAATTAATAATCTAGTTTATTCGAGCTTAGAATTATAGGTCTATGTTTTCCAATTCACCTGTGTATTACACAGTCAAGGGTGTGGGTATTTCAGGACATGAAAAAGGGCTGACTTGCAAAAAAAACTTTATTCTAGGGCAAGAACATAATTATGAGATAATTATGTGTGATTAATTAATTGAGTGATTTTATTAATTTTTGGAAATTATATATAAATAATTATATCGATTAATTTTTTAATTATCGATAGTGAGAAATATATCTAAATTGTGAAATTGGATAATGTTGAATTATTATTAGATAATAATTCAAAATTTGAATCAACTAAATATGTTATTTGTGAACTAGTTGATAAGCTAGTTGATGGAGATAATCAGATAAATTAATTTAGAATTAACTGATATCTAGATATTTATCGAATTAAAAAATAAATATTTAATTTACAGTAATTGTCACGTGCCAATCATTTATTGGGAATCATAGATTAATATGAACTACTATAGTACCATGTGGCACTAGTGTAGTGGACGCGCAATACTGTAGTGTCACACAACACTACAATAGTGCCGTGAGACATTGTGATAGCTCAGGGCAACTGTAGTGCCGTGTGGCACTGCAGTTGTGCACAAATTACAGTGAAACCTACCACAATGGTGATTTTAAAATCAAATATTATTTTCAGTTTATCCCTAAAAATATGATATGCCATTATCTAAAAAATATATAGATATTATTCTAATAACCTCAGTGTTGGTAGAATCAGTTGAGAACTGTTAGTCAAAGTGTTGAGAAGACAATCATGGCAAAATTTTTATGTGTGATTAAAAGTTAATAAAAAATTATAAAAGAATAATCATCGTATTCTCTTAGAGGATTGTCTTACTAAATTAATTAATCATTCTGAGTAAATCTCTAAATCTCATGTTTTGAGTACATCTATAGACAGAAAAAGTGTTTTTGAATTATTCTATGTGCCAACACATGTCCTAGTATGTTTGAGGATTGGTTTGGAAGAATTTGATGTGGATCTCAAAATCCGTTGTTCGTGGGAACGAATGATCGTTGGTTTGCACAGATGCTTGATATAGAAATAAAAGAGGTATATGATTCATATCCATGTATGTATTAGATTTAATATATATATAATGTATNTTGCGTCACGCTTATTTTCTAAAAAAAGATTCATTTTTAATAAATTTTTAAAAGCCCCACGCTTCCGCCGCGAGAGCGCGCATTTCCAACACTTGGTCTCTCTAAAAATTCCACAGGAATGTTCCTCTTGTAGGGGAATTGCAATGATGATCCTAGGTTTGCCATCACGTCAGTGTGCCTGTTCTCAGTTCTCGGGATTTGTTGGATCTGGTAGCCTTTCAACGTGCTTAGGAGGTCCTTTGCCCGATGTAGGTAGTTTATCATCATTTCATCCTTCTCTATGTATTTCCTCGTGACTTGTTTTACGATTAGCATGAAATCACAAAATATCTTTACGTATGTTACCTCATATTCCCATAGTAGAGTCACGCCCGCTGTTAGCTCTTCATACTCCGTTTCATTGTTTGATGCATTGAATCCGAAGGAGATGGAATGCTCCAATATTTCTCCAAAGGGGGTCTGTATCACCACCCCTGCTTCTGCTCCTTTGTTATTTGAAGCACCATCAACATATAATTTCCAAGGCTCGTTCTTAATTTCTTCATAAGGTCCCCTTTCGACCTCTCCTTCAGTGAAGTCTGTGATGAAGTCTGCTAGTGCCTACCATTTGATTGAGGTTCTGAGCTCGTGATGAATGTCATGTTGGCTTAGCTCAATCGACCATTTTTCATTCTCCCACTTACCTTTGGAGAGTGCAGGAGACTCTTGACAGGTGAATCTGTCAACACCCCGATGCTATGTGCCAGAAAATAAGGTCTCAGTTTTCGTCCAACGGTTACAATGGCCAGCACCAAATTCTCCATCCATTTATACCTCACCTCGGCCGCAAAAGACTTTTACTGATGAAATACGCGAGCTTCTGCTTTCCTCCTCCTTGATGAGTACGGCGTCGACGGCGACCGCCTGCAACATATAGCAGGAGTTGGTCGCCTGGTACAGGCTTAGAGAGTAAATGTGAAGTTGTAGGTATTCCTTACTTCTGCCGAGAGTTTCTTCACATTCCTCATTCCACCCATCTACACAATTCTTTCTCAACTTTTCAAAAAATGGTTTGCATTTGTCTGTAGACCTCGAGAAGAATCTGTTCAGAGCGGCCAACCTTCCCGTTAATCCTTGTATCTCTTTTCAGTTTCGCGGAGATTTCATCTCCATAATTGCCTTCACTTGGTTTGGGTTTACTTCGGTTGCCACTGCGTCACCAAGTGCCCGAGAAATTTTCCCGTAACTACCCCGAAGGTACAGGCTTAAAGAGTAAATGTGGAGTTGTAGGTATTCCTTAATTCTGCCGAGAGTTTCTTCACGTTAATCCATGTATCTCTTTTCAGTTTCTTCATGGAGTTTTCTCTTGGAACTACAAAGAATTCTTCAAGATCTCGAATATGGTCCTCCCGTTTCTAGCTTTTGACCAGCACATCTTCTACATAGACTTCCACACTTTTCCTGATATGTTCACGGAATACTTTGTTCACTAGTCTTTGATAGGTAGCACCTGCATTTTTTAGTCCAAACGACATAACTTTATAATAATAGCTACCATATTCAGTAATAAATGAAGTTTTTTTCTGATCAAGTTGAAAGATTTTCACCTGATTATTTTCGGAGTAAGCATCCATGAAGCTGAGTAACTCGTGTCCTGAAGTGGAATCAACCATCTGATCTATCATTACCAACGAGTATTCATCTTTGGGGCAGTCTTTATTTAAATCGGTGAACTCCACACATATTCTCCATTTTTCACTTTTTTCCATACCATTACCACGTTGGCTAACCATTATGGGTAGTTACCTCCCGAATAAAATCAGTTGTCAAGAGTTTTTCAACTTCTTCCTTGATTGCCTGATTACATTCCGGGGCAAAGATCCTCTTCCTCTGCTTTACTGGCTTCGCAGTGGGATCCGTATTCAACTTATGATAGAAGATTTCTTCGGGGATGTCTGGCATCTCCTTTGCTGTAGTTGCAAACATACTCCTGCTTTCCCTCAAGAAATTCATTAAATTTTCTTTTTCACTCTTTTCGAAACAGGTACCTACATTTGTCATCTTCTGGGTCCCTTCCTCCAAGCATACAAGTTTTATTTCTTCTACCCCCTCGTACCTCAAGCTGTTTTCCCTGTCTCTCTGTAATTGCTATAAACCCGTGGGTCGCTTGCCTTCTGCCTTTTCTATTGCCCTCTTCTTGACGGATTCCAGAGCACTCATGGAGCAGATGCGGGCAACAACTTGATCTCTCCTTATTGTTTTAACCCCTCTGGTGTTGGGTATTTTAGTACTTGGTAGAAAGCTGAAGGGATGGCCTTCATTTTATGGAGCCACGTTCTTCCCAAGATAACATTGTACGGGGACAATGCGCTCAATATCATGAACTCAGCCATATAGTTGAATAAGTCTGCACTCACTGGGAGGACAAAGGTTCCCTTGGAGTAGTTGATCGCTCCATTGAAGCCTATTAACGGTTGTCAAGTTCCTTACAGCTCCTATTCTCCCATTGACATTTTTTCCAAGGTTGCCCAGTATAAAATATTCACTGCACTCTCGTCGTCCACTAGGACTCTCCATAGCAAGCAGTTGCCTACTTGTATCAAAATGACGAGAGCATCATTATGATGCTTGTCATGCTCCAAGTCCAGATCGTCGAATACTAGTGGTGGATTCCCAGTGACACTTAGGGGTTCTTCTAGGCATTTTTCCAGCATTGTCTTTTTACAATAGATCTTTCTTTCCTTCCTCATTGTCCCCTCATGTTCTATGAGTGCAATAACTATATCGACAGTGTGGAAGGTTGTTTCCCATTGTCTCTCTTATCTCCCCCGTGATTGTCCTTTTTCTGTTCTTCTTCTTTTTTCACGAACTGAAGGAGGTAACCGTCCTTGATCAACTATTTCATGCAGTCTTTAAGCTAGAAACAATCTCTTGTGTAATTTCCGCTCCTCCTGTGAAAGGAGCAGTACTTGTCTTTATCCTTGTAGCTTGATTCTTTTGTAAGCGGGGCCGGTCTCTTGAGCCAAGGCTTGTCTGTGATTATATCTAGGATTTGGTTCATTGGTATGGTCAGCGGCATGTAGACCTTATCTTTCGGATGTACCCTGTCTGAGTCCCTCCTTCGATATCTCATTCTCTCATGCTTGCCACTTCTCTCGTCTTCCCTTTCAATTCTGTCAGACTTTTTCCTTTCAGATTTTAAACTTCTTTCATGTTTTCTTGATTCCTCAGTCTTCCATTCGGCGGCCTTCAGCAAGCTTCTTTTCTTTTCTTCCAGAGTAATGTGGGCTTGCGCCCATTGGAGGGTTTCTACCATAGACAACAACTTTATTTTAGATAGATCTTCGAACAAGGGCGAGTTCGGGTCTAACCCGGTCCGAAGGCTAGTCTGGAAACTCTCGACTTTTGCCATTTCATCCTTAAATATGTGGGTGTATTCCCGTAGAGACTCCCTTCTCTTGGCAAAAATTGTCAAGAGATACTTTGTGTCCTCTATGCCACTCGATAGGTAGAGTACTGTTCTAGGAAGACAGAAGATATAACATCAAATTTAGTAATCAAATGCGTAGAGAGAGAATGATACCATTTTAGAGTTGTCACGTCCAAGATGGTGGGGAATATCCTACACATCAGTTTATCCTCTTGTTGATATAGCGCCATTACTCGTCTCAATCACCGGAAGTGGTCTACGAGGTCTGTTTTTCCTTCGTAACATTTAAATTTGGGGGCCCGAACTTTCTAGGTACAGATGCCGTCAGGATCTTAGGGCTTAACGGGGAACGGGTGAGGGATTTGAGGTCGGTCCTTCCCATACTTCCCATGTTTCTCATTTTCATCATTTTCGGTCTAATAATTCTTCCACTGCCTCTTTTGTCATGACTTGGGACTGACGAGCTTCTCCCATAGCCTCCTTCACATGGTTTTGGGATTGAACTTCTACCTCTTCCCGTTTTACGTACTTACTGTCCTCGTGGTTTTCTTGTCTTACATCTTACCTGTTTCCCCCGATTGGATTTCTCATTCCTCGTTATTCACCATTTGACTAACTTCAGCATGTATCCTTGCCATCTCTTGCTAAAGTGTGTTAATATGGTCGAGCAGATTGCGTCATGCGCTGTGCAGTGCCTCTTGTTTCTCCTTTCCATTTCCTGCATTCCGTTTAGGATTGTCTCTAGCATTTCTGTCAGTGGAGTTAGTTGATCCACATGACCGTCTTCGTTTCTGATCTCATTGTCTTCATTCACAGTTGCATTTGATCTGGTTCTAGGCATGTTTAGTATTTTCAGGGTGGGTTTCTCGAGTTTTTCTTTCATCTCTCAATCGCGTGGTCTTTTCTAGTCCTTCCTATTCTTTCATTCGCCAAATTAGTCGAAGTCGCGTGGTCTTTTCTCGTGCTCAGATCTCCTCCTTCCTATTCTTGCGCGGGGATCTCCTTACTGCTTCTCGGTTGACCATTTCCGTCCATGTGACATGGTACATGTTTTATGCCTGTTCAGATCCATCTGTATAATTCCGTACCATACTAAAATTAGTCCAGCCTTTATGAATCAAACACTGGGTTTGGGCTGAGTTCAGCACAAAGTCTAACGGTCGGACCATGGAAGCTCAAGCAACAGCTCAACTGTGAGTGATTATGGTGGTTTTCATTTGAACAGTGTGGTTGAAAATGTGGGGTTTTGTTCTTGGGAGGAAGAGAATGATAAAATAGAGAGTTTGTTTCAGTTTCAGACAAATAATGGAAATGGAATAAAAATAGAGGAATGTAATTAGAGTTCATGGCAATTATCAAATTCAGGGTAGCTTCAGAGGACGACGAATCATAACCCCATGGATTTCAGTTGAAGGGTTAGATAGAGTTAGAGAGAGATGAGGGACGAGGGAGAAAGAAAGTATTTTTTAATGGCGAGAGAGAATTGGTTAAAAGTTATAAAAAAAGTACTTTAATAAAGCAAATATGTATAATAGATGAGTTGGAGAGAGATTAATTATATTTATAGATAATTGTATATTTTAAGGTCTCACGCGTGTCATTCATCACTTAACGTGCCATGTCAGTGTACCCGTTAAATTTAGTTAATGAAGAGTGACAGAAATGTTAGATTGAGATGCTGAGTAAATTATAATGATTAAATTGAGATTTTTTAAACTACAATAACTATATTAAAGAATGATGTAAATTACTATTATCAAATTGATAATTTTTCCTATTTAATATGAACATAGGAAATCTGAATTAAGAACTTTATTCGGTGATTTGACTTACCTCCCAACAGATTCATTTCGATTATTAGTCCCTTATTTATTGGTCTAAAGTTGACCAAATAAACAACAACAAAAAGCAAAAAGGGGGAGAGAGATAATTATAATACCATATATAAAGTAAAAACTATATAACATTTAAATGTAGACAAATTAATGTAAACAAAAGTAAAAAACATATAAATGGAAAAAAATAATAATGTAAGACTCACTCGATATCATGTGAGAGAGATGGCGTTTATAAACTAATTAATTAAGCAAATATAATACTTATAATATGATCTGAACACAGCAAATGGCATATGCTTTGGAAACTAACGCAATGTTATTTTCTTCTTCAGCATATAATTGTATTGTAATGCTTAGTCAAGAAGTGTTTTTATACGTTAAAATGACATTATTTCTGTTAACAAGTATTTTATATTCATCTTTGCATGAAATGTTTGAATGTACTTGGAAAAGTATTTTCATTTGTTTTGAAAGTATTTTAAGAATATTGAAGTGTATTTTCTAATATAAGTGTTTTAAAGTATAAAAAATATTTGAAACAATTATTTTTCACTAAATAGTTGTGAAAGTTTTATACTCAACCTAAGTCGATTAATTGACAAGTTGAATTATTACAGTTGATAAACCACTCACACTTATGTCTTAAAAGTCATGAGTTTCAGTCATATTATCTTATTCTCCTTCAAATCTATAATTTATCTTTAAAAAAGTGATTAATTAGCTTTGACAAATATGACAGAAAAAATCAAAGTGAGAAAGTTTTGGTTAATTATTGAAACTGCCAAACTGGTGAGTTTTACTGTTTTAGTGTAATTAATACAAACTAAAAGGTGCTCAATGTAAATTGCTTAATCTTTTTTTTTTTTTTTGCCAAAAAAATTAGAATTACTTAATCACTCCTAACATAAACGATCCCAACCTCATGACAGCGATGTAATTGGAAAAAAAGAAGAAGAAAGAATGCAAAGAGGAAGACAGTAATGGTCTCAACTCTCGCGCCACCTGACAATTTCTTGAGCTTCTTAAGCTATAAATACGAAGTCTCTTCTCATTTTCCAAAAGGAACAACACAGAGAGAGTCTACTCTCTCTCTCTCTCTGAATCTCTCTCCTCTCATATTTTCAAACGCTCCATTATTAATCTGTGAAATTCAAATTTCATTTTTAATTATTTGGTTTCAAAATAAACATAAACGTTCACTGTTGAGGAAGGATTAATGTAATTTCTGTTGATGCCATTGTGGAAATGGACATAGGTGATAGTCACAGAGTAAGCAGTGCACGTTTGAGCAGCTCTAACATATGGAGGAGCAGTGGTTTGGACGTTTTCTCAAGATCTTCTCTTGATGAAGACGACGAAGAAGCGCTTAAATGGGCTGCTATTGAGAAGTTGCCTACGTTTTTACGTATTAGAAGAGGGATTCTCACTGAAGAAGAGGGTCAACCCAGAGAAATCGACATACAGAATCTAGGCTTCTTAGAAAGGAAGAATTTGTTAGAACGGCTTGTGAAGATCGCTGAGGACGACAATGAGAAGTTCTTGCTGAAGCTCAAGAACCGCATTGAACGGTAGATTTTTTGGATCATATTTCTCAGTTTTTTTCTTTCCATTTCATTACGAATGAAATTTTTCTGAACTAGAAGATAAGAGTAGAACTGATTTTTTTTTGAATTATTTTTGTTCAGAAAGTGTTTTGAAAAATTCATCTCATCTGTGTGTTGAATCTCTGATTTTTTATATAAATTTTGAATCTCAGAGTTGGACTTGATCTTCCAACAATCGAAGTTCGGTTTGAGCATTTAAATGTGGAAGCAGAAGCTTATGTAGGAGGCAGAGCATTACCCACTATATTCAACTTCACCATTAATATGATGGAGGTAATTGAAATTTTTATATCATTTTAAATTATGAGCAAAAACTTGAGATTCTTGTTTCTAGCCCTGATAGAGAAGCTCATCTTCTACACACGTTTCTCTCCAAAGGGGTTCTTGAATTCCCTTCACATTCTTCCAAGTAGAAAGAAACCATTATCCATTCTAAATGACGTTAGTGGGATCATCAAGCCTAAAAGGTTAGCAATTATTAACACACAAAACTAGCTAAAGTACAAATCACTGATTCAACAAATTTTTGTTTTTCTTTCAAACTTCTCATTTTGTTGGGTTTACACTTCTGCAGAATGACGTTGCTTTTGGGGCCTCCAAGCTCTGGAAAGACCACATTGCTGTTGGCCTTGGCAGGAAAGCTTGATAAAGATCTGAAAGTACGGCGATATAAATCCATGCCCATGTAGAGTTTTTATGTAATCGTCTCACGGTCTCAGCGTACAGTTTATTTAGTTTCTGCGATTTTCAGTTTTCTGGGAGAGTTACATACAATGGACATGGGATGGAGGAGTTTGTACCTCAGAGGACATCAGCTTATATTAGCCAATATGACCTTCATATAGGAGAAATGACTGTAAGAGAAACATTAGCTTTTTCAGCGAGATGTCAAGGGGTCGGACCACGTTATGGTCAGTTTGACACACCAATTCAATTATATGATTTAAGAAAACGAATTGTAGAGGCTTGTTTTGAAGTAATTGTAAACGCTGATTTTGAAGTAATTGCTTCAAATTTCTCAATTTCTGCAGAGATGCTGGCAGAGTTAACGAGGCGAGAGAAGGCTGCAAATATTAAACCAGATCCTGATCTTGATATCTACATGAAGGTGAGGCCTAAAGGAACAGACTCTCTAATTTACTGTTTCACAAGTTCCTTGGTAAGTTTAGTTTTGGCTGATTTGAGAGAGCAATGGACCCGGCGGGGATCGAACCTGTGACCTTTGGCTCATAAGACCAACGCTCTAACCAATTGAGCTCCAATTGAGCTACGAGACCTGCGACCTTCGATAAGTTTTCAATTCCTGTTAGTTAGAACTGTGGTTTAATACCTTGCAAATTGCAGGCATCGGCACTTGAAGGGCAAGAGACTAGTGTGGTTACAGATTATATACTTAAGGTACCAACTTAAAATCTGAGAATTTGGTGAATTCTGAGGTGGTGAATTATATCGCAAAGATACTAATATGTACCTGTGCGTATATACTTCTGCTGTTCCTGAAATTTGGCAGATTTTGGGACTTGAAATCTGTGCTGATACATTGGTGGGCGATGAAATGGTTAGGGGTATCTCTGGTGGACAGCGGAAGCGACTCACAACAGGTAAAGCACAGAACAAGTTTTCACATTGGGCAAACTCTCTATGACTTGGTGATTTCTGAAACGTGAAATTTTGTATTGTTCAACTGAACTTGATTACCTGAAGTTCCTGGTGAAAATACACAGGGGAAATGCTGGTTGGACCAGCTAGAGCACTTTTCATGGATGAGATATCAACTGGTTTGGACAGTTCAACAACGTACCAAATAGTGAATTCACTCAGGCAATCCATCCATATTCTAAATGGAACTGCTCTCATCTCTCTCCTCCAACCGGCACCTGAAACCTACGAGCTCTTTGATGACATAATTCTCCTATCAGATGGACAAATTGTGTATCAAGGTCCCCGTGAAAGTGTGCTTGACTTCTTTCGTCATATGGGCTTTCAGTGCCCTGAGAGGAAGGGAGTGGCTGACTTCTTGCAAGAAGTAATTCTAACACCCTTCTTGTACCTTTGAGTTGCTCCGAATTAGTTAGTCTTAGTCCTAAGTAAAATTTTATACATTTGGCACGACTTATGATAGGTGACATCAAGGAAAGACCAAGAACAGTACTGGACTCATAGAGATGAACCATACAGGTTCATTTCTGTCAACGAATTTGCCGAAGCATTTCAGTCATTTCATGTTGGTCGAAAACTTGGTGATGAGCTTGCTATTCCATTTGACAAGTCAAAAAGTCATCCTGCTGCTTTAACAACGAATAAGTATGGTGTTAGCAAGAAGGAATTACTTAAAGCTTGCATATCAAGAGAATTCCTCCTTATGAAGAGGAATTCATTTGTCTACATCTTCAAAATGACCCAGGTAAGAGCGAGCGGTGATGCATTTAAAATCTTGTATGCCGATGCTTTTAGCTTAATAATTACTTGCAATGTTTAAATGAAACTGTGTCAGCATCTATAGTTATACTTGCTTTCCATTTTTCAGCTTTTTATAATGGCTTTAATATCAATGACATTGTTTTTACGGACTGAGATGCACCGGAATACGGTAACTGATGGCGGGATTTACATGGGTGCTTTGTTCTTTATTGTAATTGTGATCATGTTTAATGGATTCTCCGAGCTAGCCATGACCATCATGAAGCTTCCTGTCTTTTACAAGCAAAGGGACTTCCTCTTCTATCCTTCTTGGGCATATGCTCTACCGACATGGATCCTTAAGATACCCATCACATTTGTGGAAGTTGGAATTTGGGTGATATTGACTTATTATGTCATAGGCTTTGATCCTAACGTTGGCAGGTGAGAGAGAGAAATGTTGCAACTCATCTGAATTTTTAAGTTTTGGATACAAAAACGTGCTTAAAAGTTATCAATTGCAGGTTTTTCAAGCAGTTTCTCTTGCTCCTATGTATCAACCAAATGGCATCTGGACTCTTCCGTTTCATGGGGGCATTAGGAAGAAATATAATTGTCGCAAACACATTCGGTTCATTTGCTTTATTAGCTATTCTGGTTTTGGGTGGATTTGTAGTAGCTCGCGGTAATTCTTGTAGAAGTAGGTTTTCTTCTATGTTCTTTGCATTGATGTGAATAACTGAAATGAAACTATGTTCTTTCTGCTCAGAGGATGTTCCCTCTTGGTGGATATGGGGTTATTGGATCTCTCCCATGATGTATGGACAGAATGCCATAGCTGTGAATGAATTTCTTGGAAATAAATGGAGACATGTGAGTATCTCTGCTTGATTCTCCAATGCAGATACAATTAAGGGAAAAAAGATAAATACAATTTGAAAGAATCTTTTGTATTGCAGGTTCCTACTAATGCAGCAGAGCCACTAGGCGTTTCGGTATTAAAATCGCGCGGAGTTTTTCCTGAAGCACGGTGGTATTGGATTGGAGTGGTAGCTACAATCGGATACATTTTTCTCTATAACTTCCTCTTCACTGTAGCTTTGCACTACCTTGATCGTAAGTAGCCTAGGGTTCCTTCTTTGAGACTTTGATTTGGAGGGTAATATTCTAATAATTGAGTTGAATTTCCTGCAGCTATCGGGAAACATCAGGCAGTACTATCCAAAGAGGCATTAGCAGAGAAAAATGCAACCAGAACCGGAGAGTTGGAGCTATCATCAAATGGGAAGAGTTCTTCTGGTGGTAATCAGGGTCAATCAGATTTGTATTTCGATTTCAGAACATCAGACTTGAGTTATAACATAATTCTTATTAACAATGCAGAAAGAGGAAATGATAGTCGGCAGAGTATATCATCCAGGACATTATCTGCAAGGGTTGGTAGCATCAGTGAAGGTAATGAGAAGAGGAAGAGAGGAATGGTTCTTCCATTTGAGCCCCATTCTATCATTTTTGACGAGATCAGATATGCTATCGACATGCCACAGGTACATTGTTTCATCTTACATTCAATATAGATACCTTTTAAAATACAATAAATGAACTAACTATCTTACACATATAATCATGTGTGTGTGAGGGGCTTAGGTGCGGATAGATGTTCCTTAACATCCTGACCTCTTGATCAAGTTGTTGGATACACATCCAGTGGCTCAAAACCTCCTAGAAGCCTACTGACACTAGGAATCTATCTTCTGAACATCCAAAAAACCTCCTAAAAGTACATTCGGAACAAAAGATTAGCTTTTACTGTTGTCAGTAAAGAAAGCAAAACAGTAGCTTTTGATCCAACGTAGCTTTTACAGTTGTGTTAGTGAAGAAACAAAATGTATATCCAGTATTTCTTTGTTGAATAATGGAACCGTGATTTCAGGAAATGAAAGCACAAGGTATTCAGGAGAATCGACTTGAACTTCTGAAGGGCGTGAATGGTGCTTTTAGGCCGGGAGTCCTAACAGCTTTAATGGGTGTAAGTGGGGCTGGAAAAACCACTCTGATGGATGTATTAGCAGGAAGGAAAACTGGTGGATACATAGAGGGAGCAATCCACATATCTGGGTACCCAAAGAAGCAAGAAACATTTGCTCGTATTTCTGGATACTGTGAGCAAACTGATATCCACTCTCCCCATGTTACAGTTTATGAGTCGTTGGTTTATTCAGCATGGCTCCGATTACCTCCTGAAGTCGATTCCGCTACTAAAAAGGTAAAATCTTCTCATTTCTTTGTTGAAGTAGAAAGAAAAATGAAAAACGGAAAGATACTTTTAAAGGAAGTGATGGAACTTATGATCAGCTCAAACATAAATCATTTTTTGTGTGCAGATGTTTATTGAAGAAGTGATGGAGCTCGTAGAGTTGACCTCATTAAGAGATGCAATAGTTGGATTGCCTGGTGTAAATGGACTTTCAACAGAGCAGCGCAAGAGGCTAACAATTGCAGTCGAACTTGTTGCAAACCCATCTATAATATTCATGGATGAGCCAACCTCTGGCCTTGATGCCAGAGCAGCGGCTATCGTTATGAGAACTGTTAGGAACACTGTTGACACAGGCCGAACCGTTGTCTGCACCATTCACCAACCAAGCATTGATATATTTGATGCTTTCGACGAGGTCAAATTCTCTTCAGATAAGCAGTTTTATCAGTAGTCGCTTTGTTCAATGTGTTATCCTAAAGAAAAACCACCCAATCCTATGTTGCAGCTCTTTCTCTTGAAACGTGGTGGAGAAGAGGTATATGTGGGTCCATTAGGCCGCCATTCTTCAAATTTGATCGAGTACTTCGAGGTATGGCTACTCACACAAGTATCACTTCATATTCGGTTTCTCTGCAGTTCAATGTGTACCTAATACAAGCCTTTAGACGTCAACGGTTCTTCAATTCACAAAATATTAATAAAAGGAACTGATAAGAATTGTTTAAAAAATTCCAGTCGAAGTTTTCATCAAACTTCAAGTGTTCCTCATGTTTGCCACTTAATATGCTAAATAGTTCTTCTTCTGTGTTTGGTTATAGGGAATCGAAGGCGTTCCTAAGATTAAGGATGGTCATAATCCTGCGACTTGGATGTTGGAGATCACTTCAGCAGCCCAAGAGGCAGCTCTTGGGCTTAACTTCACCGACCTATATAAGAAGTCTGAACTATATAGGTTTGTAGCTTCCACTTCTGGTCTCGTGTGAGTCTTCTATGAAATTCTCTGTTTATAAACCTCTTAGTAACTTAGTTTGTATGTCTTAGGAGAAATGAGGCCTTAATTAAGGAACTAAAGAAACCTACCCCCAATTCGAAGGACTTGTACTTCTCAACTCGATACTCTCAGTCTTTCTTCATCCAATGCATGGCTTGCCTATGGAAACAACATCTTTCCTATTGGCGAAACCCTCCATACAGTGCAGTGAGACTCTTATTCACTATTTTCATTGCTGTAATGTTCGGAACAATATTTTGGGATCTCGGCTCGAAAAGGTAAAAACATTTCTAAACATAGATTTCATGCAGAAAAGTTAGGGTTTTTTTTTCCATCAAAGGATTTGAAATTTTCTGATCACCCCAGGAGAACCCGACAAGATGTGTTTAATGCAATGGGTTCCATGTATGCTGCTGTTCTATTCATTGGGGTACAAAATGCCTCATCAGTGCAGCCTGTTGTGGCCATTGAGAGAACAGTCTTTTACCGAGAAAGAGCAGCCGGAATGTACTCCGCTTTGCCTTATGCTTTTGGACAGGTAAATTACTTGCTCTCCCCATCCGCTTATCTCCAAAACATTTCTAAATCTATCAAGTAATTCTGTAAAAGAAACATACACTAAAAAATGCACTCGCCAACACAATCCCTAAAAGTTGAATTGTTTTAGAAGTTACAGATTATTTTCCAAATCTATTACTTACCCTTTGAAACATTACAATGCAGGTTGTCATAGAGCTTCCCTACATTTTCATTCAGACAGTCATATACGGAATTATAGTATACGCCATGATAGGATTTGACTGGACTGTCACCAAATTGCTCTGGTACCTCTTCTTCATGTACTTCACCTTTTTATACTTCACTCTCTATGGGATGATGACTGTGGCTGTAACTCCCAACCACAACATTGCTGCTATAGTTTCTTCTGCATTCTATGCCATTTGGAACCTTTTCTCAGGCTTCATTATACCTAAATCAGTAAGTTAAACTCAACCCTCTGATTATTTTCTGCTATAAAACGAAGTTTATTTGATTTGAACTTTAAATTCTATCACAGAGAATTCCCATCTGGTGGAGATGGTACTATTGGATTTGCCCAATTTCATGGACTTTATATGGCTTGGTGGCTTCTCAATTTGGTGATATAACTGAAGCGTTTGAGTCTGGAGAAACCGTGGAAGATTTTATCCGGAGTTATTTTGAGTTTAGGCATGATTTTTTAGGTGTCGTTGCCGCTGTGATTGTTGGGATTTCTGTGCTGTTTGGATTCATCTTTGCCTTCTCTATCAGAGCATTTAATTTCCAAAAGAGATGAGAGTTTTACATATATGTAAGTTAGATGCCAATTCTGTTGTTACCCAGTTTTGACAATAATTTGTAGCTATTGTTGATAAAAGAGAAAAGAGAGGAGAAATACATATTGTACATGAAAAAAAAAAGCAAATCTTCCTTTCATTTTTAGACTATGTTTGGATCTCGAAGTGTATGAGTGAAAGAAAAAGAAATTGTAGGAAATTTATTTACCGCTAGGTACCAATGGAAAATAAAAAAAAATAAGCATAAGTATAGAATTTGCTACTTGATTAATTAGTTAGCTTTTCTTCTCATTCATTTAGTCTCAATTTTACTTCTTTCATAATTTTAAGAACCAAACATAGCCAAAACTCATGATCGAGTCACTCATTACCGTTCAATAGTGACAATTTTTCTATGCAACAAAGGAACAACAATATTCCTGAACAAATTTTCAGTATTTCCTCTTGTTATATGCACAATATGCCACGACGATATCCAGTTTTAAGGAAGTACCCGCTATACATTAAAAGTTTATCGACTTTTAGGGTTTGCCGTTAGGCTCTCTGAATTCAAGGACCCATGGCCACGAGTGATTTTAACATCTTTAAACTAGATCTTAAATGAAAATATGAATGATTCAATGGCGGTTCAACAATTACTCGTGCCTGAAACTCATATAAACATTTATGACCCAATTAGAAAAATATACCACTATATAAAAATAAAGGAAAAAATAACCGCCAAAATTATAATTTACACAAATGACTGAATTTTATAATGATATTCATCTTTAAAATCTAAAATACATTGTAAATAGATAGATTGTCCTCAATAATAAGGGACGAAAATCACTTTATTCGTGTAACAACGCCAGTGTAAAATGATACGTAGTTTATAGATACATACTCTATGATATATAATACTATAATGTGTTATGCATATTTACCGTAATATATTTCAATATATTATCGGTATATTTCAATATATTATATGTAATATATTTTTACATATCATCAGTATATCGTAGTGTATATATAGTATAGTTTTATATATTATTATTATATATAATATATTTTTATATATCATCTGGTACCATACTCATTCTCACACCCAAGTCTGGCCCCCTCCTTCTTCTTCAGCACTCTCGCTCAAAAACCAGAAATAGATGGAGGAAGAGAATTGTTACATAAAAAAGGAAGGAAGATTCAGCAATATAAAAATCTTTAAAATCTAAAACTAGATATGACATGCCCATACTCTTGAACAATTTTATAACAATGTCATAAAAGTGAAACTCAAATCAAACAATTTTGGCAGCGAAACGAAACCAAAATCAACAAAAAAAATAGTCTGCCATTTATGTTACAAATGAATTGAAGAAGAAAATGTAAATCAGAAAAGATCAGAATCTTCGATTCTGATTGAAATCTACGAAACTTGTAAAATGAGTAATTTACGAAAAATACAACAAAACGAAAAAAGTCGCGAAGAAGAGAAAGAGAAGCCTAAAAAATGTTATATTGAAGGTATAATAATAAAACAATAAAAATATCTAACTAGTTAATAGAATATTCTATTATTTCTATCATGTCTGTAAAATAAAATAAAAAAAGTCATTTCATAAAAAGTAAGTATTAAAGTGGATTAAATCCTTAATTTTCTAGACATTATTGTTATAATGTAATGGGTCCATACCCACGTGTCTAAGTATAAACTCCAAGAACTTTGCCATGCTTCGTTCCTTGTCAATCTATTCTGAAGACCAAAGAGGGTTTCTCTATCTATATAGTATACAGTACATAGAGTCAGATGCTCTACCGTAACTCAACACTTATCGCGGCAAACTTAAGATGACCATGAGTACCAGTTGTTGTGTCAATCTCCCTCCAACTACAACACCGGCTTTCAGTTCCAGTCATCTTTCAAGGTAAAGCCAACTACCAAAAACAAAATCTTAAAATTCCAAACCCCATCAACCACTTAATCATTTCCCGTCATGTTAACTAATATATTTAATCTCTGTGAACACATGAATAGAACACAAGAATCATGGAGGAGACGATGTGCTTTAGGCATGGCAAGCTTCATCGTCGCTCTACAAGTAGCCACTTTGGCTTCTCCTGAAACTGAAACTGCTGCTGTTCTTCATTTTCCCCATTTCGTTACCAGTTCAAAATCAAAGCCCAAGAAGATCACTAGGTGGAGCGATAAACGGACGTGCCCTCCATGGCGGATCAACTCTCTTGAAACCGTCGTGCCGGAGAATCTTCCGAGACCATCTGCTCCTCGGAGGTGGCAGGTTGTTGCTTATTCCGATTCCGACAACAACCCACAAATCAAATTCACTCTAAACCGTAATTCCAAATGCTTCTCTATGTAATTAATTCTTCATCGTCTTTATGTACAGTGTATATGTTAATACTACGTCTACCGAGTTAATGAATTCTTCAAAACAAATTTATTATTTACTTAAATTATTAATTGATCCAGCTATTTGGTGAAAAAAAATTCAGTATGGAGAACTGAGTATTATTTGTCATTTTATTCGAAATTTCAGTTCGACAATATTATATAATTGAACCGCTTGTGAAAAAAAATTAAAGTGAAAATTTCGATTCCATTATTCAATTTGGCAATAGTAATATTAAGTAAAAATTTTAAGCACTTTCAAGGATATTATTAAAAAAATAATGTAAATTAAAATTCAATTATTTTATCAAGTAATTTTACATGTTTATAATGTTATAATTGATCCAGCTATTTGGTGAAAACAAGTTCAGTATGTAATATACTGAGCTAATTCATATCATTTAATCATTTTCAAATATCAAGAGTTTTCTCAAATTTTTTAATACATTATATTTTAAGATATACGACAATGTAGTAGATAAAGGAATAACGAAGACTTAATACTCTAAATTCTTTAGTATGTAAGTTTAAAATCTTTTGTAATTAGTCGTAATTCAAAATCATAATAAAAAAATCCACTTTAATTATGCTAACACACCTTACAAATTTATATAAAAGGAAATTACACCACAAAATATCTATTTCAATCCTTTTGTTTTCGTTTGTCTTTCTTACAAAAAAATTGATTAGATTTTTGTTTGTGGAGTGCTTTCGGTAAGCATGCATGATTTGGAGATGTGAAGTGCAGTACAAGATTGGACTTATGCAAAGTAGGGAGTGTGTAGTACATGCAGTACAAATATAAGGCGGTTTAAAATATGAGATTTCTTTTCTCCTTTTCTGAAACTGAATATGAGAGTTGTGGACATTAAGTGATAATGTATTTCATTTGTTAGTAGAACAAAATATGAGGTTGTTTAGTACGTAAAATCTAAAATATTTATGTACAAATATTATTAATTTGATGACAAAATATTATTAAATATAATTATTGATAATTGAATTTGTGATAATTAAATTTATAATAAAATATAATTGATATATATTTAGTTGTGCATGATAATTTATATTAAATTTTATAATAATTTAATATTATTATGTTTAGCATTTATATATTTTAGGTTAAAAGTTTGTGTAAAATAGTTGTGGAGGTATTTGAGTTGACTCCTCGGGATTATTTTGCCTTCACAATTGTGGATTGCTTTCCCCTCTTTTGGAGGCAATTCAATGGTCTTTTCATGAGGTAAATTATGATTACATGTAAATTTAGATTGTTGACTAATTTAAAGATTACTTCAAGCAAACATGATAATTCAATTATGAAGATTAAAAGAGAATGTAATCCGAGATAACACGTACCAAACAACCCCATATGAAGTACATGAAGATGAAAAATTATGCAATTATAGTTCGTCCATTACTATATACTCTTTCATTTCTCCATGACTTGAACAGACATAACTCTATTTGACACATGACAAAATCTAAATCGAAGTTTCAATCAAAGCAAAGACAGAATGAGGATCGTAGAATCAACCATACGGTTATAAAAAGTATCTTCACAAGGAATTTTTTTCATGAAAGATTATCAATTCCCTGATTTTAGCTGCAGGATAAGAGGAATTTGTTGTAATCTGATTGTGAAATTTATGTATAAATAGGAGTATATACCACCTTCAAAATCAATCAAATACAAGCCAGCTTAAGTTCTTGCGTTCTTATTCTTTTTAGTCTCTCAAAATTCATTATTTTTATTTGTCCATAATTGAATCTTCCTCACCGAAAAAATCATTTACATCTTGATGCTTTCATTGATAGTTGAAAAGAATACATGTTGACCATTTCTATCTTCTTTGAGTAGTATTCTACGCATTGAGCAGTAATGGAGGATACGAAATACATGTTGACCATTCTCTGTCAGGAGAATCCCCATGAGAATATTCACAGATTCAAAGACAAGATGACAAAAGTAAAAAATTGTGACGACTGAGTTTCCATATTGGCTTTCAGATGGGGGTTGAATCCAAATTCACCAATTTTTGAATATTTGTCAAAGATGAAGCCGTTAACTATGGTAGAGACATTCCAACGGGTGCAAACCTACATCACATTGGAAGAAGAAAAGAAAAGCTTGTTGAAACTACTGGAGTAGAGAGTAGAAGAACAACGAAAAGGAGAGCAGAGTTCCATATCTGATAGAAAAATAACAGAAAGGACGAGAAGAGATAACAAGAGGGATGAGAACAAACAGGACATGAAAGAAAATTGAAGAAGGCTACTGACACAGTTCATCCCATAGATAACGCTTATACACCTCTCACAATCTCGGTGAATCAGATCCTTGAGGCAATCAATGATAAGCCCTGGTTGAAGAGACTAGCCCCAATCGCTAAATAACTACACTATAAAGACAAATATAAGTATTATTCTTTTCACCAAAGCAATGGACATTACGCGAATGACTATTTTCAGCTCAAGGATTACATCGAAGAACAAATTAAAGATGAATATCTTCAATAGTATGTGAAGAAAGATGAGCAGAAACGGGAAACCCACGATGAATGGAAAGTGGGTAATGAGAAAGAACCTCTCCAGATCGTCATACAATCATCGTGCTGACTGAGCAGGAAGGAACCGCCATGAAGAAAAGGAAAGTATATTGTAAAAAACCCATATTGGAAGGACAATGGGAAAAAGGACGCTCTTCGAATGGCAATGAAAACCTTATGTTGATATTCGATGATCTGGATCTTGAACATGACGAACGTCATAATGACGCTCTAGTCATTTCAATACAGGTTGGTAACTATTTACTGATGAGACTGTTGGTTGATGACAGAAGCGCTGTCAACATTTTACATTGGTTGACTCTTGAGAATATGTCTATGGGAGATCAACAACTGTAGGGTCCATTATAGCCACTGATAGGCTTTAATGGGACCATTAGTTATTCTGGAGGAGTTATCATTCTTCCCGTGAACGCAAAACCCTTTAATCATTTGAAGGAATTAATAGTCTTGGGCATCTCATCCCCATACAACACCATTCTAGAAAGGACCTGGCTACATATGACGAAAGTTGTTCTGTCTATTTTTTATTAGGTACTAAAATATCCTTCTCCAAGAGGAACAAGATGATAAATGGAGATCAGACTGCTGCTTGTATTTGTGTTGTAACCGCACTGAAATCTGTCAGGAAAAAGATGACAGACAAAAAAATGGAAAAACAAACTGAAACTACGAAACAATAACAATCACAGGGAAATAGACGGGTGCGTCCAAGGTATGAAGCGGGGAAAGAAATTGAGCTCATGTGCCTAGAATAACAAACTCAGAAGACATCTAACATCAGAGCCCACCTCGAGCAAACGGAGAATAAAATACTGACATACTTCTTGCGAAAAAATAAAGATATATTTGCGACTATGGAACATGAGATGACAGGTATTCATGAAAAAATAATGTCATAAATTGAATACAGATCATGTTGTTAACCCAATAAATCAACGGAATAGAAGCTTCACTCCATAACGGAATAAAACAGTCAAAGAAGAAGTTAAGAAACTTTTAAATGCTGACTTCATTCAAGAAGTGGATTACTCAGAGTGGCTCACCAATGTAGTTATGGTGAAGAAGAAGAATGGGAAATGGAGAATTTGTGTGGATTTTACTGATCTGAATAAAGCATGCCCTAAAGATGATTATCCACTGCCAAGAATAGACCAGATGGTGGATGCAACTTTAAGACGTGGTCTCATCAGTTTCATGGATTCCTTCTCAAGATTTAACCAGGTAAAAATGTTCCAACCTGATAAAAAAACCCATTTATAATTGAACATGATACGTTTTGTTATAAGGTGATGCCCTTATAAAAAACAAATGCCAACTCCAGAAGGAAAAAAATATACTTTGTTTCCATTCGGTCAGAGGAATTTAGGGGAAAAATAGGCTCAATGGAAGCACACAGAAATGATAATGATATAATTAGCAACTGACCTGAAGAAATCCTTTGTCGCATCCTTTTATCTTTGCAATTCGAGTCGGTAGTTCAAACCAGCTTCCTCTCATGTAGATGGAGATTTCTATGGAATGAATTTCTGATCTGTGGTTTAGAATTTGATTCATACATTAATTTTTTTATTACTCTAACCTCTGATCCATCTTCAATTCAAAAATATGTTGTGAAGTTACCAAAAAACCTCAAACACAAATTCCAAACAGACGGTTTGAAAGAAAAAGTGATGATTACACATTTTCTTACACAAAACTCCACCCATTCGTGTACCTCACTTGCATTTCTCTCATTTATCTCTTACTATTACTATTTCTCTCTCTCTCGAAGTCGCAACATCTCTCTCATTGCAAATCCTTGAATCTTCGTCTCCCACGACAACAACAAGGTAAGTTTTTGGGTTTCTCAGTTTTTATTTTTTAGTTTCTAAAGTGTTTTTTCAGGGTTTCTGAGGTGTTTTTTCAGAGTTTCTGAGGACTTTTTTTCTAGAGTTATCCGTTTCTATTTTTTGTGAATGTCTGGATCACAACAAGGTTGTTTTTTCTAATAATTTTTTTTGGGTTTCTGAGTGTCTTTTTCTGGGTTTTAGTGTTTTTTCTGGGCTTCTGAGGTTCTGGTTTTGGTGGGTGTCTATTTTCTAGGTACACGCTCGTCGTATAACCATCTTCTATTCCGCAACCATCTTGTAGTGTACATGAGGTTTACACGATGAATGTGTCCCCCTCGTGTAGCTACACGAGGACTACACAAGGGTCGTGTAAGTCTCGTATAGACTACATGAGGACTACACCAGGATCGTGTACTCTTCATGCAGTCTACGTGAGGGTCGTGTGAAGCTCATGTAGTCAACACGAGGCTTACCAACCCTCGTGTAGTTACACGACCCTCATGTAGACTACACGAGGACTACACCGCAGTCGTGTACCCCTCATGTAGTCTACACGATGACTACACGAGCATCGTGTATACTTTCTAATCTTATATTTGCCTTGAATTTTCTACAGGTTATGGCTTCATCAAAAATATAACTAAGATACGTCCATGAATTTAACAGAATTCCAAAAGCAAGGGTCAATGCAAAGTGCGATACCCACTACATAAAGGTTATCAAGACCAAGCTGGCAGCTCATCAACTCCCCCTATTTAGGGAGATATTCTTTGGTCATCTATTTGATCTCCCAACCATGAAGTTTTCAGCAACAGTCTGCCACGAGGTGCTAGTTAGGGAGGCCGAATATGTCAACGACACTCCATCTGAGGAGAAAATCTGATTTTTTGTCAATGAGGAACCACTATGTTTCTCCAAGAATGAGTTTTCGTTGATGACTATGCTGAAGTTTGTTGAAGCCTGGAATGAGAAGATGACCCGTGGCCCTAACAGACTCCTTGATCTGTACTTTCCCAAAGCCTAAGGAATAACCATGACGGATTTGGAGGAGAAATTTAAAAACAATGAATATAAGGCAGATTCTGATAATGTCAAGGTGGCCCTGATTTATTTGCTAGAGTATTTTTTGTTGGGGAATGAGAATTGTACCCTAATTTATAATAGATGAATGGTTTTGGTTGATGATCTTGAAACGTTCAACTTGAAACGTTCAACCAATATCCGTGAGGAAAGCTCTATTTCTCTAAAACAATGAAATTATTATTAGTTGTCAAGAATACAAAGGCTATTTTTTGTGATCTTAAATATCAAGAAAAAAACACTGAAATCCCTCGTTGTTGTTCATGGATATTCACTCAATGAATGTTCATTCGCCTTACAGGTATAATTTATTTAATTTTATGTAGTGATATATTGAAATTTTTATGTGTTGAATACTGAATTACTCTTTTTGTTTAAATAGACATGTGTATTTGAAACTATCCCTTTGGTGGGTAGTTTGTATGGTAACCAGGTTTCGACCATGGTGGCAAAGATTCTCAAGTGGTGTCTGACCACGATAGTACCAGTTGATAATCTTTAAAAAGAAATTTTTTTGAAAGAGAATGTATGTTGGTGAATTATGTTGACAAGTTACTTTATATTACTTTCACATATACTAATTTATATTTCTTGCATTTCTAGTTAACAGTTCTTTCCTTGGTCCCTACTGATGAGGAAGAAGAAAAATGTTACTAGAGATCAATAGTTGGAGAGAATGTATGTTCAAAATCATTTTCTACCATTCTTCTTCTTGAATATGGACCTCGTGTAGTCATCGTGTATACCACACGATGGTTACACTGGCATCATGTAGTCATTGTGTAGTCTACACGATGGTTACACTGATCTCATGTAGTCATCGTGTAGATCAGTGTAACCATCATATAAATTACATAAGGTCCATGTAAGCATCATGTAGTCTACACGAGGGATACTCGAGGTTCGTGTAACCGATCGTGTAGTCTACATAATAACTCCATGAGGTCCATGTAATCGATCGTGTAGTCTACGCGATGACTACATGAGGTCCGTGTAATCATTCGTGTAGTCTACACGATGACTGCAGGAGGCTCGTGTAACCGATCGTGTAGTTTACAAGGTAACTACACGAGGTTCATGTACCCATCGTGTGGTCACCATTTTTATGGTTTGTCTGCTTAAGATTACATATTTTTTTACTCAACGCCTCCTCAGTCACCCTTTCTAGTACAAGAGGAAGCTAACGACGAGGAGGAGGCCATTGGAACGGAAGAAGAGGAGTAGGTCCAAGAGGCCATTGAAAAAATAGAGGAAAAGAAGATTGTATCTAAGAAATTCAATGGTCATGAAGATTGGGTGAGGAAATATCTGATTGAAATAAACCAAAAGATTAAATCAATGGACAAGAACATTATGTCCATGCAATCAAACATTTTCTTTACAATTTCTTAAATTAAAATTTTGATGGATCGTCTGGTAACATCAAGGCCAGATGATTACTCATTCTATCCTCGATCTTCCATGATGATGGCTCGCGACGGGGAGGAGACGGAGACTGAGAAGGAAGAGAAAAAGAATGAAAAATAATAAGAGATGGTGGAGAAAGAAGAAGAATAGGAGATGGTAGAGAAGAAAGAAGAAGAAAAAGAAGAAGAAACAAGAAGAAAAAGAAGAAGAGAAGGTAGAAGAAAAAGAAGAAGAGAATGTAGAAGGAAAAGATGAGAAAGAAGAAGAAAAAGAAAGACAAGGTAAGAAAGAAGAACAAGAAAAGGAAGGAAGAGAAGAAGAAGAGAAGGAACAGAATGAAGAAGAAAAAGATGAAAATAAGAAAAAGATGAAAAGTAAAGAGAGAATGTAGAAGAAAATGTAGAAGAGAATGTAGAAGGAAAAATGAAAAAGAAGAAGAAAAAGAAAGAGAATGTGAGAAAGAAGAACAAGAAAAAGAAGGAAGAGAAGAAGAAGAAGAGAAAGAAGGTAACAAGGATGAGGAAAGTGAAACAAAAAAAAGGGTATAGATGAGAAAGAAGAGACAAAAGAAATAGAAGAGAAAAAAGAAAAAGAAGTAGAAAATAAGAAGAAATGTTACATAGAAGAAAGAAAGAGGAAGAAATAAAAAGAAACAGAAGAAGAAGAAGAATAAGAAGAAGAAGAAGAAGAAGAATAAGAATAAGAAGAAGAAGAAGAAGAAACAATTGCATCGATAATATCTACAATGATGGATTCGGTTCGGTCAACGGAGCAATCCAACGATGGAGAAGAAGAAGAGCTCGTCTACCTTGGTGAATTTGGTAAGAGGAAGATAAATAGATCTCAGGTCTTAGAGTCACCTACTTGAAAAAACGAACAAGTTGAAAAGAAGATGCAACGAAGGAAAAGGCTGATGAGAATATCATTACTAGAACAGACTTCAAACCTTTTCAACCATATGGTGATGTATCTTCAAAAGATGAAGCTCGATTTAAAGCATGGTTCCCCTCCCAAAGGGCAAAGTAAATTCTGTAATTTTTACTTCTTATTCTTATACAAGATGGTACAGTGACCTCGTGTAGTATACACGATGGTTACACTGACCTCGTGTAGTATACACGATGGTTACACTGACATCGTGTAGTATACACAGTAGTTATACTGACCTCGTGTAGTCATCATATAGTATACACGATGGTTACACTAACATCGTGTAGTAAACAATCGTGTACCTAATTTTGATCTATAATTACGTTGTTTACAAGAATGAGGAAGTAGACATTGAATTTTGCACCGTTGATGTTACCGGGTTAAAAAAAACTACTTTATTTATCTTGTGAATGAATTGAGTCAGATGTAAGATGTTATTTATAATCTTTTTTAATGTGGTATTTAAAATAAATATAAATATGTTAACTAATCTTTATTACATTGCAGCATATCGATGCATACCTGAAGCTAATAAGGAGAGATTTGTAAGACTACAACCCCCATATCAGAATCAATGTTGGTGATTTGATTTTGCAAGTAAGTAAGATTTATTTTTTAACTTAATGAAGTGCACACCGTAGTCTAACAAGGCATTCGCGTTGCCTCGTGTAGACTACATGAAGTCTACATGAGGCCCGAGACTACATGAAGTCCACACGAGGCCTTCACGGGCATCATGTAGTCTTCATGACCATTTTTTATTGACATTGATTATTTAAATTTTTTTTCCGTGACATTACAAGCGAACTTTTCTGGCCGAATGGAAGAGTTTGAGCATGATCTCGGTGCTAGGATATTGACGGCTCTACTACTTGGTCATCGGCTTCCAGGCGAATTTTGGAAGGAGTTGAGAATGGTATAATAAGGTAATATTTTCAATTAATGTGAACCAAAGATATTGCATTGCGGTTGAGCTTGATTTGAATGGCTAATATATTCGTATTTATAATTCCATGAACACATCATATCAACATTGAAATAATGAAAACTTTTATGAAGATTTTCCCTCGACTGCTTCAAATGATGAACATTTATGAGAATAGAAAGGAGGTTAAACCCAAATATAAGTGAAAATATGAGATCATGAAGTGTTCATAACAAGAGAATGGGTAAGTGAAATGTACATTTTTTAAAGTCCACTTAAAATTTCATACATGTTATTTAATTGTGTTTTTGCATTTCATGTGTTTTGTAGGTTCGATTGTGAGGCATTCACCCTTAAGTTTGTCGAAGCCCTCACATATGGGAAGAACCTTCAAGAAATAACTCAACAAAAAAGTCAGAATATTGAAGAGAATTGCAATTGAGTTATTCGCACGTGACATAGTTGTATCAAAATAATTTGGATATATTTTTATAGTTTTTTATGCTTAAGCTCATGATTTTAAGAATTCAGAACCGTATTTTTCTTAACAAACTTTTTATTTGTATACACCCTCAAATTGTTAATTATGGACTTTTATAACTTGTATTTTTAATGCCCGATTTTCTTATATGTTGTTGAATACTTTTGGTTACTATATGTTTAGGGTAGGTTTCATGTAGCTAATTAAACTTTATGACATTATTAAATAACAAACACAAGTATATTTCTATATTAATATTTAATTTAAGTCTACAAATATCATTATTTATATGCAAATGGCTTGGTCATCCCGTTGAGATAGAGGAATTGGATTTCTGCACTTTTGATCGGTTGTGGCCAATTTGCCCACAACGTTTGCACTTCCTTCTCACCACTACATCACTTCTAGATGGAATTCTCGTTACAGGTGGCAATACCACATTTTCATGAACCTCCTAGCTGGTGACCCAATCTGCTTGATCTTCGGGAGGATGAATTGTTTCTGCATACACAACAATTAAAGCCTCATTTTTTTATAGAACCTCAAACACATACTGTATGCAGAAATATTGCGCAGCCGACATGCAACAAATATCATTATTTATATGTAAATGGCTTGGTCATCCAGTTGAGATAGAGGAATTGGATTTCTGCACTTTTGATCGGTTGTGGCCAATTTGCCCACAACGTTTGCACTTCCTTCTCACCACTACATCACTTCTAGATGGAATTCTCGTTACAGGTGGCAATACCACATTTTCATGAACCTCCTGGCTGGTGACCCAATCTGCTTGATCTTCGGGAGGATGTATTGTTTCTGCATACACAACAATTAAAGCCTCATTTTTTATAGAACCTCAAACACATACTGTATGCGAAAATATTACGCAACCGACATGCAACAAATATCATTATTTATATGTAAATGGCTTGGTCATCCCGTTCAGATAGAGGAATTGGATGTCTGCACCTTTGATCGGTTGTGGCCAATTTGCCCACAACGTTTGCACTTCCTTCACCACTACATCACTTCTAGATGGATTTCTAATTACAAGTGGCAATACCACATTTTCATGAATCTCTTGGCTAGTGACCCAATCTGCTTGATCTTCGGGAGGATGTATTGTTTCTGCATACACAACAATTAAAGCCTCATTTTTTATAGAACCTCAAACACATACTGTATGCGGAAATATTACGCAGCCGACATGCAACAAATGCATGCTTTGCATGTAATTTGCTCAAGATCATATTCTCAGCACGTACAAGTCTTAAGATGCAAGTTTACCACTGCTTCCCTACCCCCACTCGCGACACAAAACTCGTGGATGTTCGAAGGAAACAATGATAGCGAGTGTGATGTAAGATGCTTCTTTTTAAGCTCAGTCTCAACCTAATCTGTCATCTGCGAGGTGACTTGACTGGCAGCCGTCCCTCGTTCATAGAACTATCTTTTTAACATGTCACAAATATGTTCTATAATGCATGTAATGAGAAGCTTTCTAGCATCCTTCAAAATCACATTCAAACATCCGGCAATATTTGTTGTCATTATACTGTATCGCCTTCCATCAAAATGGGGATATGCCCACCTCCAAACTCCGCCCACCGACACGTATTGTGAGATATCTGAAAATGCATATATAAAATGAGTCATCAGCTGATCAAAGTCTGATTTACGGTATTCCTTTGATGCTTTAAAAAATAATGCGACCACATCTTCCCTTTTATAAATTGATTTGATATTTTGGCACATACAAAAGATACAAGTTCCATGAAGTACATTGGGAAAGACAACGTGTACAACATTTAGTATACGTGTATGCATGTCAGATACTAACACCAAGTCTTCTGGATCACTAAATTGTCGTGAAGTTTACGGAAGAACCATTCTCATAAATCATTATTTTATGAATTTGCAATGCCCAATGCAATGTGATATACTTTATTGTTCTCATCCTTTGTCGTTGCAACAAATAATACCCCTTTGTATTTGGGATTTAAGGTGGTTGCGTGCAGCAATGACAAGCCATATACAGCTGAAAAATCCACGAATAGAGGGTCCAACAGCCATAAAAAATATATAAAATGATCATGCTCATCAGTATCTATGTGTTTTGCTGTCCCTGAAAAATATCTAATATTGTTGTATTAAAATTGGCAGTGCGCATAGTGTACAAGATGCGTACACGACGTCTGTGTAGGCATCGTGTAGACAATATGATGGCAAAATAGTGTACAAGATGTGTACATGAGATCCGTGTACTATCGTGTAGACTACACGAGGTCCATGTACCATCGTGTAGACTACACGAGGTTAGTGTACTCATCGTGTAGTATACACGATGGATACACAAGGTTAGTGTAGGACTCGTGTAAACTTATAGTGGTAAAATAGTGTACATGATGACCACACGAGATCTATGTACACATCGTGTAGACTATACGAGATCAGTGTACGCATCTTGTAGTATACACGATGGCTACACGAGGCTCGTGTAGACATTATGATGACAAAATAAAAAATAGTACCTGGATATTTTTATTCTAACATATAACAATATGCTTAGAGCATCCTATAGTTGTCTTCAGTAGACCCTCGAACCAATACTGAAGCATATTCTCTAGCCCTCCATGTCTTATGGTAATTTATGTTGACACTGAAATCAAGCTAAACATCTTCAATTATGTCTTTGGGATATATATATGTTTGACACCCATGTATTTTGACCTTATAGAATGACTAATCAATGAAAATGTAGCCTGATGGTGCTCATGTCTCAATACTTCAAACGTGCATGTATATGTATTGATGAACTTTGTAACTTTGAAGTATGAACAATTTTTCAATTTCATGGCACGTAACCTCTATTGGCATGTTTTTTTAACACATACAAGTACCAATATTGGCTGGTTTGACTTGAAGATCCAAAACTCAAAATTTCTCTGGATGGCCATCATACGAGTAACCTTAAGTAGCTCGACTTTTATAACTGTACAAATCATCCATAATTATTGTGTCTGTTACAAGCTTATTCAAATCAGCATGTTGCTCACTAGACTCAGGATGTTGTTCATTCAAATCAGGTTGTGATAGCAATGGACAAGTGATCTCGGGTTCACGACCAGTATTCAAGTCCGGAATTATTATATGGTCGTCTCCACTGATGGCTTCATCATGGTCATCTCCATGGATTGCATCATTATACGCCCGCTGATCAAAATCACCATCGTCACCATCAACATCAAAATCCTCATCCTCGAAAACATCATTCTCGTCATGATAAAAAACATCATCTAGTGATAGTTCCTTTCAAAATAATCAACACTCTCAAAGTGAGGAATACTTTCAGATGAAAACAATTTAGGCTTGGTACTTACAAATAATGGGGTTCGAAGTCGCTCTGATCTATTCTCCTTAACAAAGAACTATAAATCTCTATCTTTTAAAGTTTTATCAAGAGGGTAGAGGACATGACTTCTATAAAAAAATTTGATGGACATATCATATTTTGAGGGGTCTATTTGGAGTCTTCATGTAATATATCCAACAGCTCATGCTAAGTGCAGTTAGTTGATATCTCCAATAATTTGGTCATCTCTCCACTAAAAGATCATGTTGTACCATTTTCACCCAATCTCCATCATGGATTACAAAAATTTAAACTTCAGACATATTTGTATATACATCAATGAAGGAAGTTAGCACAAGAAAAATACATAATGAAATGGAATATTACACGATGATCATGTAGTCATAGTGTAATCATCGCGTAGTGTACACGAGACTTTCATGGGAATCCTGTAGTCATCATGTAGCGTACACGAAGCCTTCATAAGCATTGTGTAGTCATTGTATAGTGTACACTACACGATGTCGTGTAGACCTCGCGTACTGTAATAGGTCTTACATGATGACTACACGATGATCGTGTAGTGTACACGAGTGTACTACACGATGATCATGTAGTGTAATGTACAAGAGTGTACTACACGATGATCATGTAGTGTAATGTACACGAGACTACACGGTGATCGTGTAGTCCCATCGTGTAGGCTATACGAGGACTACACGATGATCGTGTAGTGTACACGAGGATCGTATAGTGTACACGACCATCATGTTGTCATCTTGTACACTACACGATGATCGTGTAGTCTTCGTGTAGTGTAATAGATGTTACACGATGCTCGTGTACTGTTGAAGAAGTTTTTGATGCACTACATGATGATCGTGTAGTTTACATGAGGTCTACACAAAGATCGTTTATTCTAAATGTAGTCTACACAATGATTATACGAGGCTCGTGTAGACCTTGTTTACACTACACTATCATCTTATAGTGATCATGTATGATAAATGAACTTCAAACAACGTTCCAGAAAGAAAAAAATAAATAATTATTCTAAAAAAAACTCAGGAACATGAAAAACCCATGAGAATCCAAGTTTTACAGAAAGAAGAAAATAAAATTTATACATATTTCAGAAAGAAAAACTAACAATCATTTGATGTTGCAGGAAGAAGGAAGAAGACGAAGAATAAGATAAAGAGGAAAACGAAGAGAAAAATGAAGAAGAAGTAGGAAAAATGAAAAACGAAGAAGGAGAAATGTGGTGGGTATGGAGGTTTTGCGTGTTAAGTGTGTGGACCATGATATCTGATTGAATAGCTTGGAAGAAAGGGAATGAAGAAAAAAGTGAAGAACTGAAGAAAAAGTGGGTCAGGGGCTAAGATAAGTAAAAATTAGTGTAGAAGTTTATTTCTGTAAAATGATTAATATAGAGGTTGATTTTTACAAAAAAAAAAAACTTTTATCCAACATGGATCGATCGAAGAAGCAGCTGCCGCAATCCTCGGTTTCTTAGTCCATTTCAATTAGTTTCTCCCGTGAAAATACCCTAGAAGATTAAATTACCGCGTTACAAATTGATTTAGGGATTTGGTAAAGATTTTTTTAGTGTTTTTTGTTTTACTTTGAGTGGAATAAAATAAGAGTAATAATTTGTTAATGTTTTAGTTTTATTGAGTTTTATTATTTTGAGTTAAATAACACATAAAAATAATTTTCTTTAATTTTCAACATAAGTTAGTTATTATACATCAAATGTATTTTATGCTAAAAACATAATTTAGAAGCATAAATTACTAAATGTCAAATTTTAAAGGTGCAAATTAGATTTAACCCTAAAAAGAAAAATTAGAAAACTCAGCTTTTACTCGGATAATGAGTCATTACTACAACATCAAAATGGGGTTTAGGGGGGAGAAACATTTTTTGACAGAAATTACCCTTACTATTATATGAAACTTTAAATTAATAAATATTAATCATGTCAATTATTAACAATATATTTAGTTGTAAAATATTAAGAGACAAATTAATTTAAATAGATTTAATTTTGTTAAAGAATTAGATAAATGAATAATTTGATATTCAAATAATATTTTAAATCTATTTTTACTTTTTTAAGTCTATAGTTAATATAAATGAGACTAAGAGATGAAAGCTTTTTTTGACACACGTCCTCACTATTATATAAAATTTTGAATTGATACGTCTTCTGATATTCTCTACTAAAATCATATTTATTATTCCAGTAATTAAAAATATATGAGTTATGAAAAATTCAGAGATAAATTAATTTAAATAGATCGAATTACATTAAAATATTGTATAAGTGAATAATTTAATATTAAAATTAATAGTTCAATTTTTTTTTACCATTTTGAGGGAGTAAAATCCATTAACAAAATAATAACAAGAAAACTAATTAACAAAAAGTCAATATACACACCAAATCAAAACACCACTAAGAATCACATCAAATCAAATATGATAAGAAACCGAAACACATATCACATTCACGATACGATTAACAACCAAATGTTAGTATCTAGGAACATATCAAACTAATATATTAATCACAAAATTATTAACTCTCTATATCAACATAAAAATTTTAACAAAAAATATCATCAATTTTTAATAGATTAAATTCATAATATTTTAACGTAACAAATCAGCAAATATTTTTATATATAATTCTATTCATGTATTTGCATTTATCGTTGATTTGTAGATGTTATTTAGTTAAAGAAAAATGAGTAAATATGAATTGTTTGAATGATCAGAAAAAAGGTCAAAACTCTTGTCATGTCGCCATCGTCAAATTAAGACATAAGTACAATAACACATTAACTAATCAATTAATATAGTTTAACGTGCCCTAAATCCAATCAAACTGTGTGTCAGCACTACAAGAGTCGAGTCTTTTCTGCTTGGCCTCCCAGCCGTTGGATCTACATGAATATACGAGCTGTTCTTTAGATGTAGATCAACAGCCCATATTCAAAGCCTTGATTGTACATAATATCTCAAAATAGAAGCTAAATTTATAGTCAAATACTTCCACATCTGGGAAGTAAACGAAAAGCATACGACACGTCGTGTGACTACTTAATGACGATACCCCTCACAATCAAATCATAGTACCATGATCATTGAGGATTTATGGATTCTCCAGTTATTTTAGAAAAAGTTATGTTGACAACCCTTTTACTTTATCTAATGATATATATATATATATATATATATATTATTTTTAAAAACTGCACAAATCTAATGATACATATATCCATTTTATTTTTAAAAATTACACAAAGCATTGTTATAGTTCACATTTTATGACAAATAGGTCAATTTGCTTAACAAATAATTTTAACGGTAGTTAAATGAAGATTATATATGTCCTAAAATACCCTTATCCCTATTTAAATCATAATTTAATTTAAATACACGTTAATTAAGTAATTCAATTCAGTATCATATCGAATCATAACGGATCTTACTCATAAACTTTATTCAAATTTTCTGTACAATTATGGATTGAATTGCTTAGTTAATATATTTTTAGATTAAACTTTGGGTTTAAACAGGGAGAGAGATGCTTTTGGACATTTCAATGTTCATTTAACCCTTGTTTGTATTTTTTGTTAAGAAATTAGATCTATTTATTATAAAATATAAAGTTTATGAGATGTTTATATAATTTTTAAATATAGAGGGGTGTTTATTTAATTTAGATAAATTACAGATGGTGTCGGCGTAATTTTTCCTTTATTTTTTAACCAAAGCATGATTTTAGCATTTCTAAGTCTACCAATGTCAATGATGCTAGGGGTGGGTGGCTTTGGTCATTCTGATTATTAAATTAAGAGATTATACATCGAGATTATCCAAATACAGGTACCGAGGAGGATAAAGGAAGAGCCATATGAGGGGCAACGACAATGACGACAAAGGATGATGTCATGTAACATTAACGTTGTTGGACGGGTCTGGACAACCCGATATAGAAACTAGAATGACAACCTACGTAATTCATTCGTAGAACCTCCAATATTTGTCACACTTCAAATAGTATAAGATATAAGAATAGTGAGTCAAGACATGCATGCACCTCGCGAGTGCCATATGGATGCATACACAACATTTTAAGAATCTTAACAACAACCCTGAAAATGAACTGTCATTATCCAAGAATAAACTTCTTAAAGTTGAAGCCTACACAAATGCAGACTTGGCATGATCCATTACACATAAAATATCAAGAACGGGGCATTGCACATTTGTAAGAGGAAACATTGTGACTTGGAGAAGAAAAAACAATGTTGCTAGATATAGTGTAAAAACTGAGTTAAAGCAATGACCATTGGTACATGTGAACTATTATGCTCAAAATTATATTGAATGAATTAAAGGTAGAAAATGAAAGTCACATGAAGTTGTATAGTGATAATAAAGCAGCAATCAACATTTACACAATACGGTTCAACATAATAGAACTAAACATGTTGAAGTAGATGGACACTTCACCAAATAAGAAATTGACAATAGACATATATGCATTTTGTCTGTCTCAACAAGCAACCAACTTGCAGATAATTTCACAAAATGGGTTTCAAGTTTAATCTTAAGAGAATTATGTGCAAGCTAGAAATGAATCAAACCAATCTTTTTAATCAGTTTGAGGGTGAGTGTCAGAGATGAATGCCTTAATATCTGCCAAGAATTAATTTTATTTTGTTTACAAGTAATTATAGGAATCAACTAGAAGATTTTATAGGTTGTAATTTATTCTCTCATTTTTTTATTATTGCCCTTTGTAGGCTGCCTATATGCTCTATTTATACAACACAAATTGTATTTTGAAATAATAAATATATGAAAGCGTTATTTTTCCAACAAAGAATATATGAATTATTTACAAAAAAATATAAGCGTGATGATGTTTTAGGAATTAACATTTTTCAAATAAATGAAATCAGAAGGAGCGTCCATGTAAAATTTGAAACTAGAGAGGTTATCGTGTAACTAAGATAGATAGTGGAGAGATGAATGTAATTTATCATCTTTTATATGTATATATATATATATATATAATTGAATGTGTACACCTCTCGTTATTACAATTGTTTATACCCAACTATTCCATGTGTTAGAATAAAATTAAAATGTTTTAAATAACTTATTATTTCAAATAGGTAATAAAGTTGATAGTTAATATTTACAATTATGTTAGATAATTAAATATTGAAAAAAGTACATGAACATCCTGAAATTTACTTAAAAAACATAAACACCGCTTTTAGTTTTAAAAAAGACACATACCTCATTTGATATGTCATTTGTGTGGAAAAAAAATCCAAAATCATTAAATAATTTTTTAACGTGTTTATTTTTTTTCTTAATTCCAAAAATGCCCTCACTTTAACCCTTATGCCAATGGGTTCGGGTTATAACCAAAAGAAGTCCCGAGGAAGAGAACGTGAAGAAAGACGAAGTCCCGAGGAAGAGAAATGCGAAGGAAGAACAGCGAAGGAAGTGCAACACCACTCCAAGCACCACTCGAAGCGCTGTCGTGAAGTTTTCCAGTTCTGCGATTCACGATTTTGATAAGTTTTTTGCGTTTTTGGTAGGGTTTTCATCGATTTTTGTAAATTTTTTCATCAACATTTAGCTTAAATTTCACAATTTGGGTAAGTTTTCTATGTTTTGGGTACGTTTTTCTGAAACTTCAGTTATATTTTTCTGAAACTCATGTTCTGTTATGCTCGATTTAGATTGTTCTGAAATTTCTGTTTGCTTAACAGTATGAACTTCAGCTTGTTATTTGCTTGATTTTACAGTTTTACTTTTCTCCTCGCGTTCCCTTCATTATGGGTTCCCTTTGTAGATAGGCTAAAATAAAAAACACACATATGCGGTTTGATGAAACTGTATATTATACCCCTACACTTTTTTCATATTTTTATATTCATGCACTTTAACTAAACTGTAAAATATATCCATCCGTGCCTTTTTTGGTTAAATTTAATAGAGAAATTAACTCCATCCATTTCCCTCAATTTCCTCTATTATTTTCCTCATTTTAAGTCCTCATTTTAAGTCCTCATTTTCACTTTCAACACATTTTCTAGATCTGATTTTTTTGGTTTCCTTTAATGATTTTTTATTTTATTTTTAAAAAATCTTCTTTATTCTTAAAAAATCTACTTCATTCATACTGTAATGAATATTTTTTGCTCTATTCTTAAAAAATCTTCTTCAGTCAGATGATTAAAAATATAATCCATATTACTTGGAGGTTTTTTTGGCAGGTAGTTCTACTTACAAGTTACTTCTATTTTGGATGTTGCAATCCTAAAAAATTTTGTGAGAGAGTTTTTGTATTTTTAATTCATTTTTACTATAATTTTATAATTTCTTCATCGTCTCACCAAAATTTATTTTTCTTTTCAAATTATGTAAAAAACTCTTCATTTTTAATGACATTTTCTATAGAATTTGACGGAACTTAACTCTCTGAAAAATTCATGATAGGTAGTGAAGATTGTTACACGACAAATGTAATTCAAACATTTTATTCATTCTTTAAATTTTTTATTGAACTGAAGCTAAAGTCTCAATCATTTCCTCTTAAAAATAAATTACAAATTCATTATTCATATGATTGGAAAAAAATATAACTTAGTTTATTGAAATTTTATAATGAAATATTTTTTAGTAGCAGATTTTTTTTATGATGAACCATTTTTTGAGTAGAAGATTTTTTATAGATTGAAGCAAAATTCGTTACAATATAAATGAAGCTGATTTTTTAAGAATAAAGAAGTTTTTTTTTAAGAATAAAATAAAAAAATGCATTAAAGGAAAGCAAAAAAAAATCAGATCTGAAAAATATATTGAAAGTGAAAATGAGGAAAAAATGATGAAAATTGAACAATAGAGGAAATTGGGAGAAATAGTTGGAAATAGATGGAGTTAATTTTTCTGTTAAATTTAACCAAAAAATATCACCGAAAGATATATTTTACAGTTTAGTCGAAGTAAAATATGAAAAATAAAATTTCATCAAAGTGTAAAAGTGTATTTTATATTTTAGCCTTATATATTATGCCCGAAAAGCCTCTACAAATTTCTACACCAATGTTGCTGTCCATCCACTTTCATCTACGCACGTTTACTTTCTTTACATTCCTTTTCAATTCGTATGGATTAATATCATAAGAAATAATTGCTACATGTAAGTTTTTCTTTTGAAAAATACTACATGCAAGTTCATGATATCACTAAAGTATTAAATTGACATTAAGCACATTATTAGATTTGGAAGGATTTGGAACTAATGTATTGATATATAGGAGGCGTTATGTTATTGAAGGGTTGCTTAGCAATTAAAACAATTAATTTTGAGATGAAAATTAAAAAAAAAGAGTATAAATAGATAAGTTGAGTAAAATGAATAACTTGAAATGAATTTTTTATACTATTAACTAATTTTTTTTGTCAGCACTATGCCTTAATTCAGAGATTTCATGTAGTTTAACTTTTTCTTTGTAATTCATATTTTCTACTTATCAATCTATTTATGTTTGCATAATTTTTTAAAGTCAAATATTCACATCGTATATCTATTGAATTACTCACTTAATAAATTTTTTAATGTCAAAATTGATGTTGATAACATTGATGTGAATTTACATTTTAATGTCATTTGATTCTTATTCTATCATTTAATTTCATTTGAATTCGGTATATCTCAATGTAGAGTTTTTATCTTTATTTTATTAATTTAATTGTGATAAGGGATGGAAGGTAAGAGCATGAACGACGCGTTAAGAAGTATAATTAACGGAGGATTAACAATTAACGAAGACGTTGATTCTAAAAAGTTAGGTATTTTTTTGCTTTGACCCTTCAATTATGTGTGAGAGATATGGTTGCTTATTTGATTTTTTTTTTGGAAAAAATGTATTGTGCATTCTTTTAATAACTGTCAATCAATGTTTAAAAATGTAGTTCCTCCTCCCACAAAATTAAATATGATCAAGATTAGTATCAAAATATATTTTTTTCTATCACAACTACTCAAAATGAATTTATATTTTTTGCAATATTTATTAGTATAATGAAAATTAATAATGAAAATAATTTCTCTAACATTCGAAAATCATTTTTCAAAAACGAAACAAACAGAGTCGTTATTAGTTTTAGCATAAGCTAATATTATTATGTTTATCAATTATAGATTTCTAATTTATAGATCTAATATTTTTATAATCCCGTGCAGAGTACGGGATTACTAGTAATTTATATAAAACAAGATATACATACGTACACAAATCTAATAATTAGCATATGTTAGATTAAACTCATAACACACAGATTTTCTTTCTCCTACCTTAGATTTTTCTCTGAACTTTTATGTCATTAGATGTCCAATTGAGATTCATAAATATATTCCCACATCGTGATTCGTTAAGGCTGTTGGGATTCTGCTTCTCAACTGACTCTCAGCTTTCTACTTTTTTCCATTAACATGTTCCATCTTCCTTGGACATGGTAAATATATTATATATACAAATGATTTCCGAAATTAAGATTGTGAGAATATGAATGTGAAAAAATAAGATGTCTAAAAGTTAAGATTATTTAATAATTGTTAAGATATAATTTGTCAATTTACAAGTTTAGCCTTAAAAATATCATAATGGAAGAATTGCCAGAATTTTATCCAATTCGTCTACTCCAAAAACTTGATTTTTTTTAATGAATGGTTCAGAAACTTCATTTTTGGCCCCTCTCTCTCTGTATCTCTCTCATTTCGTATTCTTCTAGTGTATTTTAATATAAATCAGAACAGCTTATGTATCAATCATAACGTAAAATGAAAATATATAGAAACTCAGTTTACAAAATCCAGTTTTGGTGGAAGATACGTATGTTGTTTATTTGATAATAAATTGTGTATAAATTGCAAGCATTGACAGAAAGATAATCAGATGCAGATAATTCAAAGCTTAAAATATGTAAGGACGAAGCAACCAAACAGGATAGGATTATGGCATAAATGACAGCATGTAGATTTTTTGGTTTCTCCAAAAACAAACATATAATGTTAAGAGAGTACTTATTTGGATGCATGCTTGGAATCTATAATTATGCAATGATTAAAGTCTAAAGAAATTGATTAAATTGAAGATATTCAATTAACTCCTTTTTTTTCCTTGCCACGACTCATAAAAGAGTAGATGATTCAAAACTTAAATTAGTTGTTAGAATATAATATTATAGAAACTAAGCATTGTTGTCCAAAAATTATGAGAAAGGAATTCCTTCACCGAAGGATTCTGTTTTTTCAGATCTACCCATCTTCTTAGCTGTCGCTCAGAATAAAGTTGCTACCTTAGTAATTAATATGAAGTGATTCTGTTTGTCAGATCTAACGATACGTTAGATTTACTTTCCCTATGAATGATTTATAATTTACACACCTCTTTTATGATACTAATTAACATCAAGTGCGTTACACGTGTTGAATAATCAATATGAAGTGGATTGAATCAATCAATATAAATAAATTATACAAAATTAGACATGAGACTATACAAAAAACAATTCTGATCATTTTGGGACGATGATGTCAAACACATATTGCTATTGTACAAATTGTGAAGCAAAAGATATCTTCTCCGACGTACCTCTTCTCTCTTCATATATCTTTTTTAACTTTTTAACTGAATCTCTGTCATCCAAAAAGCAGCGTTGAATACCATAAGATTATATAAAAAGTAAAAAGCGAATATAAGGTTGGGAAATAGGAATATCATAGGATTACATAAAATGAAGAAATAAAACGTACATAATATAAAACAACACTTAAAATATGAAAAGCACATAAGTAAGTAGATGTATTTATGGCTTTGAATTTACCCATTGCCTACTCCATACACTCTGCAGCGAAGCTGAAAAGAAAGAGTTTGACCCAAAGCCAACCAAATCCTTTCCTTTCTATTCACGCCTCCATTTTCATCTCTCTCTCTCTCTCTCTCTCTCTGGTAAAAAAAGATTTCTCTCTTTTCCATTCACTTCTTCTATTAATGACTCTGTTTTTCCATCTCTCTGTTTTCAATGTATATTAATAAAAGTCACCAGTCTCTCAGTCTCAGTCACACCCACTGATTAGCTTCTCATTGTCCCTCTCCACGAAATCCCATTTCTTCTAATTTTAAAAACAGAAAAAATGATAAAGAATCCAGCAAACAAGTCCTCCCTTCCATCTTTAAATCCTTCCTTATTCACTCAACCAAAAGATATTCTCAGCAAGACAGAGGACAACTAAGAAACAGTGCTTCAACAGTAAGAAAAAACAGAGCAAGTAAGCAAAAAAGCACAGACATCTCTCTTTTTAAAAAAAATCCCAATTGTTTCTCTTTCTTTCTCTTTCACTTTTCTGGTGTATTTCCTACATGGGTTCTTGCGAAGAACAAGAAGAAGAGCAAACAAAGCGTGTGTGGGTTCATGGGCCTATCATAGTAGGTGCAGGCCCGTCAGGATTAGCTACTTCAGCTTGCCTCTCACATGAACATGGAATCTCTTCTCTAATTCTTGAAAAAAGCGAC
The DNA here is from genome assembly GCA_003255025.1 of Datisca glomerata. NCBI lineage: Eukaryota > Viridiplantae > Streptophyta > Magnoliopsida > Cucurbitales > Datiscaceae > Datisca > Datisca glomerata. The sequence continues at coordinate 578,217 of QANY01002723.1, forward strand.
TGTTTAGCTTCTCTATGGAAATACAAAACCTACGATCGACTTAAACTCCATCTTCCCAAACAACTTTGCCAACTTCCACTTCTGGGCTTCCCTCAAAATTTCCCAAAATACCCAACAAAGGACCAATTCATCTCCTACATTGAATCTTATGCTTTGCATTTCTCAATCCAGCCAATGTTCAACCAAACTGTTCAGAATGCTGAGTTTGATTCAACTTATGGGTTTTGGAGGGTTCGGACTGATCAGGATTTTGAGTACATTTCCCAGTGGCTTATTGTGGCTACAGGTGAAAATACAGAGCCCGTAATTCCTGATATTGTTGGGATAGAGAGGTTTATAGGGCCTGTGATTCATACCAGTATGTATAAGTCTGGCTCTGAATTGAAAAACCAGAGGGTTTTGGTTGTTGGTTGTGGGAATTCTGGCATGGAAGTAAGCTTGGACCTTTGTAGATTCAATGCCACCCCTCATTTGGTTGTCAGAAACACAGTAAGTCCTTTAATATTTTCTTTAGTGATCATGCATATTGATTTTCTTGGCCAAGGTTGACACAATATTTAGCTTGGTTTAACTTTTTGAGTAAATTTGATGATAATTAATAATGTATATATATGTAGGTACATGTCTTGCCCAGAGAGATGTTTGGATTCTCAACATTTGGAATAGCAATGACACTTCTCAAAAGGTTTCCTCTGAAACTAGTGGACAAGTTTCTACTGCTAGTGGCTAACTTCACTCTTGGTAGCACAGATCAATTAGGCATCCGGCGCCCTAAAACTGGCCCAATTGAGCTAAAAAACGCTACCGGAAAGACCCCGGTGCTCGATGTCGGAGCAATGTCCCAAATAAAATCTGGAAAAATCAAGGTAAAAAAACAAACTTGCTAATCTATAATACCCTTGTTGTCAATGACAGATCGTGATAGAGATTATGAATTTAGGTAATGGAAGGTGTGAAAGAGATAACAAGAAATGGAGCAAAGTTCATGGATGGAGAAGAGAAAGAGTTTGATTCTATAGTTTTAGCAACTGGATACAGAAGCAATGTGCGTACATGGCTAAAGGTAACTGAGCTGGTTCCTGTTAGTGTTAGTGTTACACTTTCTTTTTAGTTTTTTGCTTTATCTTATTCTGTATCATCCATCACTTTCGATCATATTGGACCCCATGCAGCATAGATCACTACAGAGCCTTACTAATCTCTTCTCTTTCTGCATGCAAAATAGAATATTGACAGTTTGGGTCAGTTTGGTTTTATTCTACTTTCTCAATATTATAAGTTTCATTCAAGCAAAATAAAAAATAAAAATAAAAAACTGTTGTTTAGCTTCCTTCTAGGATTTGATGACGTGTCACTATTTCTTTTGGTTTTTTTAAACAAAAAGAAAAGAAATATGGTTTTTTTTTGCATGGAGATGAATGATAAAAAAAAATGTGCCGGAAAGAATGGTTTTATTATTATTATTAAGAGAAAATGATGAGCTTACACAGACGCTGTGATTGAAATGCAGGGATCTGATTTTTTCAACGAGGACGGTATGCCGAAAACGCCGTTTCCAAACGGCTGGAAAGGAGAGAAGGGACTGTATACAGTTGGCTTTACTAGAAGAGGGCTTCTTGGGACGGCGTCTGACGCTGTTAAGATTGCTGATGACATTGCTAAACAGTGGAAGAAGACAATCAAGGACCCCACCAACTCCTGTAGTCCTCCTCCTAACGCTATCCTGTCACAAAACCCAAACCAAACATAATTTGAAAAAAAAAATCAATTATCTTCCTTTTTAATCTTCCAGGTTTTCTTGTAAATACATCAATTTTGCCTGCAAGTTAAACATTCTAATTAATTGCTGTAACATTTTCCTAAAGTAGAGGCATTGGATGCATGTCTCTGTCGTAATCTGCTTTACTTTCATTCCGAATTGTGATGCCAATAATACCCACATTACAATGGTCAAGTTAGGAAAAGGCACCTGCTGCAATCTAAGTGCACCATGTTGCGTCACTTGTGCTACAGAAATTGGCATGTGATTTAATGAACATCAGTTTGAGTTTGAAGACGGCAAATTACTGAATTTGGAATCGGTAAAACTAAACATTGCTCTGGTAATTTTACAACAAGCAACGGGGCCATGAGTCCACCAATGCATTATCTGCAAAGAGAATTACACAAAAGAATGATAAGATTTTTAAGGGAAGTTAAGTAAATGATTGGGTAATTAAAATTTATTAAAAATGACTGAAAAATGCTTAGCTGATTGAAACCATCAGCCAAATGATTGGATAATTAAAATTTAATAAAAATGACGGAAAAATGTTTAGATAATTAAAATGAGGTTCATTAAATATGTATAAATTAATAATTTTTAAAGGGGTTCATCAAATACGTAGTGAGATTTATCGAATATGTAATGAAGTTCATCAAATACATAAAAAATAATAATTCTTAAAGAGCTTCACTGAATATGTAAAAATGTTCACTAAATACGTAATGAGTTTCACCAAATACGTATAAATTAATAATTCTTGGAGGGGTTTATCAAATATGTATTGAGGTTCACCAATTACATACTGAAGTTCACCAAATACGTACAAAGTCACTTTTGATGAACCTATCCAATAATTATTAATTTTGTACGTATTTGGTGAATCTCACTACATATTTGGTGAACCCCTCCAAGAATTATTAATTTGTACGTATTTAATGAATCCTATTATATATTTGGTGAACTTCACTACCTATTTGGTGAACTCCAATACATATTTGGTGAACCTCTACAATTTTTTTTTTAATTTTTGGTGAATCCCCTCAAGATTCCCTTTGTACCGGTGGTTTCCCTAACCAAATATACCGGCAATTTTTTAACCTATAATGGCGGTATTTCCAATTTGCGACGGTTTTGTTGTTTTTCGACAGTTTTGCATCGATACAATGGTTTTTCGCACCCTTTCACAGTGGTTTTTCAACAAATTCGATTTTCTGAAATTGATCATGGTATACTTGATGAATCACAAACAAAGTTATCAAGATTCTCAAATTTTCAATGCGAACATTAAGTACATTCACTTATATTATAAATTAGATTTGAATTAAGTAATTAATTATTAAAACAATTGAACACTAATTCATAAACGCATAAGAACATATTCTTGATCATGTTGTTATGATTTTATTGGATAAAGTAAAGATTCATGAAGCAATTGAACACTTATGCATAAACTCGTTAAAAGTTGTCATTGATAATATTATTGTGCTTTTGTAACAAGTATGGAGCGAGACGTGTTTTCACCATATATAATTATAGGTGGTGATATTATGATGGCCGGTAAATCTTATTTATCAATTTTTATGTACTGACTTGTTTTGTCAGTTCCTAAATCCCGGTTCATGTATAGAATAAGTATAGAATCGAACATGTTCCTAATTCGGTTCATGTATAGAATCGAAATCAATAAGTATGTAGTACAATTATGTCTTACAATTATCAATTTGTAAATTTTCATTATTTAACGAACATGTATAACTCCCAAGGTTGGAGGTGAACACTTTTAGATTTATGGTGAACCCACTACATTTTAGAAGAACATCTCAAAGAAAATTATTTTTTAAATTTTGGTGAACACCTCAAGCATTTGTTTTCTGTGAAATATTTTGGTGAACTCCTCCAAAAATTATTAATTTTGTACTTGAAATATTTTGATGAACCCCTTAAGATTCTCTTTGTACTACACTATGAATTTGGTGAACACCAAAATACAAAGTCAATGGTGAACCCCTCTATGAATTATTAATTTTGTACGTCAAATATTTTGATGAACCTCTCAAATAATTTTTCACAATTTAACAATCATGTATAACATCCAAGGTTGGAGGTGAACATCTTTAGCAGACTCGTTCTTTGAATGCAAACATTCACCAAATTTTAAAAAAAACATATTCTCCATATTTGTATATTGCATCTAGGCCAAACATCATTACCACATGGCCAAACGCCACGTGGTGAATGTTTTGCATTTAAAGAACGAAACGCCGCCACCATATGACGAAACGCTATGTGTTGATGGCGTTTAGAGCCCACTAAGGGCGTTTGGGCGCCCAAACGTCATTTTTTTGTGATACACTATATCGGCAATTTCTCTAACCTATACCGGCGGGTTTCTTGTCAATAGCAGCGGTTTACGTGTCAACATCGATGAGTTTTGTAACCAATACCAACAGTTTTGCCCCTTACCGATGGTTTTTACCCCAATACCGAGGGTTTCTGGTAATTTTTCCAATTTTAATGTCTATTGTGACGGTTTTAGCATCAATAACGATGATTTTCGTGTAATTAGCAGCGGCTTTAGTGTCAGTACCAACAATTTTAGTGTCAATTCTGGCAGTTTTAGTATCTATAATGGTGATTCGCCATTCATGAATTGCGTTTGGAGTCCAACTGGCCCATTTTGGACCCCAAATGCCACTCACAATGGCGATATATATATATATGATTATAAATTAAAACATAAAATGTGTAAAAACGATTAAGTGTATGAAAATGGTTAAATTTATTAAGTGTATAATGGTTAAGTGTTTAAAAATGACTAATTGTACAACTAAGTATAAAAAATATACATAAAAATGACAAATGGTTAAAAAATTACTAAGTGAATGAAAATTGCTAAATATGTGAAAATGCCTAAGTGCATGAAAATATGACTAAGTGACAAAACAAGTAAGTACATAAAAATCGATAAATACCGGCCATCATAAAATCATGACCTATAATTATATATGGTGAAAACACGTCTCGCTCGATACTTGTCACAAAAGCACAACTACATTATCAATGACAACTTTTAACGAGTTTATGAATAAGTGTTCAACTACTTCAAAAATCTGTACTTACTCCAATAAAATCACAATATAATTAAGAATATGTTCTTTTGCGTTTAGGAATAAGTATTCAATTGTTCTAGCAATTAATTACGTAATTCAGATCTAATTTAATATATGCGCATTGAAAAATTGAGAATCTTGATAACTTTGTTTGTGATTCATCAAATACACCCTGATCAACTTTTAGAAAATTGAATTTGTTGAAAATCACTTAAAAGTTAGAAAAACCATTGTATTGATGCAAAACAGCTGTAAATTAGAAAAATCGTCAGAAACCGCCGGTATAGGGGCATAATCCCTCGTTATAGGTTGCAAAAACTACTGCTATTTGTTAGAGAAACCGCCGGTACAAAGGGAATCTTGAGGGGTTCACGAAAAATTTAATTTTTTTTTATAGAGGTTCACCAAATATCTACTGTAGTTCACCAAATACGTAGTTGGGTTACCAAATACGTAATGTGATTCACCAAATATGTACAAATTAATAATTCTCGGAGGGGTTCACCAAATATATACTAGGGTTCACCAAATACGTAGTGTGATTCACCAAATCATACACCATTAATAATTCTTGGAGGGGTTCACTAAAAAAAATTTTGTACGTATTTTGTGAACCCCAGTACGTAAGTGGTGAACTCTAATATATATTTGGTGAACCCTTCCAAGAATTGTTAATTTTTACGTACTTGGTGAACACCATTACGTATTTGGTAAACCACACTACGTATTTAATGAACTGCAGTACATATTTAGTGAACCTCCAAGAATTATTAATTTTTACGTATTTGATGAACCCCATTCGCTACCAGAAAAACGGTTTATGGCGGCGGTTTTCTACAAAAATAAAATGGCTTAAAAACCACTGGCAATATATATATATATAATTTTTTAATCATTTGGCGGCAGTTTAGAAACCGCCGCCCCAAATCAATTTATAAATATATATTTTTTTTGCAAAACATTCGGCGGCCGTTTACAAGAACCGCCGCAATTTGTCGATCTATAGTGATGGTTTTTAAAATCCGCCACCTTAAGTTTGACCATTTTTTACGGTTGACATAAGCACTGTCGTAAAACCATCGGGAAAAATTATTTTTCTTGTAATGATTATGTATTCGGTGAACCCCTCCTCGTATTTGGTGAACTCCACTACGTATCTGGTGAATCTCATTACGTATTTGATGAACCCCACTACGTATTTAGCGAACTCCGCTACGTATTTGGTGAACTCTTCTAAGATTTTTTAATTTATACTTATTTAATGTTTCCCATTACATTTTTTGTGAACCCATATGCATATTTGATGAACACTAATACGTATGTGATGAACCCCTCCAAGATTTAATAATTTATACGTATTTAATGAACCTCATTATGTATTTGATAAACCGCTAGTACGTATTTAGTGAACGCTATCACATATTTGGTGAACAAAAAAATTTCCGACATCAATGCCGGGGAAAAGTTCCGGCATTGGAGTGTGACCCTTACATTATAAAGAAGAAATTAGAAAATACTATTATGCAAAAAAATGTACAACTTATTAAGGGCGATTTTGGTCTCTAAACAGGATTAAAAACAGAAGTCATCATCAAGCCCAGGCATCTAAGAACAAAATTTATTTAACAGTCTATAAGATAATTCTAATTAAAATGACCAAGAAATTTCTTTTGCACATAAGAAAATAAACAACCAAACGACCCTACACAAGCATATTAGAGAAGGCTATACTGCAAAAAGAAAAATAATTACGGCTTAGTTGGGATCTTTTGGTCTTTAACAAAGAAAAATAGGTTCACGATTTTTAACATAAATCATCATAATTTTGACAAGTTTAAGGAAGAATTGCTTATCTTTAAACATATTTAAAAACCAAACAATGAATTGAAGTAGGTAAAAAGGTATAGTGCGTTCAAAAGGGCAACTAATAAATGTATTGAATAAAATGAGTTCTTTTTGTAGTCTCTCTACAAACTACACCTGTATGATCTCTGGATTCCTGAGAGAGACTGATAATGACGACAATGATGGGGCTGTCACCGCTTTTCCTACCACACAGGGAATTGTACGAACTACGAAGCTATGCAAAGCCGATGACATCTCTCTGCCTTTCTCACATCTTCTCTTTCGTCTTTGCTGATGCAAACTACATGAATCTCTCTCTCTCTCTCTCTCTCTCTCTGCCGCCATGAGACAAAATGGAGAAAAGTCCAAAGAGAGAGTTAAAAAGAGAGAAGTGTTGTTTTTATTATTTTCTTGTTGGCATTGAATTTGAAATGACCATCACAAGCTTCCAAGCACGCGTTACGGTGACACATACATACGTCATTCCTCTTTGTCTCTTCCTATACAACTGACCCACTGTTGCAGACACAGAGAGAGGAGGAGAAAGACTCTGAGACTGAGGGGCAGATTGCATGTTAGAATAGATTCATTACATACCCCTTTGCATGAACAGCCCAGATTGATGCCCCTTGTCTGTTGTAAACTTGTAATTGTACCTCTCTCTCTCTCTCTCTCTCTCTCTCTCTCTCTCTCTCTCTCTCTCTCTCTCTCTCGCCAGATGTACGTTTACTGTTAATTTGTCACTAATGGGGAGTATATTTCTCTCTACATAGCAACAGAAAAATGGAGCAACTGTTAAAAAAAATACGATGATATTTGAAATCATTTTCAGTACAAAATGTATGGAACAGATAAATGGATAAAGGAAATTTATACACATTACACGTCAATTTAATCCACGAATTTATGTTCTTTGTCTTCCAATTTCTCTCATCTTCCACATATGTTAACATTTCTGGATCCCTTGAGTTAAAATTCGTACGTAATCTTACTAATATTAGGATATAACAGGATTTTTTCTATGGTACGTAATCTTACTTCGGTGTATCTACCGTTGGAAAAATACATGTGATGTAATAAGGAGTAATCCAAGATAACATCATTTTTTTAAGTTTTATCTGGTTACCTGTGCAATTGAAAATGGAAAACAGAAGAAAAATTGCAGGAAAAAAGAAAGAAAAGAAAATGAAGGCTTGACTTGACAACAATACCATACCACATGAAATATCAATTTTCTTAAGCTCCGGAAAGCGAGTGGACAGTCGTCTCTGTGAAGGATTTTTAGGATTTACTCAAAGATCGATGCAGTGCAGGGGCATATCCATGCAACTTGGCACGATCTGGCATGGAAATGTACCGATCATACACTGGTGGTTCTGCATGCATGCCATGCTTCGCAATCAATCTCCATGCAATTGCAATTCACTAAAACACATATGCACATTCACATGCGCAAGGATACAATTCAAAATTTCTCTGAAATTTACTGTTACAATTCTTCACTGTCAGAAATTTCTTTCCACGGGTTTGAATCTAAAAACATTACAAATTCAATACACCATACGCTCTCTTATATGCATAACATTGTGGATGTGGCACCATTAAGTGGGAAAAAAATACATGTCACTGAATTTTCTAAAATGTAATATGTTCCAGTAGTGACTACGTGACAATTATGAGAGCATAATTTAATAAATAGATCTAACTTAGGTAAATCTCCAAGCTCCATATCACGACGCAACACATAGAAGCAAATCATACTGTATAAAGGACAGTATCGCTCATGATGATTAAAATCCTATCCTCAGCAAAATTAGAACATAACCCCCCGAGTTTAGAATTGCTTATCTGAAAAATGTGCTTATAAAAAACTAAGAGAAACTCTCCAAACTAACCATGCATGGACAACACAATGGTTGTTGATCTGCTTGGCTATGTTCATGTGCATAAGAGTCAAACTTCCGATCAAATAAACCGCCTATTCAACCTATTCACAAATTGTCATCATATAAGCCTCTTAGGATTCATTTCAATTCCTCATAATTAAAACAGATTAATTTCTTTCAGAATAACTCAAGTGAAATAACCAAATGAGCCACCAAATCTGACCATGAAGTTAGGCTACCACCTTTCTTCTTACCCTCCACCCACTCTCCGACCACCACTAACGCACACAGACAACAAAACGCCGACCAAAGGGAAACTCTGTAATCTCCTTGGCCCTCCCGCACCTTCCTTTTCTGGTCACCTCCCTTCCCCGTCGCAAAATCACTCTGTCATTGCTTATAATGTTAGCAAGTAAAGAGGATTTTTTCTCATTTCTCTCCTTTATAGCCTAATTATCTGATATTTGTTATGAAATTGACTCTACATGAGTGATTTTGCAGAGAGGAATCCCGGACAAACACAGAAAATAAGAAAGGAAAGAGAAGAGAGAAGACACCAAAGTCTATACTAGTTACCTACATCCAGTTGCTGGAACAGTAATCTATAAAATTGTTGAGAAGTTTCTGATTCTTGTACCTCTTGATTTCTTCGTCAAGTTTTGCTTTTCTCTTTCTCTGTATACTAAACGAATGTAAAGTGTTCCACTGAATTCTTGGTCGAGCAGTATTTTTTATATCTGTTTATTTTTTATTTTGTTTTTCGTAGCATCTGAAGTGTATGTTAGTTATAGCTCCAGATGTGCTTGACAATTAAAACAACTGTCAAAATGTATTAGGAGTAGCTAACAACCTAACATTGAGTCACCAAACAATAACAATGTTGACCTAGCTCTATTCGCTCTCTACTAACATTACTGGGAACATTCAATCCCAGTGAGATAAATGTTAAAGCAAGAATTCAAGTTCTTTATTGTGGCAAACAAACAGAGTCGATTGTGTATGTTTGTCAGTATGAATAAACCTATAATATGTTGATTGCAATTGACATTCTTGAATAAAGGCTAAAAGATTCAAAGCTCCAGCCGAATGTAAAAAAAAACATCTCCAGCTGAAGCCCAAGGCCGAGTACATGTAGAGCCCAAAGAAACCAAAAACTCAATCAACTTTCAAAATTCAACCCATTCGGTGAGTTCAGTTTAAATACATATACCTTCAGCTAGTTCAGTTCATTGACATGGTTTATTATGTAAACCGTTAGCCCAGCCACTGCACACCACAATCCATGCTCCACAAGACAATGATAGTGAAAATGAATTTCTAAAATTTAACTCAATCTCATAACCATAGTATAAACTTAGAATAATATTGCAAGCCTCTCCAATAGAAAAAGGAGTTCACAACTTAGAAACAAAGGGAAAAAAACTAGTTAAATGAATCTGAAAACGACAATATGACATTTCAGCTTCCCCTGAAGTGGATGTCATACAAGATTTTAACCATACAAGCTTTGGAATCATATTAAAGCACAGATAGCAACATCAATTCCCATAAGACAAAAAAAACCACCAGATAAAATCTGATATTCATGTGACATGGCTCTGCAACTTGTTAAAGCCTATTGCCATCTTAACAAACTGTACGATATAAGCTGCAACTGCATATAGGCAGTGCACAACTGAGAGAATGCTAACGAACATAAGAAGAAAAAAAACATGACAATGTGAAAGATGAAGGACTCTCTCCAACACTATAATTGACTCTAAAAAACTTTTCTGCTTTATTCCATAAAAATCTGGCCTTTATATAGCCATTTTAAACATAACTGAAAATAGACTCTTTACTAACATCATGATAACAAACATAACTGAAAATAGACTCTTCAATACCTCAATAAATAGGTAGATAAATAGAAAAATAAGCAAATAAGCAAATAATAACACTTTTATGACTCTTAAACTGACTTATGACCATTAATCTGCATCAATTTCTGCTCCCCTAGAAGAACTTGGCTCCGACAAGTCTCGTTGAATATACTCCGGCAACAAGTTGGGGTCAAGCTTATTGATTTCTTCTGCTTGCATCCACACAACATCCGAACGAGGTCTTTTCTTCCAACGAACTAGATATTTATTGTAACCCCCTCGGCGATCGGAAACAAACTGGGGGTTTAGGATTTCAGCCACCTCATCTGATTGGTTTGTCGTGGGTGGTATTCGAACGACCGGCTCTTCCACAACATTACTGTCTATGAATTTTCTTGGAACTCCGTCAAGTTCTCATATTGAGATTTGGAGTACATTCATCTACGCAGTACAAAATAATCATGTGTTATAAACTATTAAATAAAATTAAATTTAATAAAAATGATCTACTAATATTTAGATAATTGAAGTTTTAATGTATTTGATAGGCTGTGAACCTTTTAATGTGTAAAAATTTTAGAGTAATTTTTATTTTTATGATGAGCTAAAATAGAAATACTAAAACATGAATTATCTATAAGTGGTTATGGTCATCACGTCACACGATAATGGGAAACCATTATATTTTTCATAATATCTCATCATTAGAGAGAAAACTGAGAGACTTTATCAAATGAGACTCTCTGATAGAGAATCATGTAGATCTGGAAGGCCAACCGTTTGGCTTTAAACATCGATCTATCGTCATGAATTCAGGTACACTTCCGCTCTTTATTGATTTGATTCTTGGTGTGTTCAACATATAATCTTGGAGTTTTATTGAAATATGGTTTATACCGAAAGAGATTTTGAATCCAACAAGTGGTACCAGAGCAAATCATGTTGAATCATTGAGAATCAATTTTTTATGTTCTAGATCCATTATTATAAATTTTTTGTGTGCTTACATTTCAATATTCTTGAATTTAATAATTGTTTGACGATTTATTAGATTTAAGAATAATTTTTTTTGGTGTTATTCTGTTCATATTTGTTCGAACTTGAACTGCCGGCCAACGCTGTGGCCGACAGTGGCAGGGGACCGGCGCAGCGTACAGTCTGAGCAAACAAGGCAAAGCCCCGAATTCAAAGGCTGGCGGCCATGGCCGCCAGCTCGTCCCTAAGGTTTCACCCCAGGGTTGTTATCTTTTTTAATATATTTATTTATTCCTTTTTTCTAATATATTTATTTAAAAAATCTTTAAATTAAAGTTAAATTTACGATCCTTTAAAAATTAATTTAATTTATTTTAAATAATTTATTTTGATTATTTTCAATTTTTTCGGTTAAAATAATTTCAAAACAATTTTTTTAAGGATTATTAAATAAATTGTTTTGAATTTTTTTTACGGATTTTTTGGTTAAAATATTTCAAAACAATTTCAAAGGATTGTAAAATTAATTGTTTATCAATTAATTTAAGGTTTAAATTCAGTATAATTTTAAATTCGAATATTAGTATATTATATATATTTTAAGATGAATTGGTTGAAGTAGCATGTCGCCAAAATGACCACTCTTGTGAAAATTGGTTTGTCTTGAAATATAAAATGTTATGTGTGCTTGTAACGTATGTAAATATTTATCGGCCAAAAGGAAGATAATTATTTGACAGAATTACATGTGTTTCTGTGGTAACAAATACATGATGATTATTCGGTTTTAAATGTGAACAATAAATCGGCCTAAAGAAAGATTTCTTGTTTGACATGTTTTTTATCATAACTGTTTGATTACTACACTAAGACATCACTTACAAGTTAATAATTTTGGTCAAAGTCAAAATATTAATGGAGTGTTCAGTGTCTTGAGATGGGTTACATGTTACTATTGTTTGAATTATTATTGTTATTTGGAATTTATGTGAGCTTAATTTATTTATTGTTCTCTGTCCAGCTATTACTCCTGCTAGTATCACGGTCAACATCAATTCAATTCTAATTCTAAATGGCTCGAACTTCAAGTCCTGAAAAGATAATCTCTTGATAATTCTTGGAGTTATGGGTCTCGATTTTACATTAAGGACTGATTCTCCAGCACCTCTTACGGATAAGAGTACATCTGACGATAAGAGGGAGATGGAAAAGTGGGAGAGATCAAATCGCACGTGTATGCTGATCATCAAGAATGTCATTCCAGAAGCATTCATAGACACTATATCTGAAAAGATAACAATAGTTAAGAATTTTCTTGCAAACATTAAAAACGGTTTGTCAAGAACGAAAAAGAAGAAATTGGTACGCTCTTGTCGGACTTAATTTCAAATAGATATAAAGGTAAATGTAATATCAGGGAATACATTATGGAAATGTCTCACATTGTTTCAAGGTTATCTGGTTTTGATATCCCTTCCAGCACAGTTTAACCTATTTAAGGTGAGCTATAATTGTCAGAAAGAGACTTGGTCTCTGAATGAGCTCATCTCACACTGTATTCAGGAATAGAAAATAGTGAAACATAATAAGACAGAAAGTGCTTACTTGACATTTACCTCTAAGGATAAGGGCAAGGGAAAGAAAAGGAAAAAGGATAAGGAAGTTGCGGATACAACATCACATAAGAAACAACAAAAGAAACCGATAAACTCAGAAGGTAATGGTTGTTTCTTCTATAGAGCTGAAGGGCATAGGAAGAAGCAATGCACCATCTATCACATTTGACGTGCTAAGAAATGTATGCTTCTTAATTTGGTTTGTTCTAAGGTTAAATTTAAGTTCGGTTCCTAAACACACATGATGGATAGATTCTGATACAACAACTCACATTAGCGTGTCTATGCAGGGTTGCCTGAATTACCGAAAGCCAAATGATGCTGAAAGATTCATCTACATAGGCGATGGTAAGACGGTTGAGGTTGAAGAAATAGAAAATTTTAGATTATTATTAAAAACTGGACATTATTTGGATCTTGATGAAATTTTTATTGTACAGTCCTTTAGACGGAATTTGATTTCTATTTATGTTTTAGACAAAGCTGGTTATGTGTGTTCTTTTGGAAATGAAAAATTTGGTTTGTTTCGTGATTCAATTTCAGTTGGTTCCGGTTTTTTTATCAGGAAATGATAATCTTTATTTACTTGAAACTATTGCTTCATTTAAAGAATCTCTGCAATTAAGTACAATAGGTACTTAAAGAAAATTAACCAGTGAGAATTCAGCTACGTTATGGAACAAGAGATTAGGTCACATCTCCAGACGGAGAATAGAAAGACTTGTGTCAGGGGAAATTCTCAGTCCCTTAGATTTCACAGATTTCGACGTTTGTGTTAATTGGATAAATGAAAAACAGATCGATAAAGGGAGATTTGAAGCCAATAGGAATCAGGATGTCTTAAAACTTATTCATATCGATATATGTGGGCCATTCTCTTCGGTGGCTTGGAATGGTCAACAATATTTTATAACGTTGATAGACGATTATTCTAGATATGAATACATATATCTCATTCATGCAAAGTCACAGTCATTGGACATGTTCAAAAATTTTAAGGTTGAAGTTGAGAATCAACTCAACAAAATGATTAAGAGTGTCAGATCTGACCACGATGGTGAGTATTATGGCAGATATGATGGTTCCGGTGAACAACGTCCAAGCCTGTTTGCTAAATTCCTAGAGGAACGCGGTATCATCCCACAGTACACTATGTCGGGTTCTCCCACTATGAATTGTGTTGTTGAAAGATGAAATAGAACGCTTAAGAACATGGTCAGGAGTATGATTAGTCATTCGACCTTACCAGAATCATTATGGGGCAAAGCGCTTAAGGCTGCAACATATATCCTTAACAGAGTTTCAACTAAAGCGACTGTCAAAATCTCATATGAGCTTTAGACTGGCAAGAAACCTAGTCTAAGGCATTTGCACGTTTGGGGATGTCCAGCTGAGGTAAGGTCATATAGGCCTAATGAAAAGAAATTGGACTTAAGGACGGTGAGTTTTTATTTTGTTGGATACTCTGAAAGATTCAAGGGGTACAAGTTTTATGATCCTACAACTAGGTCAATTTTTAGACGGGAAATGCCCGGTTCTTTGAGGATGTCGAGTTTGCAGGGGGAGATACGGTTAGGTATTTTGTCCTTCAGGAGGAATATGTTGATATTCCCACAGGTGTTATTAGCATTGATCAGGATTATGTCCCCGATATTTCTCATGACACAACACATCAAGACAATATCGGAGAACCTCCCATTCAAGAAATTGTTCCAGAAGAATAAACTCTAGCACCTTAAGAACCTATGCCATTAAGAAGATCCACTAGAGAGAGAATAAGTGCAGTGCCAGATGATTACATTGTATTTCTCCAAGAGCATGAGGTTGACGTTGGTGTGATGGAAGATGATCCGATCAACTTCTGTCAAGCCATGGAAAACTCTAACTTTCAAAAGTGAATCGATGCCATGAATGAGGAAATTAAGTCCATGAAGGATAATGATGTGTGGGATCTTGTTCCATTACCAGAAGATGCGAAACTCATTGGTTGTAAATGGATTTTTAAGACTTAGAGGTATTCAAAAGGTAATATGGAAAGATTCAAAGCTCGTCTTGTCGCAAAGTGCTTTACACAGAAAGAAGACATTGGCTATAAAGAAACTTTTTTTCTCTCTGGTTTCTACGAAAGACTCTTTTAGGATTATAATGGCATTGGTGACGCATTTCAATCTTAAGCTGCATCAGATGAATGTAAAGATAGCGTTTCTCAATGATGAAATTGAAGAGATGATCTATATGGTGCAATTAGAAAACTTTGTGTAGGGAGACCCAAAGAATATGGTTTGCAAACTTAAGAAATTCATTTATGAACTCAAGCAGGCATCTCGACAATGATATTTTAAGTTTCATCAAGTGATCATCTCATTCGGTTTTGAGATGAATTCAGTCGATGATTGTATATATCATAAGTTATGTGGAAGCAAACATATTTTTCTGGTTTTATATGTGGATGACATTTTACTTTCCAGCAACGATATAGGCTTATTGCACGACATCAAGAGATTTCTAGCTAAGAATTTTGAGATAAAAAATCTTGGTGAAGCTCTTTTATATTAGGAATCCCAATACACCAAGATCGTTCTCAGGGTATTCTAAGATTATCATAAAAGAGCTATATCAAAAAGGTCCTTAAAAGATATCTCATGCAATACTGTAAACCAGGTGATACTCCTGTAGCTAAGGGAGACAAGTTTGATCTCAATCAATGCCCTAAAAATAATTTTGAGGAAAAGGAAATGCAGAAGATTCCCTATGCCTCGGTAGTGGAGAGTCTAATGTATGCTAAAGTTTGTACACGTCCTGATATTGCGTACATGATTGGGATGTTGGGAAGATACTTAAGCAATCTAGGCATAGACCATTAAAAAGCAGCTAAACGGGTCTTGCGATACTTACAGAGAATAAAAGATTACACGCTCACGTTTCAGAGGTTGGATCAGATTGAGATCGCTGGATATACTGACTCCGATTTTGCTGGATGCCAAGATAGTATGAAATATGCATCGGGCTATATTTTTCTGCTTGCTGGAGGTTTTGTCTCCTGGAAGAGTGCTAAACAGTCTCTTATAACCTCTTCTACCATGGCAGCAGAGCTTATAGCATGTTATGAGGTGTCCAATCACGGAATATGGTTACCGAATTATGTCACGGGATTGCACATAGTGGACAATATTCAGAGACCACTAAAGTTATTTTGTGATAATAAATCAACAGTTCTTTATTCTAATAACAACAGGAGCTCGACAAAGTCAAAGTTCATAGACATTAAGTTCCTGGTTGTTAAAGAAAGGGTTTAGAGTGGACAGTTATCTATAGAACAAATCGGAACAAACTCCATGATTGCGGATCCGCTTACTAACGGATTGCCACCCAAGGTGTTTCATGAGCACACTGCTCACATGGGTGTCATATCAGTTGAGGATATTCAGTTCTAGTGGGAGTTTATATTTTATTTTTAGATGCAATTTTGTTTATGATATTTTAAGGTTATTTTCTGCAAAAATAAAGTTTTTGGTATTCACACTCTGATTTATGTATGGTTTGATCTCACTAAGGTTTACGAAATACCGATTGGAAATATGCATGTTAAGATCACATTACATGAAATTTTCATGCTAGACATTCACATCATAATTCATGTCATTTAGTTGTATTGATATACGTGACCATTGATGGGTTGAGTTATGATTAATGTAATAGAGGCCGCTTTGATCCTATGTTGGTATGATTGATGGACCGGATTGATTATAGATACATTTTGGTAATGACAGCAAAGTTGAATGCGTTCAGTTATTTTTGACAAAACATAATTATAAGGTTTAACACATAGTCCAAGTGAGAGATTGTTGGATCCTTAAGCCAACATTGGACTTATGTGTAAAATAACTATGTGTTGCAGACTGTTAAATAAAATTAAACTCAATTAAAATTGATATACTAATGTTTGGATAGTTGGGGTTTTAATGTATCTGATAGGTTATGGAATCTTTAATGTGTAGAGACTTTAGAGTCATTTCTATTTTTATGATGGCTAAAATAAAAATAATAAAAGATGAATTATCTATAAGTGGTTATGGTTCTCAGGTCAAACGACAACGGGAAACCATTCTATTCTCCCTAATATCTCATCGTTAGAGAGAAAACTGAGAGATTTTATCAAATCTTTATTGATTTGATTCTTGGTATGTTCAACATAAGATCTTGAGATTTTATTAAGATACGATTTATATCAAAAGAGATTTTGAATCCAATACCATAATCATGAGGTAACTCAATAAGTAAGCATTAGCCCCCAATTTTTTTAGAACCTTGAAACGTCCAGCTCTTCGGGCATGTAGCTTGCTAAAACTGCCAGGTGGAAGCCTTTTAGGACGCAAACGAATGAGGAGTAATTCTTCAACTTCGAATTGTCGCTCCGTCCTTTTGTTGTTTGCTCTTTCAGCATAGTCAGCGGTATTAACATGCATTTGTCGCATATAATCAGTGAAATCAAGAGTAGCTTCACTAACCCGATTTGGAGTGGAAGAGGGCTCAAGTCTAGCGGAGTATTAGGCTGAAATCCCTGTACAATTGTAAAGGTTGCACATCCTGTAGTTATTATTAAAGGCGAATTCAGCTTGCGGTAGAACGAGATCCCAACTGGTGGTGTGTTCTTCCACTAAAACACCAATTTGTCAAACACCAATTTGTCACCTCCATTTGACCATCAGCTTGAGGATGAAAGGCGCTTGAGAACAACAAATTTGTTCCCATTTTGGTTTACAAAGTCGTCCAGACAATTTCTGTCATAAACAGTGCAGTGACCCGTGAGGCATCAAAAGTCTTCTTACATGGCACAAAATGTGCCGATTTAAAAAACCGGCCATAATTGAATCGAACCCCTCAATGTTTTAGGAAACCCAAAAACAAAATCCATGCTGATATCCTACCAAGGTCGCTCGGGTATTGGCAGCGGAAAGTAAAACCCGACATTCTGTTTGGTCCCCTTGTTGATTTGGTATCAGAGCGTAGTTCAATCTGAAAAAGCTCTATTTATCATGTCCACTCGTAGTGGGCAAACTTAAAACTCCTCGGGTCAAGACCCTACCCAATCAAACACAGATCTTGCCCAAAAGAAGGGACCTTTTGTCACGGAGCAGGAACTCACTGCTGTAGCTCAAACATTGGAGGCATTGGTCCAGAGACTAGATGGTATGAATGTTAGGTGAGCTCGTGAGGAGTCTCGTGGACCAAGGAAGGGAAGGCGTGGCATGCATGGAGGGGATTGGGTGGAGGAAGGCAGTGATGGGGTGAAGGACTTAGGAGCACGAATGGAAGGATGACTTAGGCTTTGATACCAAAAATGATGAAAACCTGCCAGATTCAGCCTCTCACTAAATCATAAGAGGGTTCTATCAGAAATCTCTTCTGATATAAAGATGAAGGGCTCTCTCCAACACTATAATTAACTCTAGAAAGCTTTTCTGCTTTATTCCATAAAAATCTGGCCTCTACATAGCCATTTTAAACATAACTGAAAATAGATTCTTTACTAACACCATAATAACAAACATAACTGAAAATAGACTCTTCAATACCTCAATAAATAGGTGGATAAATAGACAAATAATAAATAAGCAAATAATAACTCTTTTATGACTTTTAAACTGACTTATGGCCACTAATATGCATCAATAGCTGATCATAGTATCATCTACATACCATACCCCAGATTCTACAATACGTATGTAAACTATTCTACAAGAAAAAGAAAAGCACCTGTGGATTTGAAACAAAGAAAGAAATGGACGACACTATATGATA
Source organism: Datisca glomerata (assembly GCA_003255025.1). NCBI lineage: Eukaryota > Viridiplantae > Streptophyta > Magnoliopsida > Cucurbitales > Datiscaceae > Datisca > Datisca glomerata. The sequence goes on from QANY01002723.1 coordinate 597,078, forward strand.
CGCCATGATGTCAGATGAATATAGAAAGTATTACATTCCATGATCAGACCTTAAAATGTACTTGACTCAAGATCAGGTAAAATTAAAATCGTTATCCCGGAATAGGGGAGTTCACCGGTTGCACATAGGCTCAGAGACTTGCATTGCATAAATTGAGGTTTGTTATACTGAAAAAACAAAATCATGAAGCACCTCAAAATACCTGAAAGATCTTCGTTCTTTCTCTTCCTTTCTCGCCGATCCGCTACTCAAAATTCAACTTCCAATTCTTTAAGTTTAAGCTCAACTGGTCAAGTCACCAGGCAGAGACTTGCATTTACCGCCAAATCATTCACGTCATCTATATATTTATAATATAGTGATTCAGAGAGAGAAAATAGACATTTGAAAAAAAAAATGAAATTAGGATCCCCATATTTTTAACCACATAAGGCATTGCTAAGTTATTTATTTTATTTAAAAAACTTCTGTTAAAATTAGTGACGACTAGAACATCGTCTAATTAAAATAATTTGCTACTTTGCGGTCTAACAAGTATTAACAATAATATTTTCTCATGATGCGAAGATTGGGGATATTGATTTTACTTGGACAAACAAACGGGAGTCTCAATTTCTTACTAAGTGGATTAATAATTATCCTCACACCTATCTCTGTCCTATACCTATTCCAGGTTCTGATCATGTTGTAATTATGGTGAATACTGAAGCAAATAAATTCAAAGCCCCACCCATACTCCATTTTGATAGGCGCTAGATGAAGTGGGATGACTGCAGACGGGTGATCGAATGTTCGATGGGCTGATTATTCTGAACCAAGGTCTTGTACTATTCTAGACAAACTTAAAGCAACTCGGTCCAGTATTATTTCTTGGAGAAGGGTTGCCACACATGCAAACTCTAAAGTGTTGATCGATACTTCGAATAGGAAGCTCGAATCTGCTTACTTTGGGGATTATGTTGACAAAGAGGGAATCAAGCTTTTAGAGAATAAATTGAAACTTGCCATATCGGAAGAAGACGCCAACTGGAGGGAGAGATCTCACATTCAATGGATAAACGAGGGTGAGAAAAATACTAAAATTTTCCACTCTAAGGTGAGTTACCGTAGGCGAATGAATGAAATCCTAGGGAGGGCAGCGGATATCGTATTAGAATATACTCCATTCGATTGCAAATCGCCATTTTGCTTAACTGTTTCAATCTTCTTCCCTCTATGGAGGATTTTTCTATGGCGTTGGATTATATTCAGCCCGTTCTGGTGGATTCGGATGTCAAAGGCCTGGATCGTGAGGTTACGCGATGATGAAATTTATGGTGCTATGTGTGATATGAACCCCACCAAATCACCTGGGCCAAATGGGTTTACAGCTGCTTTCTATCTCCAAAACTGGAGTATCGTGGGTAACGATATTATTGCTTTCGTTAAGAATTTCTTCTACATTGCCTGTTGGTGTTAATTTGACGTCTCTTGTATTGATTCCTAAAATTGATAATCCCTGTAGATTAAATAATTATAGATCTATTAGTCTCCATAATGTGCTATATAATATTATTGTAAAAATTCTTGCTAATATACTGAGAAGTGTTATTATTAAGGTGATTAGTCCGTATCAAAGCGCTTTTGTTCCGGGGAGACAGATTGTTGACAAAATATCTTAATTGCACATGAGATAATGCATTCCTTCCATACTAGAAAGAAGGGTATGAGATATGATGCGGGGATTAAGATTGACATGTTCAAAGCTTATGATCGGGGTATAATGAGATTTTATCTTAGCTGCTCTTCATAAGCTCGGGTTCTCGGCTAATTGGTGTAGACAGATTGAAGCTTGTATCTCCTCTGTTGAGTTTAACGTCAGCATTAATGGTAGAGTTGTGTCTGCGTTTGAACCGTCTAGGGTATTCGCCAGGGGGACCCTCTCTCCTTGTACCTGTTCCGTACTTATGAGGCTCTTTCGTCTTTACTTGTTGGTGGAATGACGACTAGTCAGATCTATAGATTGCGCTTTCATTGTAGTGGGCCTCCGTTATCTCATTTGTTCCTTGCATATGACTCGCTTATATTTTGTAGAGCGGATAGGGTTGAGATGGAAGCTATTTATGAATATTCAACAGATTTATGGCAGAGCCTCGGGTTAGGAGATTAATATTCTAAAAAGTTTGACTGTGTTCTCTACTAATACCAATGTTGATGTTAAATAGAGTTTAGCTAATTTAATTGGTTTATGTGGTGCTTCATCCTTATCTAATACCTCGGTCTGGAATCTGATTTTGGCTTGTCAAAGACCAGTATTTTCGATGGTATTTATGATAAAGTTATCTCAAGAATTTTGGGTTGGTCAGAGAAGTTTCTTTCTCAAGTAGGCCGTGAAGTCCTTATCAAAGAAATAACGTTCTCGATGCCTAATTACGTCATGTCTTGTTTTAAAATTCTATTATCTGTTTGTAGAAAAATCAGCAGCAAAATAGCAGACTATTGGTGGAATAATTCTGCTACAACTTAGAGGATTCATTGGGGTGCTTGGAAAAGGTTGATTAAGTCAGAATCAGAGGGAGGGATTGTTATAGAGATTTTAGTGCTTTCAATATTGTCCTTGTAGCAAAACAATGTTGGAGGATTATGGATAATCCTTCTCTCCTTCTTCATCAGGTTCTCAAAAGTAAATACTTTGCCCATTCCTCTTCTTTAGAAGCTTCTCTCGGTCTAAAGCCATCATGTGTTGGGAGAAGCTTGATGAATGGTAGAGAGTACTTTTGGGTGGTCTGAAACGGTCTGTTGATAATGAGGAAAAAATTAATATATAGGAGGACCCATGAGTTTCGAGACAAAAAATGTTCAAGATAATTACTACGAGGAATGAGGCTCTCTCTATAGTAAGTGACCTTTTTTTTTTCTGAAAGCAGAGCTGGTTGGGATTTACATGTTCTCAAGACTTTTTTCCTTCCCTCTGATGTTAAGGTCATTAAAGTGGTTCCCTTTATTAGATGGAGGATAAACTGATTTGGCATTCCAATAATAACCGTATTTACACAGTGAAATCAAGTTATTGGCTCGCGGTGGTCTCTGACTGCTCAAACCTTATTGAAACAATCAACAACGAAAATATTCTGAATCCGGAATTCAATCCCATTGTCTTTGATATTTGTACTCTAGGTCATAGTTTCTCCAGTATTTCTTTTAATTATTGTACTAGAGTTAAAAATGTCCTTGCTTATATTTGTCCAAAAGCGGGTTGTTTTACTTCTTCGCCTACTGTTCTTTGTAACCCTCTTCCTGAACTATCTCCTTATTTGGAGTGGGATTTGATTTGCCATGTTTAATGGAATGAAGTTTATTTGACCAAAAAAATGAAGTATTAATAATAATGTCGGAACGAGAGTCTGAATTTTGTTTTTCTATTTCATGGTGGTCCCCCAACTCAATTTCTCAAAATTTGTAGATGGACCTGAGAAGTAAAATGATTTTTGGAGCTCTGGCATATTTTTTTATTTATAACCAAATTTAGCATTTTTTACAGGAAAATATTATGTTACCTTTATTTGAAAATTGTATGCTGAACTTGGTGTCTATGAGACTATAGTATTGCTAGAATAAGATCTAACGAGTGTTATTTTTAACACCAATATACTAAATCATGGTCTAATAGAAGATTTTTGTTAGTCAAATTAGAGAGTATAATTAGATAATTGGCCACATATATAAATTGAAAGATTGTCACCTTTTGGTTCAAGCAATTTTCTGATGAATGTGAGTAACCTTGTTTAACATTCATGTAAATAAGGAAATGGTCGAAAATACGGAGCTCAATTTAAATTTTGAATAAAAATTGAAATTGATTAACAATTATTTTTAGAATCGAAAATCACACAAACAATTCCTACAATTTCAAAACATTTAATAAAAATCTTGAAAATTGGTTTTCCATAAAATCCCGAAAAGTGCAAAAACGCAAACAAAAAACGATAAACACGGTTCAAGGTTTTCGCTCTACCTCTTGATTACTTCTCAATTACGACCAGTATCCATCTTATGAATAAAGTATTTCCTCTAATCTTATGAATAAAGTATCCATCTTATGAATAAAGTATTTCCTAAACCCTGAACCTTTGATGTTTTTTGGTTAATTTTGTATACTGAACCAAACCATGATGTTCGTGCAATTATTAGCATATGAGCTTCTAGAAATCTTGAATTATTTGGATGGTGAATGGTAATCGGGAATCGTGAAATTGTTAGGTACTGGTATAATTTTTTCACTTTTCATAAAATTAAACAATAAAAAAGTGTTAATCAAAGAAGATTGAAATATAAAAAGGAGGAAGCCGGGGAAGCAATTGGTAGCGGTAATTTAAAAGTCAATTTTTAATGGTGTTTATATATGGGAAAATCATATGATCGGATTTTTTTGTCAAAGTTATATTATAAATTTTAAAAAAAATAAAGATATTTTTTTTGTCAAAGTTACATTACAGATTCTATGAAAAATGGAGATATGACTCGAATCCACGACCTCTAAATTATGAGTGTAGGGACTTAATCAACTGCGTCAACTGTTACGATTTTTTTATAGTGCAAGTGCACACTATCGTCGTCAAGTAATAAATTTCTATAAAAAGAGTATCGTCCACATGATTGATTGATATTAATTATTAAAATTAACTAAACCTTAATTCTAATTAAAAATGATGAAAAATTGAGAGTTTTAATTAAACTAAAATTCTAATTGAACTAAAATAATAAAGATTTGATAAAGATAAATAATTCAAAATTAAAAAATCTAGGGATTCCGATTTCACCAAACCAAAAATGCTCAAAATTTTAAAACTAAATCAATCAATGTTTATTAAATTATTAACAGCGAATTTCTCTAAAATAGTTATCAATCTTTCTCAAGCATCGATAACAATGAATCAAAAATGCTAATCTCACATCTCTTTCAAGATTCAATAAGTTGAAACTCATTAAGCATAGAAAATTATAATTGTTACACTAGATCCATGATTATCTCTAACTTATGAAATTCTAATGGTGTTATAAATAAGATCAAATTTAATCATCACTTCTCAGTCTCAGAATAAATCTAAAATCATGCAATAGTTGGCTAGACGATCAGAAGCATTAACACTCAATAATACTAAATAAACAGCGGTTGAATTAAAAATTAAAATTTATTAACAATCATGGTTTGGCTACGTCGTAGCCCTAGATAAGAAATTTAGAACATACTAGAATAAAAAGATATCCTAAAAATATTGATGAACATAGAGGAAAATAGAAAAAAAAACTAGATTTGAGGATGAATTGAAGTTTAGATCCGTCACCCAAATGGATTCATCTTCGTTTCCTCTCCAAACAGTTTTCTCCTCTGCCTCTCACGTCCAAAAAGTCATCAAAAAGGCCTAAAATATTTTATTTATACACTAGGGGTCGATAAGGATAAAATAGGAGAAAAATCATGGAAAACGTTATCGCGTCAACGTCGCGATGCTGGTCCTTCTGCCCAGGTCCATTTTTTCCTCGTTTTCTTCATATTTTTGCCTTCCAAATCTTTTAAAATGAACCGAAATGCACAAGAATATTTTACCTATAAAAATAAAAACAAATCAAATAATAACTCTAGAAGAACCAACAAAATAAAAGTTAAGATGAACTAAAATATGAGTGTGAAACATACTCACCAAATGCCCCCAAACTTAACTTTTTTCTAGTACACGAGCAAAACAAAATAAAAAAATCAAACAAGGAAATATTAAACTTGAATTCAGAAAAACTACGGATCAAATGATGAAATATTTTCACTAACTAAACATGCCTCAGAGATTTCAAATAGCGATAACTAAAAAAACTTCTAAATTGTGAGCATGTAGAGTTTCAACACAACTACCAACTTACATTGCACCTTGAAAAATCCCGAGTGGGTGTGTGTTGCCTTAAGCCATCCAACTCTCTTAGTCTTAAATGAGTTCATGCAACCAAGTCTTATAAAAGTGGATCTATTAATCTATTACTATATTAGAACTTCATAGGCCAATTTTTCATGTCTCTCCACCAATGTAGGCAAACTACAACACTTTGATTCATTAGGACTTTCATAGGCTTGTAATGTATGGCGGCGGATTTAGGGTAGGATAAAGCATATTATTTCGGCTTAATATTTACTCATAGTTACACATGCATTCTAGGAATCAACGAGCTTAACTCAACTTTTCTTGTAACACCCCCAAACTTGTCATTCCACCTCTTGAATTATCAACCATGCTCAACCATTTTTTTTTTAATTTGATTTTCTTAAGCTTCTCTTTTCCTTAACGAGCTTTCAGCTAATAGCTCCCAAACCGGTTGGTCTTATAGTATTAGATTTTAAGACACCCCTTCGAGCTTAGTCACTCAAGTCAGGCTATGAAATCAAACTTATTCACAATTTTTTTATATCGAAACTCCTCACATCCACCCAGATTGTCATAGCTCCAAATATTTTTCTAGAACATCCAAATACTATGAGTAAAAAGGGTTACTAGGGAAAACTTTTTATAAGATTGTGAAATTATCATGGGTGATAAAAAGAATTGCCTAGGCTCAACATGGATAACTAGAAAAAAAATTATGCACATGTTGGCTTCAAAAGGTCAGACGGTCCAAAGATGGCCTAAATCATGTCCTAAGTGAAGCGTGGCCTAGAATTTCACCTCGAACAATAATCAAATTGGTTCTAGAATTCTCATGATATCATAATGATTTCTTAAGTCACATAAACCTTCTCCAAGTAAAAAGATAATCAAATGCTCAAGGCTAAGTGCTCAATATGTCAGGATACTCTAGTGAAATGCAAATCAATAATTAGTTCAAACACACACCGATACACAAATTCATCATTGTTTTTCAAAGCTATCAATATTTCAAAACCAATCTCATCATAGGTGTTAGTGTTGTCTACAATAGAACGCCAAAAAATGAAATTTTAATTAAAGCCACCACCCCCAAACTAAAAACTTGCAATGTCCTCAATGAAAAGAAAATAGGTGAAAGGAGTAAGTGGAGAGGACTTCCCTGAACAATGATGAGCTATCATTCTTGTCATTCTCTCCATTGCTCATGTTGTCTCCAACTTAGGGGAAAGTGGTGCATGAGCCAAATTCGTCCATAGTTCTTTTTTAATTTAAAAACCTGAAGGAAAAAAAATAAAATAAGCAAAAGAAAATAATTAAAAAAAATGAAATAACAGAAATAAAATCGGGTTGTCTCCCGGTAGCGCTTGTTTTAATGTCTTCAGCCAGATATAATTATCATCCAGGCTTCACCTGTTGTCCACCGACTTTAGAATTTCCTTTGTGTCAGAAATTGACCAGCCTAAGACCATTTTGAGCTCTCTCAACAACTTAAGCAGAAATAATGATAGACAAAGTAGATGCTTCTCCCATAAAGGTGTACCGAAGGTGGAGGTCTAACACCAATGGTTTTTCAATAGATGGTAGGTGTCTAGGTTTACCTTTATCTCAATTCTTCACAATCCACCTGCAAACAACTATTTATATCATTTAGGTGTTTGATTGCTTTGAAGACATTGAAAATTACTTGATCGCTTTGCATTCTCAAAGTAAGTTCTTCTTACACATCAATAAGAGTTCTTCCCGTAGCTAAGAATGGTCTACCAAGAATAATTGAAATTTCTCAGTTATCCTCCATGTCAAGTATAATAAAATCAGCTGGAAAAATAAATTTTTACACATTTACCAAAACATCCTTAATAATCCCCAATGGATATCTGATCGACCAATCAACTAACTGTAAAGATACCATCGTGGGGTTAGCTTCTCTAAGACTAGCTTCTTATAAACTGAATATGACATCAAATTGATACCAGCCCTAAGATCATATAAAGCCTTTTAAAAATATGAATTCACAATGGTCCAAGGAATAGAAAACGTCCAGGGTCCTTTAACTATGGAGGAAATTTATTATGCAAGATAGCACTAAACTCCTCAGTATGTGCAACTGTCCCATACTCCTCTAGCTTTCTCTTGTTTGAGAGAATATTCTTCATGAATTTGGCATAGCTCGGCATTTGTTCCAAAGCTTCAGCAAAATGGATATTTATATGTAGTTTCCTAAACACATCAAGAAACTTAGAAAACTTCTTCTTCAATTTTTGCTTTTGGAATCGCTGAGGGTATGGAATAGGTGGAACATATGGTGGAGGATTATCAGGAAAGATCTTTGACTTAGGCATGCCTTTCTTCTTTTTTGAGCTCTTGGCAAGTTCATCACCCATTATCTTAGCTTCTACTTCAATTGGCTGAGAATTTTCAACAGTTTCTTTCTGAGGTTCTGCTAACTCCTTACCACTACAAAGAGTAATGGCGTTTATGTGTTCTTTTGGATTCCTCTCGGTGTTGCTCAATAAATATCCTTGTAGTCTTTGAGTGAGTATTTCTGACAGTTAACCAATTTGAAGCTCCAAATTCTGAATAGATGCAGCTTGACTATGAATATTTTTTTCTTGCCTCTAAAGTGTAGCATTTGTTCTTGTCATAAATTGAGTAGTATTGACCGTGATCTGGGTAAGAGCATGTTCTAAAAAAAATTTAGACAGTTGAGGCTAAAATTGAGGCTAAGTAGAAACTGATGTATTCATCACATTCTGACTATTCTTCCAAGAGAAATTTAGGTGATTTCACCACCCTTGATTATAACTATTGGACAATGGGTTATTCGGCATGTTGTAATTATCAATAAAATTAACATGTTTTAACTAAGAAGGAGCGAAAGGATTATCGCTTGACATTCAGTACTAAGATGAAGTCCATTGCACAAATTACAAGCTTTCTATGAAGCATGAATCGCACTAGCATTGCCGATGAAAGAGCTCAATTACTTAGACAGTGTAGCTACTTGAGCAGTAAGAGAGGTAAGAGCATCGACTTTATGAACTCCATGAATCTTTATCGGTACGTTACGCTCAATTGGCCATTGATAGGCATTACTAGCAATTTCTTCAAGCAAAGCATAAGCCTCATCATGTTTTTTGCCCATTAAAGCCCTCATGTTGCTGCATCCACTAGTGTCCTCGTTGAATTTCCCAAACCATTGTAGAAAGTTTGGACTTGTAACCATCCAAGGACTCCATGATGCGGGCATCCTCTCAATATCTCTTTAAACCTCTCCCGAGCTTCATAAAGAGACTTCATATTATATTGGACAAAAATAGTGATCTTGTTTCTCTTCTTGGCTATTTTAGCTGGTGGAAAGAATTTAGCCAAAAATTTCTCAAAAGTCCATTTGAAGTGGTGATTGATCCAGTGGGTAAAGAGTTCAACCAACTCTTAGCCTTATGTCGAAGTGAAAATGGCAATAATCTCAGCCTAATTACATCCGTTGAGACATTGTTGTACTTGAATGTCTGGAAAATTTTGAGAGAAGTGGCTATGTGAACATTTGGATCATCATTAGGCATGCCACTGATGATTTGCTTGCACCATATGAATGATAGCCAGCTTTAATCTTAAAATTGTTGGCATTAATAACAGGGCGTTGAATGGCAGACGTGCCCTCATTGACCACTGACATAGCATACCTGAATTGCCCAGTTATTTTGGTTGTTCACAAATTCATGATACTCTTTAGCATCTTCCATGGTTTCTTGAGGTTGTTTATCTTGGAATTATGTCCATAAAATATAGTGTAATAACTATTTATGAGTATTTAGTTATTTTTCTGACATATTGTATTACTGAATTTAATAAATGAATGCAAGTTTTCCTATTAATCAAAGTGTGTTTATAATTTACTCAAGTACTGAAACTTTTGTCAACGTAAGAAGAGTAAAGACTAAGGGGTTTTCTAGACAAACTCTTCTGAAATAGTTCATAATGTTATTCACAATCTTAGGATCGATTGGACAATCGAGTTCGATTACGACTGTTAGGTTGAACTAAAAGATGCCGGTCTTGGGGCATGAGAGTGAGAACTCTAATGGTTGACCTAGACATGTTGTGGAACATGTTGTATAGACCAGTAACAAATTAGTTTGGAGTAAAATCATTTATCTAGCTCTAAATCTAATTGTTAAACCTTAAGGATATTTATGTAATTAACTTAATCCTGAGATAAATACGAAACTTGACCTAGTTAGTTACGATCTTTGATGCGTCAAATGAGTGAGTTCGAATTGCCAGATAATACCTCGACTGGTTGGATCGTGATTCAACAATGTTGGAGTTGCGTGATTCACAGATATGAAAATTCGTGGTTAGATTACAAAATGCAACAATATCACATATGCTTTATTGATGTGTGTCTGAATAAATTAACCTGGTCAGGTACTCGATGAAATGTATGATTAACTAAGACATGGTGAATTGTATGAGACAATTCACTATTATGTCTTTCTTATTCACGGTCAATAAAGGAGTTAAGGAAATAATAACAAGATGGGTAAAATGGTAGTTTTACATTCCGCTCTTGTTACTAATATTCATGAAAGATAATATATTAAAATATTTTGTGGACCATGAAATAAAAGTGTTTATTTGCACCAATAGAAAATGTAGTGCACATGAATCGTGAGTTAATTCGGTATCGAACATATAATGGACTCGTACGATGTCAAGATTAAATAGATCGAGAATTTATAAAGATAAATTCATCTTGTATTTGAATCCTATAGCTTTATTCATGTGGTTTCATTCGATCTCAGGAGTAGCTCATGAGGACAGGACTAGAAGAAACAACATCAGTTGGACCAAATTGTATTTTGAGCCAAGGTATATTTTTTGAACTCAGATGACATGGGTGTTGTCACATAATTAGTGAAGAGCAATTAATTGATGTTCAAATGGATGTATGGTTCAATGATTTTTCCTCAAATTTTTGAAACTCGATCTAACAATTGGTATCAGAGCCTTGGGTTCTAGATTATGTATATTTAGATTAGCACGTATGTATCGATGAATGTTCAGATATTGGCATATAATTGTGTATGGTAGATTCAAAATTGTTTCGAAGGTGCTTTATGAATGGATCCCTAACTATTGCTTTTGAGTGTTTTATTTTTCAAGTTTAGAATTGATGTACGTCGAATTTGAGGCATAGGATTTTATGTAATTTATATTTCTTGCAAATGTTGTATTTTTTAATTTCATGTAATATGTCGCCGCCTCGAAAAGTCACCGCTGTTCTCATCGTCACTGTCGTCGATGGTCGCCGTCGCTGCTGTCACCTCCTCCTGCTGCCTGCCGCCATGCCCTACTTAGTTGGTTACCTAATTGGGTTTTGGAAACCTAAGGATTTTAAAAATCTATGGATTAGGAAACCATTGGGGTTTTGGAAACTTTTGGGTTTTGGAAACCTATGGATTTAGGAAACGATTGGATTTTGGAAACCTTTGGGTTTAGGAAATCTTCAGAGTTTGAAAACTTTTGAGTTTAAGGAATCTCAAGGTTTTGCCCAATCCAATTCCTAAAAATTACTTTTATTTAATTCGGTAATTTTTTAACACTAATTAATTGAAATTGATTTTATAAATTGTTCTTAAAAATAAACCAATTGATTTTTTTACTTGGTAATTGATTTATCAAAGTAAAAAATTGTTGAAAAATTAAATTTAAAATTGAAAATATATTTTTAAAATGGAACTATGTTGTTGTAAAGAGTTACAAAGTAATAGGATTTTCTGAAGGAGAATGAGCAAATTACAGTCGCCATGAAGATTAGTTTATAAATTAGTTTTAATTTATTAATTATTCTTTTATGAGTTATAATTAGAAATGAGCCAATGAGGATGTTAATTTTGGATGAATGATTTATTATTAACTTCGTATCATCATATAACATGTGATATAGAACTAGAAATATACCAATATCAAAATGTCATTTAGTACGTACATGCATCATTGTAGTTTAATTTATAATGGGTTATAATTTGAATGTAATGTGAATTTTATAAAGTTATAAATATTAAATTAGGATTTAAATTTATAAAAGTTTATAATTTTTGAAACATGTTTTTCAAATTAATAAAGGAGTTATGTTTTTGAAAAACAACCAAAAATCCATTTTTTTCAAAAACTAGGTGGGAAGGTTGTTTACGTTAAAATGTTTCCAATGTCCTCAACGCAAACTTGATCGTGGCACAAGGAATAGTTTAGAGCTGCCTTCGGTGTTCTTTCTTCAGTGGCAGAAACTTGAGAATCGTGTCACTTTGAGTCATCGATTTGCTTAAGAAGCTAAGACTTATAAAGGAAGTGATGAGGCAGGCCTTTCCTAGACGGATTGTTAGTTCATAGAAACCCTAAAAGTCAATGCGTTGATTAAACACTTAGACCGAAGCACATTAGAATCCCTCATAGCGGCTAGTCAATAGGGTTAAGATGACCCAAACCATTGCTGATTGTTTAAGCTAGATGTAGTGAGATCTTGAAAAGCGTTAACCAAACGAGAGGAGTCTCGATGCAATATGAGGTAGCTTGGCGTTGTGCTTTGATGAGACAAGTTATCGTTGTTGATCGTAACATCATGGAAGAAATATTTTTTATTGGATTTTTAAATATTTAAGTATTTGCATCATGCATCATACTTTCTTAAATAATTAAGTATTTACTTATACCGCTTTATTTATTCTTTTCAGTAGTATTTCGTTATCTCTTCTCTCAACTATATTAAACGCGAACAAACTTACTGGTGAAAATTACGTGGATTGGAAACGTAATCTTGATATCGTGATGACGGTAGAAAAGTAGAAGTTCGTGCTCACCACCCCTTGTCCCCTTGAGCCTATTGCTAAATCGTCTCAAGAGAAAAATTATGCTTATGCTTTTTGGCTACGTTCTGATGAGATCGCTAGATGTTACATCTTGGCTTCTATTAGCAATGTGTTACAACAACAGCATCAGAACATGAAAACTATAGCTAATATGATGTTGAACATCACCAAAATGTTCGGAGATCAAGGTCGTCAAGTCAAACAGGCTGTTGTACGAAACTTCATGAACTGTAGGATGAAACCTGGAACTCCTGTCAGAGAACATATGATGTTGATCATTAGTTATCTGAATAAGATGGAGATCACGGGTGCTCAGGTAAATGGCGAGACACAAGTTGATATGATCCTTGAGACTCTATCTGACACTTTTGAGAACTTCAAACTTAATTATTCGATGAATAAGTTGAGGTACTCACTTCCTAAGCTGATGAAGGAACTGCAAACTGCTAAGTCCCTGTTTCTGAAGAGCAAGAGGAAGACTGGAGAGGTTACTGAAAGCAAGGCTTCCACCTCTGGCACATAAAAGAAACACATGAGAGGTCCGAAGAAGGCTAAGAAGCGGAACTCGAAAGCTGTGAAAGGTAAGGGCACTATAAAAGTGGACAAGTCGAAAACAAGTGTCATCATTGTGGAGCCGCTAGCCATTGAAAACACAACTGCCCAAACTATCTTAAAGAGTTGGGATCTAAAGGTATAGTACTTGTTATTGAGGTCTGTTTTGTAGCCGACTCTACTTTTTCGTGGATTGTAGACTTTGCAACCACTAACCATATTCGTTGATCCCTACAGAGGTTTAGAGAAATCAGAAGGCTTGACGAGGGCGAGTTCAGCTTCCTTGGGAAAATTGAACACTAGTATCGTTAGTATCTATGAGAACTATTAAATTGTCATTTGATAACAGTTTTATGATTTTACCTTATGTTTATTATATCCCAATTTTTGGAAAGAACCTCATTCCAATAGCTAGTTTAATTGAGCAAGAATTCAGGTTGATTTTCATTAATAAAGATATTGATATTTTAAAAAATGACTGCTTAATTACTACTGGACGTTTGATAAATAAACTATTTGACGTAATACCAATAGTTCAAATGATATGTGACACTGAAGTAAATACTCATTTACAAATAGATAGTAAAAGGTTGAAGTCTGACTCAACCGTCCTAACCTATTTGTGGTACTTACGTTTAGGCCACATTAGCATGGGCATGATTAAAAGATATGCAAATGATAGTCCATTGTAAACTTTAAGTGTGGGATCACTACCCACATGTGAATCCTGTATAAAATGTAAAATGACCAAGAGACAATTTTCAGCGAATGGTGAAAGATCCATTCAATAACTCGAACTCGTGCATAGTGATGTATGTGGACCATTGAATATCCAAGCAAGAGAATGTTATGAATACTTTGTAACCTTCACCAATGAATACTCACATTTTGGGAATATTTATCTAATGCATCAAAAGTCAGAAACCTTTAAAAAGTTCAAAGAGTACAAGGTTATGGTCGAAAAGCAATTAAAGAAACAAATCAAAATGCTATGATCTGATCGTGGTGAAGAGTACTTGCAAGAACAGTTCGAAGACTTTCTTAAGGAATAATGTATTCTTTCTTAGCTTACAAAACCTGGCACTCCAGAAAAGAATGGTGTGTCAGAGAGAAAGAATCGAACTCTGATGAATATGGTTAGATCCATGATAAGTTACTCATTCCTCTCAGATTCGTACTAGGGATATGCCTTGGAAACAGCACCATACATTCTGAACCAAGTTCCGTCGAAGACGGTGCCTGGCACGCCATATGAAAGATGGAATGGACAAAAGTCATCCGTTAACCACTTTAGAATATGGGGGTGCCCAGCATAGGTTTTAAAATAGAAGACAGACAAGTTTCCCAGTAGATCAAAATTATGCATGTTTGTAGGATATCTCAAAGGAATGAAGGGGTATGTCTTTTATAGTTTGACTGACAAGAAAACATCTGTAAGCAGGAATGCACATTTTCTTGAAAAATACTATATAATAAGTATAAAGCTGAGAAGCACTCTTGTGCTAGAAGAATTATTGAGTGGGAGGACACTGATTTCCCAATCAGGAATTGTTTCTGATTCAATAATGGAATAACCACAACTAGGGTGAGAGCCTATGGAGCCTCGATGTAGTGAGAGGGTTTTGACAGAGCCTGACAGGTACATGTCTTATGGAGATGGCTCAAATAAGGATCACCATGACCCTGTCTCCTACTCACAGGTCATGGTTAGTCCTGAAGCAAACATATGGCAAGAAGCTGTGAACGTTGATATACATTTGATGTACTCAAACGGAGTCTGGAAACTTATAAATCCACCTGAAGTGGTAAAATCTGTAGGGTGTTAATAGATCTATAAGAAAAAGAGAGGTCCGAATAGAAATGTGAGGACATTCAAAGCCAGGCTAGTAGCCAAGGGCTACACCCAAAAGGAAGGTATAGACTATGAGGATACCTTCTCACTGATAGCCATGCTTAAATCCATGTGAATCCTCACATCCATTGCTGCTGCCCTTGATTATGAAATCTGACAGATGGACGTCAAGACTACTTTTCTAAATGACAATTTTAAAGAGCACATTTATATGGCTTAACCAGACGGGTTCATGGATAAAGACCAAGAGGGAAAGGTTTGTGAACTGTTGAAGTTCATTTATAGACTTAAGCCAACATCACGGTCGTGGAATATTAGATTCGACAAAACTGTTAAGAACTTTAGTTGTGAACAGTTAGTGGATAAACCATGTGTGTATAAGCTGATACACAAAGGGAAAGTGATTTTTCTAGTCTTTTACGTAGATGATATTCTACTCATTGAGAATGATGTAGGAAAATTATCTGATGTCAAGATTTGGCTTGCAAAGCAATTTGGTATGAAGCATCTTAGAGAAACTGTCTTTGTCCAAGAATCGGAAGAACATACAATTGGCACTCTTTCAAGCATCTTATATTGATAAGGTAATAGATTGTTTCTATATGTAAGACTCCGAGAAGGGATATCTTCCTTTCAAGCATGGAGTCAGCCTCTCCAAGAAGCAGTCTCCCAAAACTCCTCAAGAAGAGGAAGACATTAGAAAGATTCATTATGCCTCAGCCGTAGGAAGTCTCATGTATGTGATGCTTTGCACTAGGTCAAACATTTTTTATGCAATGGGTGTGGTAAGTCGTTTCCAATCTAATTCTGAAATCGAGCATTGGAATGTCGTCAAGCATATCCTTAAGTATCTTAGGAAAACAATGAACTACATGCTTATGTATTCAGGTGTTTACCTGAATATGACGGGTTATACTGATTCTGATTTTCAAGCAGACAAGGATTCTAGGAGGTCCACTTTAAGATCAGAGTTCATCCTGAACGGTGGAGCAGTTATATGGAGAAGTATCAAGCAATCTTGCATTGCTGATTCTACCATGGAAGCTGAATATGTGGCAGCTTGTGAAGCTGCTAAGAAGGTTGTATGGCTTAGAAAGTTCTTGAAGACTCTAGAAGTTATTCCAAAAGCTTACAAGCCCATGACACTTCATTGCGATAACAGTCGAGCTGTGGCGAATTTGAAGGAACCAACGAGCCACAAAAGATCCAAACACATAGAGCGTAAGTCTCACCTGATAAGAGAGATTATTCAGTGTTGAGATGTTGTAGTTACACACATATCGACGGTCAATTACCTGAAGATCCATTATGAATACTTTAAGCAGTAAAGTCTTTTATGGTCATCAGGAGGGCATGAGGATATAAGAACTTACACGCCTACTTTAGTCCAAGTGGGAGATTGTTATAATTATGTCCATAAAGTATGGTATAATAATTATTTATGAGTATTTAGTTATTTCTCAGATATTTTATATGACTTAATTTAATGAATGAATCAAAGTTTTTCTATTAATTAAAATATGTTTATAATTTACTCAAGTCCTGGAACTATTGTCAACGTAAGAAGAGTAAAGACTAAGGGGTCTTCCAGACAAACTCTTCTGAAATAATTCAGAACGTTATTCGTAATTTTAGGATCGACTAGGCAATCGAGTTCGATTACGACTGTTAGGTTGAACCAAAGGATGCCAATCTTGGGGCATGAGAGTGGGGACTCTAACGATTGACCTAGACATGTTGTGGAATATGTTGAATAGATCAGTAACAAATTATTTAGAGTAAAACCATTTATCTAGCTCTAAATCTAATTGTTACACCTTAATGGTATTTTCATAATTACCTTAATCTTGAGGTGAATATGAAACTTGACCTAGTTTGTTACAATTTTTGAAATGTCAAAGGAGTGAGTCGAATTGCTGGACAATACCTCGACTGTTGAGATCGTGATTCAACTATGTTGGAGTTGCATGATTTACAGATATGAAAAATCATGGTTCGATTGTAAAATGCAACAATATCACCTTATGTTTTATTGATGGTTGTGTGAATAAATTAACCTGGCCAGGTACTCGATAAAATGTGTCATTGAACCATTCACTATTATGTCTTTCGTATTCACAGTCAATAAAAGAGTTAAGGAAATAATAACAAAATGGGTAAAATGATAATTTATATCTCACTCTCATTACTGATATTCACGAAGGGTAATATGTTAAAATATTCTGTGGCCATGAAATAAACGTGTTTATTTACGTCAACAGAAAATGTAACGCGCATGAATCGAAAGTGGTGTCGTACAATGTCAGGATTAAATAGGTCGGGAATTTATAGAGATAAATTCACTCGGTATTTGAATCCTATAGCTTTATTCATGTGGCTCCATTCAGTCTAAAGAGTAGCTCATGTGGATAGGAATAGAATAAACAACATTAATTGGACCAAAATGTGTTTTGAGCCAATGTGTATCTCCTGAGCCCATATGTGATGAGTGTTGTCACTTAATCAGTGAAGAGTAATTAGTTGATGTTTAAATTAATTAATTAACTATTTTATTATTATTAGAGAATTAGTATATAAGAGAAATTAATTGATTGATTGATGGAGATCAATTTAAATTTTTCAATTTTTGGTTGATCAATTCGGACACAATATTGACTTTAATGGGAGACACAATTTTTGACAATTATAGATTATGTGGCTAAATTTCAAAAATTACACATGGGTATATGTGAAAATTCTAAAATTATTATATAATGGATGACATTAGCGTTGTCTCCTTAAGTGTGTTGACACAACCCTAATCACGCAGAACATAAAATGGTTTTTCTTTTCCCATCCTACTGTTGTCGCCGAATTCATAGAGGAAGAAAAGAAATGTTTTTTCCTCAGTTGTTTTGAAAGCCCACACTCAGTTCCTAGTCGTCCTTGCGAGATATACTTCTGAATCTAACGAGTGGTTGTTAGTGCGAAGACTAA
This sequence comes from Datisca glomerata, assembly GCA_003255025.1. NCBI lineage: Eukaryota > Viridiplantae > Streptophyta > Magnoliopsida > Cucurbitales > Datiscaceae > Datisca > Datisca glomerata. Next base: position 615,218 of record QANY01002723.1, read on the forward strand.
TTGAAGTTCTTGGATTTGAATATCGAAGAACGCGAAGCATTTAATAAGGATTCCACTAATTCAGAAAGTCTCTGATACAAGAAAAAGATATAAATCGTTTTTACCTCTTTTGAATACGTTTAATTTTGTATGCATAATCAGATGTATGGTTTTAATATTTAATATGATTAAATACTTTGTTCTCAAATTTTTGGAACCCGATCCAATAGTTTAGAAGGTTCTCTCCTTACTTTTCTATTACGACGTCAAGTTCGCTCAATTTGTAAATTTAGAGGAGTCAATTTTCTTACCAGATTTTCTCATACACCTTAGAAAATGCCTGCAATTCAAAATAGTAAACAACCGTAAATAAAAAAATTAAGACTCAAAGGAAAATTAAGGATCTAACTCCAATATTTATAAACAAAATCGATCCCCAGCAACGGCGCCAAAAATTTGTTACGACTTTTTTATAGTGCAAGTGTACACTATCGTCGTCAAGTAATAGATTTCTATAAAAATAGAGTATCGTCCACAGGATTGATTGGTATTAATTATTAAAATTAACTAGACCTTAATTCTAATTATTAGAGTTAGAATTGAGAACGATGAAAAAATGGGAGTTTTAATTAAACTAAAACGATAAAGATTTGATAAAGATAAATAATTCAATTTTTTGAATAGATAAAAGATCTAGGGATTTTGATTTCACCAAACCAAAAATGCTTAAAATTCTAAAACCCAATCAATCAATATTTATCAAATTATTGACATCGAATTTCTCTAAAGTAATTATCAATCTTTCTCAAGTATCAATAACAAATGAATCAAAAATATCTATCACATATTTCTGTCAAGACTCAATAAATTGAAACTCATTAAGCACATGAAATTAAGTTGCTATACTAGATCCATAATTATCTCTATCTTATGAAATTATAATGGTGTTATAAATAAAGTTTAAATTTAATCATCACTTCTTAGTCTCAAAATTAACTTTAAAAATCATGCAATAGTTGGCCAGACAATCACAAGTATTAAGAACGGATTATAACACTCAATAATACTGAATAAATATCGATTGCATTGAAAATCAAAATTTATGAACAATCATAATTTGCCTACGTCATAGCCTTAGATAAGAAATTTAGAACATACTAGAATAAGAAGATATCCTAAAAGTATTCATGAACATAGAGGAAAAGGCAAGAAAAAAACTAGATTTTAGGATGAATTGAAGTTGAAATACGTCTCTTGGTTGGATTCGTCTTTGTTTCCTCTCTAAAAAGTTTTCTCTTCTACCTCTCACGTCCACAAAGTTATCAAAATGACATAAAATAATCTATTTATACACTAGGGTTCGATAAGGATAGAATAGGAGAGAAAAATCACGAAAAACATTATCACGTCAGCGTCACGGCGCTGGCTTACTACCTAGCTAGCCAGCAACCAGCTTGGGGTATTGGGAAGCCACCGCCTAGCGCCCAGGTGCTGGCAGCTGGCAGTGCTTGCACCCAGCGTTGCGACGCTGGTCCTTCTGCCCAGGTTCATCATTTTCTCATTTTCTTCGTATTTTTGCATTCCAAATCTTTTAAAAACAACCTAAATGCACAAGAATATTTTACCTACAAAAATAAAAATAAATCAAACAATAATTCTAAAAGAACTAACAAAATTAAAATTAAAATTAATTAAAATATGAATGTGAAATATACTCATCACCAACTCATTTTATCAAATCACATGGTATGATTAATTTGTAACTTTTGATACTCCTTACATGCTATGCTGTATGTTTTTTATATACTGTTTAGTCTTGGCTATTGATTTTTTTTTATTTTTAAATATTTTCTCTAGACAAAGGTGCGAAGGTGCGTTGAAAGTGAAGTCAATCTCTCTTACATGCTTATGTACGTTGAACGTAGAGTAGTAATTTCCATTCCTTCGTCAAATTAAAAGTATAGTAGTAATTTAAGAAATTAAAAAGTGAAATCAATCTCTCTAATTTCTGGCCGTTTCACGATATCATTAATTCATTAAAAATATGGCACTTTTTATCTCCCTAATTAAAAAGAAAACAATTTTTCATCTCTCACTTTATATTGCTATTCCATTTCTTACTATTTTGTTATTTATTTTTGTTGTTAATAAGTTAATCTTTATCAATGAAATGAGAAAATATATCACTTAACACTACATATCCGTTAATATTTTTAAATTCTTAGCGTAAGTTTATTCGACATTTTTTATAGAACACGATAACACTTAATAATATATCTTTAGGATAAAAAGTTATGGCATACCATCATAAGTGGCAATATATTATTTTTTGGTATATGTACGTATTTTTTATGATATTGTTACTTTAGAGATTCTTTAATTAGTGAGGATAATAGGTTTTTCATGTCTATTTTATGTGATTGTTGTATCTTTCTTTTTTTCCACTTTCCTTTTCGGCTTATATGGCTATAAACTTTTACTTAATGGAATACACCATTATTTTATATTATTGGAAGTAAAAGTGCTCTGATGTTTGGGTGTTCAAAACTAACTAGAATGGAAGCGAAAATGATTTATTCGGTCAATTTTTTAGGTCATTACGGTTCGGTTCGACATAATTGTCGAACCAAAGATTCGTTCAGTTCAGAAAATGTTTAATTTTTTAATTGAACTGAAACATTAAATTCATATTATTTTATTATTTTTTATATATAATTACATATCGAACCGAACCGAACCAAACCGATATAAAACTTTGATTTTATATTTTTTTCAATAATATCATAAAAATTATTTTTTAATTAATAATATCGAACCAAACTTAACCGAAACTTAATGTTCAGCTCGGTTATTTTGACCTTCACGATTCGGTTCGATTTTCGACCATTAACCGAACCGAACCGTGTTCACCCCTATCCAATATTAGTACATATTAATTTAAAATCTTTTTCATTTATTTTATTCTATATTTCCTATTAATTTTGTTATGCAATATAAAATTGACACATCAACTGATTTTTGTTTAGTAATCTGACAAACTTAGCATATAGATCGGATCAATTAATTTGAATAGTACTATGGGATGACATCTTTAATTATATTCAAGTATTTGCCATCAATGACTCTTAAAATTATTATGTCTATCATTGAATTAAATTATAATTTTTATCTTAACATGTCCAAATATAGTTCTCTCATGGCAAGTAGTTATAGTAATTATGTAAAATGTTGTTTTTCCATAATCTTCGCACGAGTATTTTACTAGTTTAATTCAAATTACATCACATTTAATTTATTTATGATTTCTTGTCTTATAGAACCCATTCACAAACTCTTCTCATCCACAATTCCAACCTCCATTTTCAAATTTATTTATGAGTATCAGATTATATTTCTCAATGATCTCTTGGTATTATAATCTTCCTGACTTTTAGTAAATAGCGATTTACTTGCACTAGAGTGTATACGCATTTGTCTAGAACTAGCTACTATTAATATTGTCAATTAATAGTAGAGTAACAGTAATGAGAGCAATAGACAGTGAATACCATTTAATGAATTGACCTCGTGTATCTAGCGAGTGAATTAGCCTCGCACGTTTATAGTAGAGTAATAATCATTAGAGCAAGAACCAGTGAATACTCTTTAATGAAGTAGTCATCCTCTATTTATAAGAGTCTGGAACTTATTACTCCTGACATTCATTGATGAGAATCTTGACACTTTGAAAATGTGTCAATTATCCGTAGTTGATTTTGATTTTTTGAGAATCACCTTCATATGGAGTCACTTGACTTCACTCGATTGGCCAAGTGATGTCATGCAGACACTTCCATTTGTCTTTCGACTATTGATCATGGTGATACGGTCACGTGTCATTCAGCCACCCTTAAGATATGACATGGACCTAGGGGAATGCGGCCTTAAGATATGACATGGACCTAGGGGAATGCGTTGGACTTTGACAGTGTACATATTTTATGACCTTGGTTTGGACTAGGGCCAGTCCTTGTTTGGGCCATCTACAGTAACCAGTTTACCTCTTAGCGTAAACACTGGAAGGTGACTAAGTTATTTACTTATCAATGAATGAAATTGAGTTGCGTATGATCCTTTAAATACATGTAGCTGCTCCCAAATCTTACAGCAGTCCTAAATCGCTCATCGTCTTCAAGGAAAACGTGGGCTCATCAGCCAACTACAACAACAACCTGTAACTGCAACAGTAGAGAATCTCCAGTGAATCATCTCATCTCCTATCCAACTCCAGTGAGTCGCTTCTTAAACTTTTCGGCTTACAAAACCTTGAACCAATACCGCGAGAGTAATAATGACATTAAGTTTCACCTATGATGGAGTTTCTTCAGATTTTATTCCCTTATCTGCATTCATATTTGTATACAAACAATTTTTCTTAACTAGTTTGCAAACAATTTTAGTAAGGGCCCTTTCGATAGGTATGAATAATTCAAGCCTGCAAGCCTGCAATCCTCTCTTTATAATTGTTGAATTGTCGTTTAAAATAATATTTAATTCGTATCTCTTAAAAGGAGGCAATTGAATTATTAAAAAATGGGAACAATCCAAAAGTACTAAGAGAAAGCAATCATGAGAAAGCAAGCAATTAAGTTACTTCTAAAGTTATTTCACATATTTATCACAAAATTATGTCTATCAAAAGTATCATATTCTATCATCAATTCATTTCTCACCGATTCGATTAACATCATCATTCTAGATTTTACATGTAAAACCATTACGACATCAGCTTCAATTCAGTTTGTGAGAAAAAATTTCAAATACTCCAATAAAAAATCAATCTTTTCTTTCCGATTTGTTAATTTATTCATAAAAGAGAGTGAATGAGCGTCTGAAGCTTAAATTTTTTTATACTTGGGAATAAAATATGTAAAAGAATAACGAGATTTTAGAGACTTACTCCCGTTCCTGGTTGAATCCATTTGTTTTATAATTGCTAGCCTAGACTAGAGGGGAGTTGCATTTGCAAGGGATGGTAAAAGATTTTGAATTGCAGGCTGAAATGAAGCGTTTTATGGAAGACTGATCTTTTGCTGGTTATGTTCAAGTCTACTTTGTCATCATTGTCTTACTTTCAGTACACCTACAATTTGAGCCGTCCAGATCAGGTCGACGACTGGGCAGAAGGTCGTCTTCCATGGGCAGAAGGTCTCCATCCGCATGGCCAACTTCAACTCGGACGACACGCACTCATACGTTGAAATTTTAAATAGAAAATCGTCTTCCATAACGATGCATTGATTTAGTTTGACAACACTCTCCACGAAAAGAGAAAGACGGTCAAAGCATACAACATATATTAGAAAAGAAAAGTTTGTGTACCTTAAAGACTGCTAATAGAATTTTTATATAATACCTCTACTCTTTCACTGGATCTAACATTATATCCCTCCTTTTATCTTCACTACCAGGATTAACTGACTGCATCGGGTTTCTGTTATCTTTAGCCATAATGCTTCCTTGATGACTTCCTACAACGAGAATGTAAATGTCAATAGCATGATGATTGAAAATGAAACTACTTTCAAACTTACTATCGAAAATCACCTTTCATTGTCATGGAATGAGATTCTCTAGCATAATCGGTGTTACTAGCCATACCAATATCATTCTCTCCACCGAGCTTGCAGATTTCATTTACGGGCCTTGAAGTAGATTTGGGTGAGAATGTTGTCGACCAGGACCCTCCGTTTGATCCCGCTAAAGCCATTATAACATCTGCCTGAAAATTGTAGAAGGTGAAATTCAAATGACTAGTATTATGGCTTAATTGAGTTTAAACTACTTGATAATTCAGGGACAATCTACGATGACTCGTAATCTCCCGGCTTATAGTTAATATGAACATCATAATCCAATTACCAGACGGGTGATTTCTGGGTGATTTCTGAAACAGGTCAAAAACTATAACCACAACTTCAGAAAAAGTAATAATAATAATAATAAGAATAATAAAAAGAAATAGCAAATCTAACTAGGCGTAAGTCAGACCAATCATAATTAAAAGGAAACAACTACTCGGGAACTATCTGCTTACTTGATACATGACCATAGACATATAGTACATATGAGTACTGATACGTTAACGTTCTGCCGGTGGAGATGTCAAAGTGAAATCGCTTGAAACATTCTCGGAGATTATTATTGAAGGAGAGAAGGGTGGGTCATAGGGCTATAAAATAATGTAGGCCAAATGCTCTGAGATGGTTCAAACGCCGTTATTTATGAGATGAGAGTATAATCCCAATAGAATTTGAGTTATACTTCCTTCTGTCCATTGGAAAATTTCCTATTTTCAATGCAAAGTTTCTGTCTTGTACAAGTTAAAATTCATTCTGCCCATCTGCAATCTTCTCACCTCCTTACAGAAATATTTTTGGGAATGGAAAGATACATTTGATCAATCAGATCTCAATTTTAAGATAGAATAGTTTTAAAAACAAGGTCGGTTGTTTTCCATTCCTAATTAGAAAAGGCAAGACAATTCATTAGCAAGATCATATGAAGATTCATTGTTCCCTGGGATTGTGCCTTTCCTGCGCAGCTTAGGTGGAGGGCGTAGAAGGCCTCCTTCCGTGGGGCCCGAACCATCAGTGTGATACCATTCTGGAAGAGATAGAATTCTAACCTTGTGTCAAGTCTCAGGTAGTCAGTTTCTATGGGACGTAGGCCTCCCAAAAGGTAATGGAGGCTAGCAAAGGTTTCCTCAGGCCAGAAAGAGATTGGCCCTCGAGTTCTATCTAACTAGACATAGGTGAGACCAACCACAACCAAACATGAGGACAGACATGTAGAACACAACCAAAAAGTTTGTGTCCTGCCACTGCAGATGTGAAAACCCTTGGAACCTTCTCAAAGATTATTATATCCAATGAGAGAAGGATTCTAGATGGTTGAAACACCATAATTATTAGATACCGTCATTTGGAAACCTTTTTTGGTTGAATAGAATCGGTTTAGTTGTGCATACACCATGAATTATCAAAACGAGAGATGATACCATTAAACAATGATGCCAACATCATGATCAAACAGCTACCGACCTTGTTTGGATGGACATCATCAAAAACATGAGCTTGACCACCATAAAATATAGTCATCTGCCGACTAGCAGACAAAAGTCCATCTCGACTGCATAACATATCAAAATTATGGCATCAGATGTAAATCTTTCATGAATTGGAACAAATACAAATGAAAACGGAAAGCAGAATAAAACTTAATACATACGATTTACCTTGGAGTTATAGAAGATTCATGCTCTAAGATACTAGTCCTGGACTTCTGCCCACTGCAAGCGGGCAGCACCGATGAGTTCCGCTCCGTGACACCATTTCCACCATTGATTGAACTCAGAATTCCGGAGCCCTTGATTCCAGTTCTAGATCCCTCATCGGCAGCCGACTGAGAGATATTTGAAGGACCAGCATTGGCATCCCGGAATCTGTTTGAAGGTACTTGATGAGTATAAGGCACGAAATGACTGCCACGCGGGGAATACTGCATACCAGGAGCCATTTTCAGAGGAATAGATCTCTCCCATTTGGAAACACTACCATCTAGTCTACTGCCAGGGGAAGTTTGACATATGAGAGAAACGGAAGTCGGCCTTTGCTGTTGCATAGCAAAGAGCAATTCATCATCGTTGGACCTTTGAGATCGCTCTCCACCTGCTCCATTTCTCATTATCTGAGTGTAAACATATGGAATTTAGTGAATAACAACCCAAATAAGCTCTTTGATTTCAATAGATGTGAACTGGACTGACACCTTCATTAGGTGTGAGCTCTCGAGAAATTCAGAAGCTGTATGAGGCTTTCGATCTCTGAATGACCCCACAAACGCAGAATCTGAATTACTTCGTTTATTTCCAATAATCCGATTACTTATCTCCGACTCTGATACATCACTCCTTGGACCGTAGAATGGAATCCCTTCAAGAAAATTTCCAACCTGTCTTTCTAAAAGAATTGATGAGAGAAGGTATTAAAATGACATTACATTCCAAAATCCGAGGAACATGAAGATTTACCAACAAAAAATAGTTGGGGGAGGGGGGGCTGAAACAATGTATGCATATGATTCCATCAATTGTTAAAGAACAAATGAAATGACATGCTTATCTCAGAAAAATGCCCATTACTAGATTAAATATTTCATTTCAGAAAAGCTGAGTCTCAGAGCAGTAGGTGAAAGAACACCAAAGACCGCATAGCAAAACGAGATACGTGGAAAAAAAATGAGCCAGGAAGATGCAGTGAAAAGGAGAGAAAATTCAAAGAGAAAACGCAGAAAGGTTAAAAAATTTAAGAACCTAAGGAAACGAAACTATTTGACCGGGGGGAGCTAAAACTAGTACAGCTTTTATTCATCAATAGTGAAAAACAAAAGCACCAGTTAAACTACAACGAAAGAGTATAGGAAAGAAGACAGTTTAAACTCGCTAACCAGAACCCAGATCAGAGGTAGTGGAAATGGGGCCACGGCCACCACCAGAAGAAGCCCCAAGTGAAGCCGAAGCCGACGGCGACGGCGACGCCTCTGACAACCTCAAATCCGCGGTCTTGGGGGGAAAGAGCACAGGTGTATCTGCAGAAGCCTTCATGCCTAGAAAGTCATGGAAGGTTGGATTCGCAAGCTGTTGTAGTTGGTTCCCACTCTTGCTACCATTGTTACTATTGTTGTTGTCGCTTCCATTTGTTCGCATACTGTGCTGAGCCATTATCAGTACGGCCATCCCTTCTTAACAATAGCCCCCATCTCCCGCTGCTAGTCTGAAAACTGGAGAGAGAGAGAGAGCACAATTTTCAGAAAGAGATAAAAGAAAGGAAAAAAAGAGGGAGAGAGGTAACAGAGAAGCAGGCTCTTTTTGAGAGAGAGAGAGAGAGAGAGAGAGAGAGAGAGAGAGGGAGGGAGAGGAATAAAAAGCAAAAGGTTCTTGGCAGAGTTTTGTGAAATAAAACGGGCTTCGCTCTTTTATTATCGTTTTCTTTTACTTTTTCACAGTGTCTGTCCGTCTAAGCGTTAAGCTGGTTTTGTTGCCGGGAGAATAAATGTTGGAGGTGCGAGCGAGTGTTTTGTTAATGTCTCTGACCAATCCCATTGGTCGATTTTAGTATTCTCTTGTAAATTAGTATCTAATTTTTATTTTTTTTAAACTAGCATGAGTATGTACTTAATCTAATCGGACCCATTTTGTTGCCAAACGGGTCTACTCCAATTTAACCTTAGGACTTCGGATTATCCAAACAAACAGAATTATCCATTTTCTTGACATTCAGATGTATCCTTACATTTGGAGTAGTTTTCTTAGTGTATGCGATGCACCTGTAGACATTCGATTGATTGTCATTTCTTTGGCTGGATCTGGATGACGAGGTGGATTGCACTAGGTACTCAGAATCAAATTTGGTATTTACTTTTATTTCCTCTTCCAATAATTATCGTCATTTATTTATTTTTTTAGTAAATTAGAGTGGCATCTGTCGTAAAAATTTGACAAAAACAGGCATAAGTTTCAATTAAATAATGGACACGCTGCACTTCATCTCAGTTGGTTGCCAACAGCACTGATATCATTAATCTCTATCATCATCATCAATTCATCATTATTTGGTTGAAAGAATCCCTTTTTTTAACATTTAATTTTGAAAACAAAAAACTTTTTTATTTGACAACCCAGATCAGACAAATGATCATTCGACATACGATGTAAAGGGCCTTGGCTCTGAGTACAAGAAACGAGTAGGATAAACCTAAACCAAAGTCTACAGGTTGCCAAACCCAACTACCCCCATGTTTCTTTTAATGATTTTTAACTCTTTTCAATATATTGACAAAGAAGATGTCATTTACAATCCATTGATCCTTATTACATAAGCAAAGGTTAAAAAGTTTGATTATATTTATGACCAAAAAGGACTGGACTATGATTGGACTAAAGGGAAAATGTTCAATCTCATTGCAAAAATAAATTGAACAACCTCAAGAGAGGTCATTGTTAAAGAATAAGACACTTTTATCCCATTGGAATAGAATCAGAGATCATTTTGCATGGAGGAAATACAAACCTAAGAAGTAACTGAGCTCTCCTTAGAGCAAAAGGAAGTTGTGATGGTGGGTGGGGATGGCATAGTAGGGGATGTCAAGTGTGAAGAAGAATCAGATGGCATTGATTCTGTCAATAACACGACTAAACTCCACCGTCCCTTCCCACAACTTGGGCTTTACAAAGACAATCCAACTACATCTTCTTCATCTTTCACTAGCTTTCTTCCTAATATCATCAATTAACCTGTTTGCACTTGATACAGCACTCTGAGATGTACTTTTACGTTTTACAAGATCCCGAGGGTTATTACAATCCTTTAATATATCAGACATTGCCTCAGCCTTTCGAATTATAGTCGTCCTTCTGGCACGTGACATATCTACACTTCCGCTGTATGTGTTGGGTAAGTTTGTTGAATGGGGAACTGAAGACATCATGTGCCGTAGTTTATATGCCATATCATTCATTCCAAGTTTCCTTAGCTCATCATTCATTCTGAGGAAAGTGAGATACTGGGGAACTGTCCCCCTCCGAATCATGTCTTCAAACTCTGAAAAAGCTTCCTCAAATTTATGCATTCTGCAGAGTAAATGGATCAACATGGTGCTTGCCGCCAAGTCCATATCATATCCCCTAGCTCTCATTTCCTTGCTAACCTGAACTGACAACTCTAGTCTCTCCTCTTCACACAACATTTTCAATAAAAGATTGTATGTGAGCCGGTCTGGGGAATACCCAGATTCAATCATCTTGTTGTAAAGGTTCATCCCCTCCTCAACTTTTCCAAATTTAGAAAAGTACCTAAAAAAGTAGTTATATGTTGTAGCGGTCGGGAAAAATCCCCTACTTATCATCATCTTAAGGATCTTGCTAGCACCCATGAGGTTTCCCGTCTTGCAAAAACCCTTAACAAGAGAATTGTAAGTCGAGATAGTAGGGCCTGATTCCAAGACCAAAAACCGCTCTATTATTCCTAAGGCCTCTTTAAACCTCCCAGCTTCCCCTAGTGCATCGACTATTGGATTATATATGATAGCGTTAGGTTCAATACCTTCTCTCTTCATCTCATCCACTAACTCAATTGCTGTATCAGTACGACGCATGCGACAGTATCCTTCCACAAGGGTACCATATGTCACAACACTTGGTCTCAAATTCTTCCTCTTCATCTCTGCCCATAGTCGCTCTGCCCTTTTGATCTTTCTTGATCGAAACCATCCATTCAGAAGTATATTATAAACCCGAATTGAGGGAACCCAACTCGGATCCAACTCCGCTTTCCTATCAAAGTATTCAGAACCTACCCTAACATGCCCTTCCTTACAAAATGTGTCCAACAAGATCTCAAGCAAGCTATCTGTATTGAAGCCACAAGCCGTGTTTAGATTACTGGCGAATTCAAAAGTCCGAATGGCAGGTTGGAGCTCACCTGCACAAATATACTATCCCTTAAGGATCAAAACCAAAGAAATCCAGATTCATATTCATATAACCAAAGATATTATGTACAGTTCCCTCATTCTACTAACATCTAAATTCAAACCCAAAGAATTCAGGTTTTTTAACTCTCAGTTCTTGCAGTTTAAACCACAGAACTGAAGGAGGTGCATATTACAACGATTGCAACATCGATAAATGGGGCCACCTAAGACTCACTGGCAAAATGAAGAATACACGCTAAGTTTAGATATAGAGTATATAAACATGGATTTCTCGATGAACAACAAGCCATATGTATGAGGTTTTTCACAATCAAATTACACATTCAACTTATACGCAAATTCATAAAACTTGCTACTGTATCAGGACTATACCTGCACGAGCGTACCGTCTGATCAAAACTGCAAACACGTCGACTGAAACCAAACGGGGTTCCTCGTCATCGCTGAGTCGATGAAGAATCAAAGACCAAGCGGAATCAAACTCCCTCGACTTTCCAAGGATGTTAATCATGGAGCAGAAAAGTGCTGGAGACGGCCGAAACCCCGGTTGCTTCTCTGCCCAGATAAAGATTGAGTGCAACAATCTGGGCGACGAATCAAACTGGTCAAAAACAGCTTCCAACAAACCCGAACTCGGCACAACTCCGGTTTGGGATAAAGTGCTCTCAAGCACTCGACCGGAAGAAATGCTGTGATCTGAAAGGAGGTTTGAAATGGTAGAGAAATCATCGTGTGCATAGTTCGTCTCGGAATTAATATCAACATGAGGAACTGAAACTGGGACAGGATTTGATTGCAGTGAATAGCAGGCCTGCCGGGGTAGTGACGGCCACTCGGTGAGGCGATTCCGAGGTACGTATAAACATGAATGGTCAGACGAGCTGAAGAATCGAAGAGCGAAAGTACCAAATCGGTGGCTTTGATCTCGTTTCAATAAGATCGAAAGGGCTAGTGAGAGTAAATGGCGAGGTGTCTGATAGGGCATTGGGTTTTACGCGAGAGAGAAGATAAAGCCCAATTATAGGAATGTCTGTCTGGTTGGGCATTGTGGTCTCGTATCTGAAACCAAACCACGCCTATGATAAAGTAAAACCACTCGACCGGCACGGTCCAGGTGGTTTGGTCGGCTTGACCGTTTCACTTACATGCCTACCCGTAACCAACAATAATGGTTCGGAATTTTGTTGGGACATGTCCAGCTTAATTACATTTATAAAAATGTTTCTAAATTGATATAATTAATTTTGAGTGATAAGAGATGTGTCATTTATTAATATTGAACAGGTAAAAAATATCCACTGTCATGTGGACAAAGATGACCGATCAAAGAACTGACAAAAGCAGGCGAAAAATATAAGAACGAGGACTAAAGTCGTAAGAAACCAGTAAACGGATAAAGAACAAACCGTGCGCCCTTAGAAAGCAGGAAAGAACGCGAGAACGGAAAGGAGCAGGAAAGCGGGAAAGAGCACCAAAACAAAAAAAGTAGATCGACCAACGGGAAAAGTTGACTGGTCAACGGGAAAAGACTGGCGGGAGACCCACATCTTCGAGAACGGGAAAGGATTGACGGGGGACCTGCACCTCTGAAACGGGAAAAGTTACCTAAGACACGGAGAACTACCCTGAACGGGTAAAGTACTCACTGCTATGCAAGAACGGGAGGAAAATGTGACTAGTTAAACGAGAATAGACTGATAGGAAACCACGCCTACGAGAATGGGAAAAGACTGAGGGACCAATGCCTCTAGGACGAAAAGGACGAAAAAGAACGAGAACAGATGAAAGGAATCAAGAATGACCACCGAGTGATTGTGATTGATTGACTCAAACCACGAAGAACCGCCAAGTGATTATGACTAATTGAGTAGCTGATGGACTGAGGACAAAACAACTTAAAGGAATTAACAAAGTAAATGAGCCCATACCTGAAAGCAATCTCATCAGCTAAAAACATAGGGGGTGTGATCATCCATTATTATTATTATTATTATTATTATTATCATCATCATCGTCATCGTCGTCATCATCAGGCTTGTAAGTACAAGCACATGAAAAAGAAAAGAAAAAAAGACATAAGCAAACCTTAACCAAAGGCATTGCTTTTTCTCTCTTCTCTCATCAACAACTATGTAAAATCATTCACACAAGTGAATATCAACAATCTTCCCTTGATTTTTCTTTCCTTTAAGGGTTTTTCATGTAAATGATGGTGGTTTTATTCTCTCATTCTCTCTTTAAATTATGATATTTATTATTTGTTCGTAGAGGGTTTTACATACCGAAAAAATCTTTAACAGAAGAACCCTCAAAGATACCCTCCAGAAACCAAACCATGCTTTAAACCAGATCGAACACCACCCTTAACAAAGAAGATGAGAACGAGGATGAACAAGCCAATCACCCTACTCCCACAGTTGAGATACTTTAGGCTATCCTAAGTCGAATGCAAGAGATAGAACATCAAAATTTTGAAACGGTGCACAATGTGTGGCAGACGATAAAAGAACATATTGCTGCATTGCAACAGGACCTTGCGTAGACACGTGCAGAAGTTCAGTCCAAGAAACACAAAAAGGAGAAGGCGGGAGAAATTCAACAACCAAAAGCCCTGATGGAAGGTGTCACGGGGGAGATGATGGAAAGAACGATGATGGAACTAAAGAACCTGTAAACAAGAGAAAAATCCAACCTGAAATCACTCACCAGAACTCCATTAAGTCCAGAAATCTTGGTCTCCCCAGTTCTGAAGAAGTTCGTGGCACCTAAATTCAATTGTTATGAAGGGAAATATGACTTTGTGGATCATCTCAGACGGTTAAAGCAAGTCATGGCATTATACCAACATCAAGATGTTTTGATGTGCATGATATTCCCCACAAGTCCAGGTGGGATCGCACTTAAATGGTATAACTCCCTCCCTGCTCAATCTATTACTAACTTTACTGTCATGTCCATTGTCTTCATGGTATAGTACTCTATTTACCACGCAGTAATAGATGACTCAGACTACCTTCTGACAATAGCTGCCCAGAAGGTAAAAGAAACACTTTATGAATACACTCGTAGATTCCAGGAGGAAATGGCTAAAGTGAAAAGTTGTGACCACAAAGTAGCGAGACTGGCTTCCAAACGGGGGCTGGATCCGGAATCATCCTTTTTTGAATCAAAGATAAAACATTTGACCATGGCAGAGACTTTCCAAAGAATACAAGCGTACATCATGTTGGCAGAAGAAAAGAAAAAACAAGCTGGATGGCAGATTAATGAGCCAAAAAAAGAAGAACGGAGATAAAGTGCAGGCAAAAAAAGGTCGGTGTCCTAGATGCCTAAGTTTTGAGAGTGGGGAAAACATTCTCTCTAAAATGTGTAAAAAAGGTCTGTAGCCTAGATGCTCAAGCCCTTGAGAGCGGGAAAATATTTTCTCTAAAATGTAAAAAAAAATCGGCGGCCTAGATGTCTAAGCTCTTGAGAGCGGGAAAAACCTTCTCTCTAAAATGTGAAAAATAAACAAAAAAACGCCAAGGAGAAAAAATAAGCAAGGGATGAAACAAAATGTAAGAAGGGAAATTAAATGTCTTCAACCGTGAAAGTCTGAAAAATAGAAATAGAAATGTTTTCAGAACGGGAAAGTCTGAAGTAACGAAAAAAAAACATCTTCAGTAAAGAAACACTGAGAAAAGAAAAATCGAGTAAAGAAATGCATAAAAGAAGAGCTGGAGAACGAAAAAAGAAATGTCTTCAGAATGGGAAAGTCTGAAAAATGGAAAAGGAAAGTCTTCAGAACATAAAAGAAAATCAGTTGAAAAAAGAACTTCATAATAGAAAAAAGAAGTTAATGAAAGACCTTCAACTCAATAAAGGAACACTGAGAAAATAATAGCTAACTAAAGAGAGCTAAATAACGGAGCTGAGCAAAAGACAGCCATGAGTAAAGGAAAAAGAAGCGAGAAAAGGAAGGAAAAATCGAAAGCAAAAGAAAATGAGGAAACGGGAGAAACTCTACCAATAAGTTCGTAGTAAGGAAAATGAGAAAAATTCTACTAATAGAAGTATGGCATCAAACTCAAGCTCCTACAATGGAATTTTGAAATGGTGCACTCGCTCCTTACTCATTTCAATTGTTATATTATTCTTGTAAAGGAAAAAGAAGCATAGAAAATGAAGGAAAATTTGAAAGTAGAAAAAGAAAATAAGAAAACGGGAGAAACTCTACCAATAAATCCGTAGCAAGGAAACGAGAAACATTCTACCAATAAAAATAGGGCAGCTAAAGAACGGAGCTGAGCAAAAGACGGCCAAAAGTAAAGGAAAAAGAAGCGAGAAAATGAAGGAAAATTTGAAAGCAGAAAAAGAAAATAAGGAAACGGGAGAAACTCTACCAATAAGTCCGTAGCAAGGGAAACGAGAAAATTTCTACCAATAGAAGTGGTGCATCAAACTCAAGCTCCTACAATGAAATTATGAAATGGTACACTCGCTCCTTACTCATTTCAGTTATTATATTATTCTTGTACAATATTCATGTAACAAATCTTACCGTACGAGAGAAGAAAAACGGAAAATGAAGAAACAAAGGAAACTCTATCGCTGAGCCCATAGGAAATCAAAACAGAGCCACGACTCGATGGAATGAGCCTAAGTCCTTGAGAGTGTCCATAGACATCGTTCTCAGAAGAAAATCAGAAACTTCAAAACAGAAATATCCTTATTTAAACGGATCAGTCAATGCTCAAATAATTCAAATGGAAATAACTGAAGAAAGCAAAGATAAAATATTTCTTGAAACTCAACGGATGATCCTGAAACTCAAGGCCAAAGCGGGACCGTGGTTCTTTATTTGAACCTAAAGTATTTCTCTCAGAATGAACAGGCAAAATCTCACATGACACATGGCAGGATCTAGACCAAAAACTCTATAAAAAAAGAAGAGAATCAACCTACAAAAATCAGACGTGTGTTGGAAGCATTCATTGCGCTTCGACAAACTTCGTCGAAGCGCAATGGGGGAAAATTAACAGGTAAAAAACAATAATTGTCACGTGGACAAAGATGACCGATCAAAGAACTGACAAAAAGCAGGCAGTTAAATAGGAACGGAGACTGGAGTTGTAAGAAACTCGTAAATGGATAAAGAACAAACTGTGCGCCTTTAGAAAGGTGGAAAGAGTGTGAGAACGAAAATGAGCAGGAAAACGGGAAAGAGCACCAGAATGGGAAAAGTAGATCGGCTAGCAGGAAAGCTGATTGGTTAACGGGAAAATACTGGCGGGGGATCCACACCTTCGAGAACGGGAAAAGATTGACAGGGGACCCGCACCTCAAAAACAGGAAAAGAAACCTGAGACATGAAGAACTACCCTGAACAGGAAAATCACTCGCTGGACTATGCAAGAACGAGAAGAAAAGATGATTGGTTAAACGAGAACAGACTGACGGGGAACCCACACCTACGAGAACGGGAGAAGACAGAGGGGACCAACGCCTCTAGGATGGAAATGACCGAAAGAAGAGCGAGAACAGATGAAAGAAATCCAGAATGACCACCAAGTGGCGGTGATTGATTGGCCCGAACCATGAGGGACCACCAAGTGGCTATGACTGATTGAGGATAAAACAACTGAAAGAAATGAACAAAGTAAATGTGTCAACGCCGAAAAGTAATCTCATCAGCCGAAAGTATATGGAGTGTGATCATCCTTTTTTATTATGATTATTATTATTATAAGCATGCCTATAAGTACAAGCACATGAAAAAGAAAACGAAAAATGACCTGAGCAAACCTTAACCAAAGACGCTCTCATTTATCACTTCTCTCATGAATAACTATGTAAAATCTCTTACACAAGTGAATATCAACAATCTTCCCGTAGTTTTTCTCCCCTTTAAGGGTTTTTCACGAAAATGATGGTATATTTATTCTCCAATTCTCTTTTTAAATTATTATCTTTATTATTTGTTGATAGAAGATTTTTTATACTGAAAAAATTATTTACAAATATATTATTTTAACAAATTATTTTGATGATTTATCGAGATATGTCCAGCTTAATTACAATTACATTTGAAAAATAATTCTACATCTATCAAATTATCAATTTATAAATAAATGATAAATTATTATTTATTTAAAACTTATCCAGATGTAAAATTACTCTTCCACAAATTAGCACGAATTTTTGCACGTGCCGCCAAAAGTGTTTTTTGTTTCATATAGGAGCGGTTAACTTCTTTAATTAATATCCTATCGGACCACTCAATAGTCAACAGAGACAATCTATACCCATCCCATCAAGATAAAATATCCTCTAAAAAAATAAAAGCATATAAGAAAGAAATAAGTATGCGTTAAATCCTAAATCCTAATGAGTTTTACAAAAACTCAATGAAATAAAAAAAAAAAATTGAATGGAAAGTGAATAATAAATTATTTTAATGTATAACTTAACAGGTATTTGTATTATTGATAATCAAGAATCACGATCAATAATATTTATTTATAAAAGTAGCATTGACAAAAGAAAATACTTTTTAAACATTCAACCTTTGTTCAATAACATTTTGAAAATTTAGTTAATTTCAATACATGACTGTAACATTATTATATTTTGCGTTTAATAATACTTAAATAAATAAAGTTACATTACATAAGTGATCACTCTAAGAAATGTGGCCTTTAGTGTTAATGTATGCTTTAAAAATTTACATTAGTAAAAGTGTTAAGGGTTTACGGTTAATTTATTATAATATTATTTGTTAAATTTGATCTCTAATTTTCATTGGAAAACTTGTAAGGGTGTTCAAACCCAAATCGAACCGAACTGAAAATAGTTAGTTCGGTCGGTTCTTTATGTATGCTCGATTTGGTTCGGTTCGGAAAAATCGTCGAACCGAAGTTTCGGTTCGATTCGAAATTTGAGTGGTTTTCAAACCGAACTTTAAATTGACATTATTATTATTATTATTATTTATAATTTCTTATAAAACTGAAGCGAAGTAAAACTTTAATTTATATTTGTTTTTTCAATAATATCATTTAAAAATTATTTAAAAAATTATTTTTAATTGATAATACCAAACCGAAAAACCGATCGGAGCTGAAAATCACGGCTCAATTCGGCTCTTTTAGTATTCACGGTTCAGTTCGGTTTTATCACCGAACTAAAGTTTCAGTTCGGTTTAATTTTTCGTCAAAAAATTGATCGAACCGAACCTTCGATCATAATTCCTCCCTTCTCTATTGATAATGATTAAATTTAACTAGCACTCGTAAATTTTTAATTATTTATAGTTTACACTTAATTACAAATTCTGAACTAAGTAGAATTATTTCATGAACTTTAAAAATAACACAAATGGTCAATGTTTAAGTTCCCATTTTGTCAACTAGAAAAGGAATTCCTCTAACAGAGGCTAAAAGAAATTATTTGGCTTACGAACTGGTAATAAAAATTAATTTGAACAAAATTAGCCAGGAAATGTTTCTCACAATCGCTCCCACTTTTAAAGAAGTAAAGATTTATAGAGCAATTGTTGTCGATATATTTACGTGATGTTTGTGTTATTTTTTTTACTTCAGGCATGTGCTTTTGGCCAACTCTTTTGTACATTGATTATAGTTCTCAACAATGTACTTATTTTGTATGATGAAATTTTAGTTTGACGAGGAAAATAATAAATGAATAAAGTTGCTCATGTTATGCTGGTTTGATGTAAAAAATACAACCTTCGTGCAGTTGTTAGTAAATTTCTTGTATTATTGGAATACTGAAACAATCAGTATCACTGCATATTATTTCATGTCAAAATATAAAACTTATCAGATTCAAATTTATCATTTATTATATTAACTCACAATATATATATGAAGTTACACAATTGACTATCAACCTTCTCTCATCTTTCTGAGAGCGGTACTCCAACCTAGGTGTGGGTCTATTCCCATTTTGGTGGGTCATTTTTAGAGTTTTATCTGCGTTCTGGATGGAGTCTATAATAGAAAAAGGGAAGCAACTTTCACTTACGGAGGAGGAGAATCTAACAATAGAAGTTCAGAGTGAGGAGGTGTCCAAAGAGATAGATCTCTCCCGATGCTTATTGGGTAAGGTATTAACCCTCCGTTCGGTGAATCACGTTGCAATCAGGAATACTATGTTACAAGTATGAAATCCAAGGAGGAAAGTGTCAATAAGAGCAGTGGGGGAAGCATTATTTTTAATTGAGTTTCAAGAAAGCCTAGACAAAAAGAAGGTGATGCTCAACGAGCGGGGGCGTTTTGATAAAGCATTAGTTGTCATTGGAGATGTTCAAGGATTCAAACACCATTGAACAGTTTCAAAATCTGGGCCCGAGTGTTCAATTTACCAGTTTTATGCATGCCACAGAAAATGGCTGAGGTTATCGGGAATAACATCAGTGAATATATTGCAGTGGAAGAACATGCAGAAGGAGGCTTCTATGGCCAATTCTTGAGGATAAGGGTGAGATTGAGTACCTCTAAACCTCTGCGAAGGGGAATGAAAATCAGAGTTGATCAAAGCTCAGAAATTTTATGGGTTAATTTTCAATGCGAACGTCTACCAGATTTTTGTTATCTTTATGGACATATAGATCATGTGGACAAAGAATATTCTCGGTACTTTGGGGATGAGAACCAGTCAGCAAATACGAAAATCCAATTTGGGTCGTGGTTGAGGGCTCAACCCTAACAGAAGCAAGCCAAAAGTGTGAAAGTTGAAGGAATAGAAAGATCTATAGAAAGGGAGAAGAGCACATAAAGCAAAAATTTGAAGTTAAAAGACACAGAAGGTAGATTCAGAGATAAAGAGTCGCCGAAATTTGACAGAGTGGGGCCGAATTTAGATCAGGGCAGGTCACCAAATCTGGAAAAGGAAGATGACAGAAAGGTGGCGGCAGAAAATACATGAGGGGGAAAAGGGGCTGAGTATGAGGAAGTGGGGTCCAAACTGACCTACAAGCTGCAAAGAAGGAAAGTAGGAATGATAAGAACGTCCCCCAACCCCTGCACGACATGTCATCTATAAAAGATGTGTTAATGTTGGAAGGGATGGAAGAAACAAATCAAACGTAGGAGAAAATGAATTTAAACGGGACCCACAATTTCAAAAACCACATACTCAAAACTCTCATTTATCTTCTGAACTGAAAATGCACGAAAGGGGGTTGGGCCAAGATAATGTACAGGTAGGAGAGAGCCCAATCGATGTAGAAGAGTTGGGCCAAAATGAACATGCATTAGCTGTGGGCAAACTGGAGAAAAACATGAGTTTTCTTTATGAATTAAAAAAAGTAAAGAAATGGAGAAGATTTGGAACACATAGTGAAGATCACTTAAAAAGAAGCTCTTCGCAAGAGATTGAACTGCCCTATAAACGCTCAGCACGAGAAGATCTCTCCTTGAAGAATGGTAAGAAAATCTGCCCATCACCCAAACTGTCTCATTTTTCGCAAGCTAGTAGTCTAGCAGCGGATCTCTCGGAGGGAGCCTGCTGCTCGCAATGATTATATTAAGTTGGAATGATCGGGGGCTTTGGAACAACTGATCACCAATAAAGATCCCACAATAATATTCTTGATGGAAACTAGATGTTCGCGTAATAGAGGAAATGTATTACGAACACATTTGTGTTTTGATTTGTTTTTTAGGTTCCCAGTAGGGGTCAACGGGGGGGGGGGGGATTAATTCTTCTCTGGAAGAATTCTATTGATCTGGATATTTTATCATATTCAATAGGCCACATTGACTTTATAGTTCGAGTGGATGAAGGTCCTGAATGGAGATTTACGGGATTTTATGAGAAACCCAATCAAAAGGAAAGAAGCCACACTTGGAATCTGTTGAGAAGGCTAAGGAGAATGTCACATCTCCCTTGGCTGGTCTGTGGAGATTTTAACGAAATTTTAGACCAATATGAGAAAGTAGGAGGAACTACAAGAGAAAAGAATAGAATGGCCCAATTCTGAGGGGTTATAAATGAATGTAACCTGATGGAAATCAAATATAAAGGACAGAAATACACTTGGAATAACAGACACCATGGCTCAGCGAACATCCGTGAAGTGCTCAATCGGGATTATGCTGCCCATTGTGGAGAGCCTCGTTCCCCCTAGCCACGGTAGAACATGGTCATTTCTTATCTTCAGATCACATAGCTATCTACATAATTCTTCAAAAAGAGGATGAAGTAAAAAGGAGAACAGGTAAATCGAGACGATTCCACTTTGAAGCTATATGGGCAGAGGATGACGAATGTTCTGAAATAATTAGAAGACATTGGAATCATGGACCAGCAAGCCTGCACCTAGATTTCGTTATAGTCAATTTGAGGAGCTACTCCAAGGAGGTCCAAAATTGGGGGAAGGATAAATATGGGTCTTTATCCAAACAAATAACAAACATTGCAAGAAATCTATAGGAATATTACAATGTGGATCTTGTGCTTATAGATTGGAATCAGGTTACTAACCTAGAATCATTGCTAAAAATACTTTAGGATAAAGAGGAAGTTCTGGCATCAACGCTCCAGAGTCAGTTGGCTGAAATCAGGTGATAGAAATACGACCTATTTCCATGCCAGAGCCTCATAACGTCGAAGAAGAAACACAATTTCAGGTTTGCTTGATAAGATGGGGGTTTGGACTGAAGATGAGGACAAAATGGGGGAGATTGCTTTGGATTACTTTGACAATCTCTTTCAAACAGCTAACCCCTCATGCGAAGAGTTAGAATCAGTAATAGATTGCATAGACAAACATCTTTCGGTGACCAAATCAATGCATTATCCATTCCTTTCTCTTTGGAGGAAATCTAGGAAGTTGTCTGAAGTATGCATCCTACAAAAATCCTAGGTCCGGATGGCCTTCCTGCTTTATTTTATCATAAATTTTGGAACATTATTGGTGAAGACATTGAGAAAATCTGCCTTCAGTGTTTGAATGAAGACATTAACCTCCGTCCTATCAATGCAACCTTGATTGTACTTATTCAAAAAGCAAAGAAAGTTAAACATATGAAGGATTTTCGGCCAATAAGCCTTTGCAATGTGCTTTATAAAGATAATTGCAAAGGTTATTGCTGATCGGATGAAAATGATTCTCCCTTCTCTGATTTTGGAGAACCAAAGTGCTTTTATAGGCGGGCGACAGATTACAGATAACATACTGGCAGCATTTGAAATTATTCATTCGACGATAACTAAAAAAGCAGGAAAGGTGGGTTGGGCAGCCATTAAATTAGACATTGGCAAGGTATATGATAGAGTGGAGTGGAGCTATCTACTTGCGGTTTTGAATAAGATGGGCTTCTTAGAGACTTGGATTGCTTTAATTCGTCGGTGCATCACATCAGTCAGCTTCTTTGTTATACTAAATAGATTTGTAACAGATAAGATTATTCCTACCAGGGGGCTTCGACAAGGGGACCCGCTATCACCGTACATTTTTCTGATATGCACGGAGGGGTTCTCGAGCTTGATCCGAAAGACATTGGCTATGAAGGAAATTAACTGTCAACCGATTTGTAGGGGAGGTCCTACCATATCTCATCTTTTCTTCACGGATGATGAGCTAATGTTTTGTCGAGCATATGATAATTCTTGCACTGACATTGCTCATATCCTTCAGAAATATGTAGCAGCTTCAGGATAATTTATTAACACAGACAAGTCCATTATGTCATTTAGCCCGAATACTCCCATGGTATTAAGAGATGTTTTATCATCTAAGCTAAATATCAAAGTTGGACCTTGCTTTGAGTCGTACTTGGGGCTACCGATTTACTCGGATAAAAGGAAGAAAATAGCCTTTCATTATATTGTCTCTAAAATAAAAAAGTTGCTTATGAGGTGGAGAGAGAGACAGTTTGCAATAGGGGAAAGGAGGTACTCATCAGGCTATCATACAAGCCATTCCTACCTATGCAATGAGTTGTTTCAAACTCCCAAAAAGTCTTTACAGTAAAATAAAGACAACAAATTCAAATTTCTGGTGGGGATTCTCGGATTCGGGCCAAAAAATGCATTGAACTGCTTGGAAGAAATTATGCAAACCAAAAAATGAAAGGGGGTACGGGTTTCAAAACCATGGAGTTATTCAACAAGGCGTTGCTAGCAAAACAAGCATGGCGACTAGTTAAGAATCCAAACTCTTTGTTGAGTAAAATTTACCGAGCTAAATACTGTAAAACTGATGATTTTATGCAGGTAAAGGCTTCCCCTTCTTCCTCTTTCAGTTATTTCCATTGAATCTGAGTAGAGAGCTCCTTCAAGTAGGGCTGAGATGGCAGATTGAAAATGGACAGTCGGTTAAAGTTTTCAAGGACAAATGGCTCCCTAAGCCAAGTTCCTTTCAGGTAGTCTCCCCTGCCCCAAATTCTTTTGAGAATATTTTAGTTGTTGAATTGATGAATGATAATGGTTAGAATGAGGAGCTTCTATCCTCATTATCTGAGGATATGAACTATATTCTTTCCACCTCCCTTCCTATTTTTGAGACCCCAAATAATTTGGTATGGCATTATGATAAATCTGGAAATTTTACTGTAAGAAGTGGATATAAAGCGGTTCTCTCGGGTCTCATTTCTGAAAGCTCTCCGAAGACTGATATGAATTCTTGATGGAAATTTTTATGGAGTTTGAACATCTCAAATAAAATCAAAATTTTCGTTTGGAAGGCTGCTCTGAATCCCCTTCCATGTTCTGTTTCTTTTTTGCATATATGTATTAACACTTTACCTACTTGTAAAATTTGTGAAAAAGAGAAAACTCTTTATCATGTTTTGTTTCGTTGCAGATTAGCTAAGGAAGTGTGGAAAGATACTTTCCCTTGTGTTCTGAGCTTCCCATCTAAAGGTGACATTTTAGACATGTTTTTGGTTGTTAAAAACTTAATTGCTGAATCTGGTTTTGCTAGTTTTGTTGTTCTATGTTGGACTATATGGTGGAATAGAAATGGAGTGAATGTTGGGCGAAATTCTTGCTCTGTTAAGGTGATAGTTAACTGGGCAGATATGTTTATGAAGGAGTTAGAGTGCTGTTGAAGGAAGAAAGAAGAAAATGGCCCCCCAATGCCCCATATGTATCTCATTGGACCCTTCCCCTAGTGGGTAATTATAAATTAAATGTTGATGCAGCGTGTGACTCCCCCTAGGTATTGGATTAGGAATTATTATTCGAAATGATTCATGGAAAGTTATGGCAGCTATAATGAAGAGATTACCCGAAGTTACTGCTTTAATGGAAGGGTTGCTGGCTCATTCTATTGGAGTTCCGGTTTCTTTCGTTGAATCTGACTCTTTGAATGTGGTCAAAGCTTGCTCGAGTGCTATTTCTCATTCTTTTGATATTGCTGCTATTGTAAATAATTGTTATATTTTATTATCGTCTTTAAACTGTTCTATAAAACATGTCTTTAGGAATGCCAATATGGCAGCTCATCGATTGGCTAAATTAGCCATACTAGAAGAAAACAGTTCAATCTGGCTTGAAGATTTCTCCCTCTCTGTTGGGGATGTGTTGTATGAAAACTCTGTTTTGTGTTGATGAATATATTTGAAATTTAAAAAAAAATTAGTTTCATCAATATATATATATATATATATGTATATATGACTATCGGATGGCAATTATCTAGACTTTTTTTTATCAATCGGTATGAGATTTTCATTTCATCGACGAGCAACTTAGAAATACAATTGGAGAACCCCGTTAAAGATACAAAACCAAGAGCACATATTGACAAAGAAAACCAATGAATAGAAAAAATTAGATGGGAAACAAACACAAAGTTAATTACAATTACTTCAACTACGGTTCTACGACAATTTTTTGTTTTTTCTTCTTTTTTGCTTTTGTTGGGTTTGTTTTTAAATCCTTGGCTTTTGCAGCTGCAAAGCGAGATCTAATAGTCGCTTGTAAATATCCACTATTCGAATTCTTATCCCAAAGCCTCTTTGATAGTATGTTAATATCAATAATGTTCAAGAACTGCGCGATACATTGCGGATTTCTGTCTACTATATGTTTCCTATAATTAATTTGCTTGTTAATATAATATAGCACCATACATACCATTCGATTATATACGTACTTTAATTTCATCTAAACCATTTTACATTCTCTTTTGTGTGGTCTATTGTGTTTGAATTAATATATAATAAGACTACGCTATACATAGACTCGCAGATACTCAAAAGAGTAAAGAAGACTGCCGTAAATTGGAAGTTCTAGAGCATGTGTGGCATGCTATATAAACGCAATTAAATTCATCAATGTGATCTTTAATTTGCGTACCTTCAATCATACAAATCGTATATAAACGTTGTTTTAGATAGAACCGGTTGGTGAAGGATTTCTTTAAATACAAACTCTATAACTCAACCCACAAAACATCAGGAGACTTCTCATTGAAGATGTCTTATTGGATACTTCATGCAACACCTCAGCATCAGGACAGTGATAACATTGCACCGAGTGTCCGCTCCATGAGATGATCTTTTTCTTCATCGATCAATTTATTTGGCAAAGCGTCTTTGCCTTTCAGCGTTTAAAGCAAGCCTTGCTGAACTAATGAGACTCGGATCTTTCACCGCCAAAGACTGAAGTCATTATTTTCATTGAATTTATCGATCTCATATTTTGCCATCATAATAACAAGTTCCAAATAAAACATCAACTCTGATATCACTTATTATGACCACAACCCCGGGAAAGTTGAGAAATATGCAGAATATAAAGAAGACAAATAATAAAATGTGAAATACAAAGAACTTTCGTGTGGTTCGACAGTATACTCACGTCATGG
Organism: Datisca glomerata; assembly: GCA_003255025.1. Lineage (NCBI taxonomy): Eukaryota > Viridiplantae > Streptophyta > Magnoliopsida > Cucurbitales > Datiscaceae > Datisca > Datisca glomerata. Next base: position 641,550 of record QANY01002723.1, read on the forward strand.
GTGAAGATGATAAGAATTTCATTAATCAACAAAGAGAGTACAAAAGAATGTAAAAAATATTCACAAACCCTAATCGTACAAACCCAAAAATTAAACTAATATATTTATTTTTGATATGATTTTGTACAATACAAAATGGGAGCGGAGCGTCATTTTTATATAGAAAATTAAAAGCGCATTACTATTAAATAACCGATGTGGGATAAAGCAAAAAACCAACATTTGAAACCACACCTCAAGAGCGGGTGTATATCATCAACGACTCAAAATCTATGGTGCAAGTTAAAATTAATTATTGTTAAAGCTAAGAGTATAAATTAAGATCAAAGTGACTGTCCGTCCTACTAACATCGGGTGTAAATCATCAACGACTCAAAATTTATGGTGCAAGAGTTACTTTTTCAGACCTATTACCGATACTAATTTTAATTGTTTTATTTCAAAACAAACCACAAAACAGATCATCATATTTAGATATTCACGACCTTTGAAATTAATTATTGTTAAAGTTAAGAGTATAAATTAAGGTCAAAGTGACTATCCGTCCTACTATTTTGATGTTGTCCAGACAAAAGGATTCTCCTTCATAGAGATACAAATGGTTTCATTCTAGTCTGCCTCGAGTCCACCATGAGGATTGCATTTTGCTCTCCGATCAGTGTTTTTCTAGAGGAGTATGGAACATTTAATCAAAACTAGTCCATAATTACGCTCAAAAATAAAAATTTATTTTTGCTTTTGTCTTGCATAACCAAAAATAATTACATGAGTAACGTATGTTGGTTGGTGCTTATATGAGTGAGATCAAATATACACAAAAAAGTTCTGAGAATTTTTTCAGCCCTCGAGGATTATTATACTTAAAAGCTAGTACTTTTTTGACACTCGATTTAAGATTTTCATTTCGTTGATAAATAATTTAGAAATACAACGGAGAAACCCCTTAAAGATACAAAATTTAGGGCACATATTGACAAAGAAAACGAATGTAGGTAGAGATAAAATTAGGGATTTCCCTAGAGTTACAGATGTTTTTTTGTTAGAACCTGCATGCATAAAGAGAAATAAGAACTCACAGATTTTATAATTAGTTATGATTCAAACCCAATGTGAAAATTATCTTCTTAAGATGAATTTACTCTCTTAGAGGTACTCAAGGTGTTGAGTAATCGTCTCCCAGAATATGACGGATTTTTCTTTCTTACAAAAGTAGCACTCCAATCAATAGGAACCAAGTTAACATAACTTTGTCTTGTAATCGCACACAACAGACCCAAATGAAAGCATTATCTCACTTACTATCCATAAGATGTATAACTTATTTACATTCGGTCCCATTGATATTAAAGTATGAGCACCATTAATTGAGTTCAAAATTGTCAAACTATCATTTTACCAACATTTTAACCTCTGTATTGTGCTGGGGTATTTCCCCTTTTTTCTTTTAACCTGTTTGTACAAGTTGTATGTGGGAGGTAAATTTTCTGTAACATATTTTGCTGTACAATACATGGATCTAAAAATTCTTGTACTTAGAATGAACCGAAAATTAGATGGGCAACAAAACAAACACAAACAGTACAGTTATTTCAACTGTGGACCTAGGGCAATTTTTTATTTTTTCTTCTTTTCTACTTTTGTTATTTTTCTAAATCATTGGCTTTTGTTGTTGCAAAGCGAGATCTAATGGTTGCTTGTCAATATCTAATGGTAGCTTGTTTGTTAGAATGTTATTATCTATAATGTTCAAGAACTGCACGATGCATTGCGAATTTCTTTCTACTATGTGTTTCCTATAATTAATTTGCTCGTTACTGATATAGCACCATACATACCGTTCAATCATATCAACACTTCAATTTCATATAAACCACTTCATATTTTGTTTTGGGCAATTATAAGGATGCTGCAGGATCATGCTGGTATAGTACTTCAAATATGTTATGTACAACTTAGTAATGGTTTAATGATAAAAAAGAAGAATCTACTTAAACGATTTGTCCTTAAACATGGTTATACATAACGGATATATGAAGAAAAAATCTTATAAATATAAAAAAACATCTTGAACAATGTAATACGAATAACATATTTAAAGTATCTACAATATATTTATGATACTTTACTGTAAATATCTGAAATGTATCTTAATTCACATATTCTCAATAAATTTAAAATATCGTGACACGCATATAGAATCCTTCGATACTCAAACTTTTTCAGACATTGTTAATAGTCAAAAGCTTTTAAAAAAAGTATATATAGTTCAAAAGTTAATTACACACAATAAGTTCAAGCACTAGAAAATATGATATAAAATATACAATATTAACTTCAGATTTGGAAACTTTTGTAGTTTTTTTTATTTTCTATTTAAAATTATTCTAAGATTAGATCCATCAGTCTAGCTGTAGTATTTGAATTAATATATAATAAGACTACGCTACACATTGACTGCAAATACTCAAAAGAGTAAAGAAGACTGATGCAAATTGGAAGTTCTAGAGCATATGTGGCATGCTGTACAGGACAGTGTCCTCTGAAACATCACATGCATAAAAGAGCAACATTCTGGAAGTCTAAATAAGAAAACAAAAAATTAAAAATTAAAAAAATTAGAAATTCCCATTTGGTTTGGAATTTGGAAGTTCAAACTGTACCTCCGTCCCGCTCACGCAGTCACGCTCCCTTTTATCTACGCTCCCGCTCCCTCTGTCTCTCTCATTCTCTCAGTACAAGTGACCTCAACTCAAGGCCAACATTTCTCTTTGGAGAGCTCCTCAGGCTGCCATTGGAGGTCTCGGAGCTCCCGTCCAACACAGTAAGCTTAGCTCGCATTTGTCCCTCGCTCACTCGTACATGTGCATTTTCGCATACTTTTGAGCATTTTTGTTTTTGTGTTTTTGAACTCGCTGACTGATCTGTTTTGGATCTATGGTGAGTTGTGGATGCTGTGGACGTATTTTTATGTTTTTGAGTTTAGCTACGTAGATCTGAGACGGGATACTTGCTCTCAAGAATTATTATCGACTGCATCTTCTCTTTATTCTGCTTGCAAATTAAACATTGTTATAAGCACATTGTGAATTTCATTGTCTAAGCGTAACTTTCTTTTCGCTACCTGAGCTAGAATACCGAAAACTTCGTCTAGAATTGTTAAAGGACGCGTCTCTCTCTCTCTCTCTCGTGCGCTGAGGCTTGATATTTGAATCTGGCGATTACAGGTAACTGCTGATAAATTAGGGTTCAGGTTATGCTATCGTGGTGTACTGGTGTTTAGAATATATGTCGATCCCTTCATATTTCTTTTAAGAAATGACCCGTACTCATATATGAATCTTTATACACTTTTGTCCCACTGGCAGTTTGATAATTTTTCCATTTGGTTTGATGACTCGGTAAATGCCTGCAAAGTAACAAAGACTTCTTTGCTTTCTTCTCTCACTCATCTGGAAATTGACAAAGAAAACGTGAGTCAATATATATGTATATATAATATACTTGTCTTTTTTCTAATTTTTCTGGAGTTAGGTCCTCTCAGTAATGCGAAGTAAGTGTCAATGTGAGTGATGGAAACAGTTCCTTTTTTCTTCAGCTTACTCATGAGTCGTGACTCATGTCACAACGTGTGACGAAAAGATGAGTGTTACAAATAGGTTTCTAAACGATAAATCAAATTGATGGTATACTTGATGGGAACGATCTGTAGCTTTATCATAAGCACTTCATCTAGCAGTGTTGAATCAAGCATGTGTTATTATTATTTTGTATATCATTGGTTTTTCTAAGCATTTCTGAAGCAGCTGATTAGCCTTATTGTTCCCCTAAAATTAAAGAAGAAAAGCACTGTAGTGGAAATTTAATCCGAGTATACCATGAGTGCGCCTTACCGGTGTGTCGTATATGCAATAAAAGTGACAAAAAAAGTGAAATTCTTTAGCTGGCAAGCCAACTTTGATTCTCTGAGTTTGCATACCAGGAGATGAGAATTTGAATGGCTACGGATGAGGACCTAGTGTTTTCTTCTTCATCACCATTCAGAAAGCAAATTATGTCCTACTAGTTGAATTGTCATGTTTAAAAGTCAAACTTTTAAATTTTGCATCTTTATCTTGTTTTGTTCTTTACCATCTTCTAAATCAACTTCATCTTCCATATGTCACAATGATCTCGGTGTTTTAAGTGCAGGTTCAATGACAAATATTTCAGTCTAAAACATGCTCTGCCCTCCTACAAGGCTATCAAATATGAATAAAGAGAATATTATTCCCAAAGCTGAAGAGCTTTGTGTTCGAGTCACACGAGCACGGGCCAAAGCCTTGAGCACATCAGGAGGGATAATCCCCACCTCTAAACCTTCATTCAAGGGTCAGAAGCGTGTCACCCGAGCAAATATCAAAAGAGCAGCATCGGACGAGAATAGAACTTCTACGATTGCCACTGCTGGTTTTCATAATAAGAGAAGAGCTGTGCTTAGGGATGTAACTAAGGTCTTTTGTGAAAGTTCATATGCGAACTGCATTGATGCTTTGAAAATTCAGGTAGAAACATTTGTTTAGACCATTTTGAACATTATTAGATCTCAGTCATGAGTTTCTGTCAGCTGGTACTATATCTCATTATGGCGGGGAGATAGACAGTTTTTATACGTTTATGACTTTGGTCAATCAAGAATACGTGTAGTTGTCTTGTATGTTGAGATTTTAGTTTTGAATTTGCTGTTTGGAACTGGTGTTTATGGACATTGCTCACTGACAGACTATCAAGCAGGCTGTAAGAGGTCCCACAAAGACAAAATCAAAGGTGCTCACTAACGTCTCTATAGGAATTCCAGAGGTGCCCGAAGACGCAAAGACAAAATTAGCCGAAGAGTTATCTAAAATAAGGATGGTGGAATTGCAAGATGATGCTTTACAGGTAGAAGAAAAAGAGAGTATACTGCGAAATATGTGCCACAATATTAGAGCACATTATACACCCAATTTGACGCTTCCGGTACCTGCTGGATCGCTAGGACTTCCAACAAAAGGTTTGTTTTCTCTTTAAACTTTGTTCGAGCAGAATGTCAACAGTGTTGGCAAAACTGTTTGGTTGACTAGATTGTACGATAATCAATACTTCAAGATAATACATTGTCATAACTGTCACTTAGTTATGGTAGAGCAAGCATACTGATAAAGAAATGGAAGTTCTTGTAATCACAGCTTATTCATTAAAGAACGTATGGAAGTTATTTCTTGAACAGCAAGTCTTTGGAGACTATTGCTTCATGTCTGTCACTGCTCAGAATCCATAAGAAATTGCTCATGCATAAGCTCTCTCATTCCAAAATTGGTCTAATGCACTATAGCTTGTCTGCAGTTTGGCACACTACTTTTGAAATCACTTAATATACCACTCAGCGGGTAGGAATTTCTACTTTGGAGTGAACTAAATCTGGGTTCTTAAGCTAGACATTGGGGATACAAGGGAACGTCATGAAATTTCGGAACGAGAAATTCTCTTGAAACAAAGACAAGAGTCCTGTATCTTTTTTCCCTTTGGATTGTCTTAGCAAATGTTGATGCAATATTGATTAAATTCTGCAGAAGAAGATATGGTCTGCGAGAAATTGGGTGAATCAAATACTCTGTACATTGTAGACACTGGTTCAGACTCAAAAGATTCCCAAGAATGCGTATATGCTACTGATATGTACAATAAAATTCGTGTGACAGAGGTTTGTGTCAGTTATTATTCCATCAATTTCTTTTATTCCTGCAGTAACAGTAGGCTCTGATATAATTTGTCATTATAATTATATTTATTCCATATAATTTCCAATGCTTTTGAGAAATAGGACCGAAATTTGCATATTTTTAATTTTTATCTATAGGCAGCATATGTGACGTGATCGTAAGTTTTGCAAATTCTCTTCTTTTTCCAGCTTGACCAAAGGCCATCCACTAACTACATGGAACGGTTGCAGCGAGATGTCACTGTAAACATGCGAGGAATTCTAATTGATTGGCTTGTTGAGGTTAACATCGTCTCCCCAAAAAATGTTTTTTTTTTATGTGGGTGTCCTTGTTTACATTGTTACCTCCCATGGAATAGCTCAGATTTCTTTTTTTTTCTCCCAGCTTCGTATTTCGTGCAACATTAAGAATTATTGATGGTGTACAATGGTCTGTTCTATGTTGCATCAATGCAACTCTATCACTCTTGGCTTACATACTCTGTGTATTTTTCCCTCGGTCAACAATCAACAGTCAAATGTCAGGTTTTGAAGGTAGAAGTAGTGGTCAATAAAATGGAAAGCAAAATTTTTAAAAGCAGAATTGGGATTAGAAATTTTAGAAGTTCACATGAAACCAAATGAGAATTAGGGCATTGGAGTAAAATAGGCTCTACACTGAACTTTTGTTTGTGACTATTAACTACTTTCACCTTCTACTCTTTTCGGTACTCATGAATTAGAGAGCTAGCGTCAAGTCAACTTAAACTCCTCATGCTTTTCTGAATTGGATGCTAGTTTTAGATAACAACTCAACATATACTCTATGAGCCCGGAACAATTCCATTGTCTACCTTGTTCCTTTCAGGTTTCTGAAGAATATAAGCTGGTTCCAGATACACTTTATCTAACTGTGAATCTCATTGATCGGTTTCTCTCTCAAAATTATATTGGAAAACAAAGATTGCAGCTCCTCGGCGTTTCCTGCATGCTAATTGCCTCGTAAGTTCTATATCATCCTCATTGGTTTAGTGAAACAAAAAACAAATATAATTTTGAGAGAGAAATCTATCTTGGTGTGCTAAATTGATAATGAAGACAAAACATTTCATATGACAATAATAATGAATAGTCATAGCACCGATAAAAAAAATAATGAATAGTCATAGCATATAATCATATATTCAAATGTTCAAGAATTAGTTTTATTTACGTCTCTAAAGTCTAAACTTTTCGATAGCAAAAGTTGATGAAAAGTTATAAGACTAGTAGGTCAGGTCAGTGGCTACTATATGTGAAACTGAAATTCATAATCCATTCCCGACAAGTTGGCCAGGATAAAATGCTGTCTTTCACCATTTTTGCTGTATAATTTTCTTTTTAATCCGGAATGTATTTTGATTGTTCTACTTCAAACTAGTCAGGAATGATTCTTGAATACTACAAAAAAATTCATCTATAAACACATTCACTATCCTGGGTTGGTTATAGACGTGATATCCAACTCATTGAGGTCAATACATTACAAAAATCTTTGATGCATTTAGTATATTGCATAATTAAATAACAAGGGTGGCCTAAAGCATGTTTTTTTCTATGGCTTGAAGGAAATACGAAGAAATTTGTGCACCACGGGTTGACGAATTTTGCCTTATTACTGACAATACTTACAAGAAAGAGGAGGTAAGATCTTGGTTATTTGGAATTTCCATTTGCGACAACCATATTCTGTTGACTCCACTGGAACTTCCCTGTACACTGGCCATATCCTTGAAGAGGAAAATCCTAAGCTTTCTCTGTGTCCCTTTTTCATGCAGGGTTAATGACTTCAAATTTTTAAATTAAAAGATGTGGTTTTACATTTATTAGTATTGTTTTGAAGTTTGTACTAGTTTGAGAGACTGAGTGGCAAATTTCACATTAAACCTCAGAAACCTTTGATGGATCCTTAGATTCATGAATGTGCCATATGAAGGTTGGATGAGGCTTCTTAAACGGTTTGGCCACTTGCAATAGAACATCATTAACAGTGAAGAGGCACCACGAAATACAGAAACAGATCTAAAAATACTTGGCGCCTGTTGTGAAAAAGATAAGATGTGCCTCAATATATTCCAAGGGAGAATGTCATTTGTAAACAAGCAAAACCACAATGGCTAATGTTGGGCATCAATTAGAGAGTTTTGTTAATGAGTAAAATGAAATGAGTTATTCCTTCAACATTTAATAACTAAACCATAATGTACAGTCAGAAGTCATTCTTTCATTTCTTCAAACCCTAGATACCTTAGCCTCAGTTAATATTTGCCTCGATATTAAGTTATAAGTCATTAGATTTTCTTTTTGGTGCTGACGAAAGTGAACTCTGATATAGTGTAGCATTCATATATATGAAAAATTATCTGATTGAAGTTATGCGACAGGTATTAGAGGTGGAGAGTGAAGTTCTAAACTTACTGCATTTTCAGCTATCTGTTCCCACTACAAAAACATTTCTCAGGTACTTTATTTCCAGTCTTCATTAATTGGAAGAAAAATCTTATCTGAAATGACTTGCTAAATGAATTTTCTGTGTAGGAGATTCATTCAAGTGGCACAAATTTGTTACAAGGTAGTTTAAATGGTTTTCATTTTATTTGGTTTAATGAATTGGAAAATCAACTTGATAGAAAGAAAATGAACTGATACTTTAATTACGTTGCCATCAGGTTCCTTGTGTCGAACTTGAGTTTCTGGCCAATTATTTAGCAGAGTTGACTCTTGTTGAATACAGCTTCTTAAAGTTCCTGCCTTCTATGATAGCTGCATCTGTGGTGTTCCTTGCCAAATGGACACTAAATCAATCAAACCACCCATGGGTATGTGCCTCCCTATTTTGCAGTTGACTTTTCCCCGGTCTTACTTATGAAATGGATGTGATGAACTTTTTCTTGCATTCTTGCAGAATCCAGCTCTAGAGAAGCATACCAATTACAACACCGCTGAGCTGAAAAATATTGTTCTTGCCCTTGAAGATTTGCAACTAAATATTAGTGGTTCCTCCCTTAATGCCATACGTGAAAAGTACAGACAGCAGAAGGTTACAACTTGAACAAGTCTTTGCTTTTCTATATTGAACTAACTATAATACCACAGCCTTTTGTTACTTATCTTCATTGTTAGAAGGTAGTATAGAAATTTTCATCCTGCATGATCTAGCTTAGTAATGCCAATTCTCAACTTTTATATCTGACTTTTGCTGTTATGACAGTTCAAATGTGTGGCGACATTGACATCAGAACAACCAGTACTATCCCTTTTCTGAAGATCAGAATAAGTTTTTTGGTACTACTCTTAACACTGATCCTAACCTCAAGGATTGAAAGTGGAAAAAAAAGTTCCATTGTGATACTAATATCCATGACCTTAATTCTTTGTTGTGTATTGTTTACCTCAAACTTTCACCCTTACCCAGCATTCTCTGCAGTTTATTTCAAAACTTCACTACCTTACCCAGCTCTAGTGTTTAACTCAAAATTTCACTATCAAACCCAGCTCTGGTGTTTAATTCAAAATTTCACTACCTTACCCGCTCTGTTGTTTCCAGATGTTCGACTTTGTAACTTCATGTTTAGGCTATAGTAGATTCAAGGCAGTAAGTTAATATGCCTTCAGAGAGAAGATAGCTGTTATTCTGAGACTGAATTTGTGACATTGTACGGAAGATAGCTTTTGACGGTTACTCTTGTATCAAGCACTTCTACATTAATTGTAAAACAAGAACGAAACTTCACTTGTAATGTCTCTGTTTATTTTTGTCAGTATGATTTTTCTTTGTCGGACTCTGCCCAATCGTCGGAGAATGTTGGAAAATTTTAATACAACATGAACGTCTCCAACCATATGGAAGAATTGAACTTTATATCTTAGGTGTGTAATTTCACGTTCTTTGAACTACTTCGAGGTTCAGAATCTTTTTGGTTTGAATTGGTTATCAGTGTTAGAGTTGAGGTTACTATTCCATAGTCTATTGCTTAGCAAATAGTATATTAGAGAATAAAGAGAGAAACTCACAAGCCATGGGTTATTACATTACTCATCATCTTCATCTCAAGAATAACGTAGAATTTTCATCAAATGAAACCTCCAAATTCACTTGAGTTCTTGGAGTTCCAATCCGGACATTGGAATACTAATAAATACCAATTTAGATCTTATAGTTTAATAGACGTTTAAATCTAGGATCAATCTCCTATGCTGGATTTTTTTCCCCAAAATTAATGTTGGGGTTAATCCTAACTGTAGGATCAGTTAGGTTAATCTCAATCGTTCGATGGCTTGAAAACTCTCTCTATCCATTAGAGAATAAAAAGAGAACCTATCCACCTTCACCTGATAGCACCGGTAACCTACCCACCTTCTCTTCTTTCAATTTTCATTCTATTCATTTCCCACCCACTACTCTCAATCTCATCCTCACTCTATCTCTTTCATTCGAAACCCTCGACCGCTCCTAGTCTTCTCAGCAAATCAGCGCCCTCGTCTTCCTTGTCTCCCTCGCTTCTCTCGTCTCAGGTCTGCCTCTATTCATCTCCCTCACCTCTCTCGTCTCAGATCTGCCTCTATTCGCCTCCTTCATCTCGAATTGTCTCTGGCTCAATGGCTCATTTTAATCCTAGATCAGCGCCAACGATCTGTGGCTCAATTGCTCATTTTAACCCTAAATTAGCGTCGATATTCTATGTCTCAGTAGCTCCTATATCTTCACGCCAGAGAAGACGACCATGCAAATATAGTAGACGACGTCACAAGCGTAAAAGATGATGCGCAGATAAATGATGACGGTGACGACCACAACGACTCTGATTTAGGGTGAGTCGGTGTTCTGGTTTTATGTATGATTTAAAAAAATTCTTAATTAGGCTGGTTTGTAATTTAAAGCTGAGTTTTCTTATTTTAATTCGTGAATGAAAGTTGAAATTTTCTGAGTTGTGATGTATCTCAGATTTTGATGTTGATCTATGATTTTTTTTTTATTTTGGCATTTTGTGTTGTTTCTGAGGCAGATAAAGACGAAGATTATGACGATCACAACGACGATGATCCACAATTGAGATTTTGGTCGCGGCCTTCAAACTGAGATTCGATTCGTTCATATCGAGTTGATTGGAATATCAGGTGCGATCTTATATCTTCAAAAAATTTCTGATTCAAAATGCAAAATCTGATGTCTTTAGGTTTTGTGTTAAGAAATGTTGCTGGAGAATCGACCGATTGTGGTGAAGACGAAGCTCTTATTGAATATTGCTGAGAAAAATGTATGTGTTGAGTTTATTTGCTTTGATTTATGAGCTTTTCGATATTCTTTTTCTATTATACAATATTTTTAAGTATTGACCATTATATGAATAGTGTTTCACAGCCAGATTTGGACTAATTCTGATAAGAATTGACTGGGCTCTCTTTTATTTTCGATGACTCCTTTGGGTAAAGAGTTTATTACTACATGTATAATTTTATAAGAACGGAATTAGAATTATATACAACTTAATTTTGCTCCTTGTTTAATTTTCACAACATGTCATATCGTGCAACACCAAATTGTTTGATTTCCTCGGTCATTCTGAAGCTTGTTTTTATTCCACCAATACTAAATGCTATGTGCAACGCCAAATTGTTTGAAGGCATCATTGTTATCTATTTCTGCTGTTTGATTGTTATTTTTCTTGGATGAATTGCTATTACCTATCATCCTTTAAATCTAGTTGGTTTTGTATCTCTTCTGTCTTTTTTGTCGTTGGTGAAGTTACCAGTTGCAATTTTTAAGCTATTTTTAAAGCATTTTTCATTTACATATTGATTCAGATCTTTAGTGTTTATGAAAGCACTAAACTGTAGCTAGACTGGAAATTCAGTGTTTAAGTGATTATGGTCTCAAGTATATTGTATAAATTATTATACCTATAAATGGTATATCTGATATGTAATTAGGAAAAAAATGTCATTTTCTGTAATTTACTTTACATACGATTGCTGAGAGAGAAGTTTTTAATGTACATTTGGAAAAGCTTAGATCATCGCAGGACACAAATGAGTTCTAGATATTTTTTATCATTCATGTTTTGGTTGTCTCACATGATATTGGAAGCATTTGGGGTATAGAGTAATTTGAATAGCCACCATTTAAAAGTCCTATATTAATGGTTAATATATGAATTTTTTTCTTGATAAGTTACAAGTTACATGTTTTTACTTCAACTTTATTTTGGTTGGCATATGCTCTTTGATGGCTATTCAAGCTAGTTGTATTAGAGTTAATTGTGATTTTTCCTCTTTAGGTCAAATGATTCTTTTATAAATATGGTATATTTTGTAGCAATGGTGAGTGACAATATATATATATATATATATATATATATATATATATATATATATATATATATATTATCAGAGAGCCCTTAAGGAAATGATAGGGCCTCTACGAAGAGTACATCGTAGATGAGAAATACATTACAACTTGATCTTGAGGGTAAAAATGATGCAGTTGAAATTATGTTATATCTGTAGCAAGGTTGTTTGTGCTCTATGAAAATATATGTGTAGTTATGTACATAAATATTTTTGAAGTGTGTTTTTAGAGTGCTTAGAATGGATTTGTAACAAAAAAAGAATCTTCATATGTAGTGATATTAATGAATGATTTTTTTTAAAAAGAATCTTAATTAGAAGTTTTTGTGTTGATGAATTTATTGTGTGCGTGCAAAGAAATGGCTGAGTATGAAAATGATTGAATATGTGAAAATGGTTAAAGATGTGAAAATGACTTAGTGTATCGAAACACTTGTGTGAAAGGTTTACGTTGTGAAAATGACTAAGTATATCAAAACACGTGTAAAAGGTTTATGTTGTGATAATGATTAAGTACATGTAAATAGTTAAGTTTCATCAAAATGGAAAAGCGGAGAAAGTATAAAAGTACATGAAAATAGTTAAGTTTCATCAAAATGGAAAAGTGGAGAAAGTACATGAAAATGGAAAAGTGGAGAAAATTACTAAGTGAGTGAAAATTGCTAAGTGTATATGGTAAGTTGTAAAAATGACTAAGTGTATCAAAATACTTGTATGAAAATGGCTACCTTGTGAAAAAGTATATGAAAATAACAAAGAGTGTGAAAATGGTTACCTCATGTTTTGCTACTTTCTGGTGTAATATTTGTGTAGTTATATAAAGATGTAGGTTTGAAGTGTGTTTTTTGAATGTTTAGAAGGGGTTTGTATCGGAAGAAATATTCATTTGTAGTGGTAATTAATTCAATAAGTGAAAATTGTTAATGTTTGTATTGACAAATTAGGAATTTCGAGACAAAGGCATTATGTTACTCCACGGTGCAACCGTGCGTACGACCTTCACGAAGGCCTTATATGAATTGATGAAATGAAAATTAATAAGCATGTATAATGGTCTAAGTGTTTGAAAACGACTGTGTATGAAAATGGTTAAATGTGTGAAAATAAGCAAATTTGTCAAAATGACTAAGTGTGTGAAAATAAACAAAGTGTGTGAATATAGTTAAGTGTGTAAAATGATCAAGTATATGAAAATATGAAAATGGTTACTTGTATGTGAAAATGTCTAAGTGCATGAAAATAATTAAGTGTTTGAAAATAAAAAAAGTGTGTAAAATGATTAAGTGTATGAAAATTACTAAATGTGTATAATATTTAAGTATTTAAAAATGACTAAGTGTACGACTAAGTGACAAAATAAGTACATAAAAATGGTAAATGGTTAAAAAATTACTAAGTGAATAAAAATTGTCAAAGTGTATGTGGCTCAAATGTAAAAATGGTCAAATGTAGAATCAAAACCGTCGGTATAGAATAAAAAATTGTCAGTAAAGATAGTCAAATCGCTACAATAGATTTAAAAATCACTGTTAAAGATATTGAAAGTGTCGTATAGATCCAACTAAGAACATGGCGTTTAAACCCTAATCACTACCCGTAAGTCCTAAACGCTTTTCACCTATGATGAGTTGCCATGCTCACATGGCGTGCAGGTGGTGTTTAGATTTTCACCTATGATGAGTTGCCATGCTCACATGGCGTGCAGGTGGTGTTTAGATCCTAATCGCCATGTTCTCACGCATGGTCCAAGAAGGGAAATAGGGTTTTTTAATTCTAGGGTTAATTTTAATAATAAAATATGGTTAGATTTAAAAAATCAATTGATAGAGTTGTAAATTAAAAACATAAATGGGTTGTTTATGAAGTTGTAATTATAAAATAAAAGGTTAAATTTTAAATTAATATTTAATTTTAAACTTTTAATGGATAAATTTGATTTAACAGTAAAATCCAACCTTAAGGGTTATAAGTGTTCGTTAAATCGATAAATATGATTTACCGACCATCATAACATCACGATCTATAATTCTTTATAATGAAACCTGTTTCGCTTGATACTTATCACAAAAGTACAACAACACTAGTAATGAGAACTTTTATCGAGTCTATGAATAAGTGTTCAAAGTGTTTCGAGAATTCCTAATTAATCCAATCCAATTTCGCATATAAGTGAATATCGTGAATGCTTGCATTGAGAGATTTTTTAATTTTATCAGTGATTTTCCTAGTGTACGTTAATTAATTAAAAAAAATAATTTTAGGATTTATAGGGACAGCGATTAGTGCCATTAGGATGGTGATTAGTGCCATTAAGATGACGATTAGGGCTATTTAGATGGTGATTAGAGCCATTTAGATGGCCATTAGAACCATGTAGTGTCATTGCCATAGTTGGGATGTCGATTAAGGAGAACAATGGCGATTATAGTTCAATATATAGCGATTGGACATGAAGATGCGATTAGCACCTTCAGGATGACGATTATGGGCTTTTGAGTGACGATTGGGACATGATGAGTGGTGATTGCAATTTTAGGGGTTCAATGAATTTTATAGTGGGGTACAACAATGCTTGAAGTATTCACCAAATTTAGAAATTAATTTTCTTCGAAATGTTCACCTAAAATGTAGTGGGGTTCACCACAAACGTAAATATGTTCACCTCCAACTATGGGGGTTATACATGTTCGTTCGTTGGTGAAAAAATATTTTACCTGATGCTTGTCATAAAATCACGACAACAAACCAATGATATGTTCTCATGGGGTAGTACTTATAAAATAAAAGGTTAAAATTTTAAATTTTAATATTTAATTTCTAAACTTTTAGGGGAAAAGTTTGATTCAACATTAGAATCTAACTTTGGGGGTTATACGTGTTCATCATGTCGAAAATAAGATTTACCGACCATGATATTTTATAAGGGAAATGACTTTTGTAAGTAGAGTGATATTTCATAAATTTGAACAATCCACATATGATTATAAGACATACTAATTAATTTCGATTATATATATTAAACGGGATTTTGGGTTATACATGTTCGTTAAAATTTTATATAGTGAAAAATTATTTCACTTGACACTTGTCATACAATCACGACAACATAATCAAATATACGTTCTTAAGCATTTATGAATAAACGTTCAATTGTTTTGACAATTCATTACTTAATTCAATCAAATTTGAAATATAAAGTGAATATACTTAATGTTTGTGATTTATCGAGTGTACCCTTATTAATTTTAATAAAATCAAATTTGTTGAAAACCGTCGTTAAAGGATAAGAAACTGCCGGTAGAAGATGAAAAGCCCCTGGTTCAAGCCATCGAAGCTACAAAACCACCGGTATAGGTGTCGCGACACTGCCGTTATAGGTGTCACCACACTGCCGTTATAGGTCCTAAAATCGCCAGTATAAGGTATAAAAAATGCCACAAAAGATCCAAAATCTCCCGTGTAGAGTCATAAAAATACAATAACCGCTCGTATTGGAAGAACAACCGCTGATATTGTGTACTGGGGTTCACCTAAAATGTTAATGGGTTCATCAAACCGCCATTGAGATTCACCTAAAATGTAGAGGAGTTCACTTAAATGTGCAAAATTAATATTTCTTGGAGGGGTTCACATAAAATGTAGTGGAATTCACAAAAAATGAATTGGAGTTCACCTTACACCTTAGATATAGAATGGTTCACCTAAATGTACAAAATTAATATTTCTTGGGGATGTTTACCTAAAATGTAGTGGGTTAACTTAAATGTATAAAATTAATATTTTTTTGAAGATGTTCACCTAAAATATATTGAGGTTCACCTAAAATGTACATGGGTACACCTTAAATGTAGAGGAGTTCACCTTAATGTACAAAATTAGTGGTTCACCTAAAATGAACCCCTTTACATTCTAGGTGAACTGAACTCATGTATATATTTGGTGAATTCCTCTACATTTTAGGTAAGTTCCTCCAATAAATATTAATTTTGTATATTTTGATGAACCCCTCTACATTCTAGGTGAACCCTTATATATTTTTTGTGAACCCTATTACATTTTAGGTTAACACATTCGAGAATTATTAATTTTGTACATTTTGGTGAACTCCTCCACATTCTAAGTGAACCCTTGTACATTTTTGGTGAACCCCTTCAAGAATTATTAATTTTGTACATTTTGGTGAACCCGTATACATTTTAAGTGAACTCATGTACATTTTTTGTGAACCCTTCAACATTTTAAATGAATTTTTTTTAACTTTTGATCGGCCGGGCCTTGTGTGCCATGGATTGCTCCAAAAGCAATCCAAGGTCCACAAAGGTCCAACATTCATGCCGTGAGTTAATGGTCCATTTGGGTCTTCAATAGTCACGAAAGGTTTAGATTAAGGGTCCCTCTCTGATGCTGGGAAAAATTTTCCCGTCATTGATGCTTAGAGTATTCCTAGCTGTTGGATGAGGTAAGGAGACTCACAGCCGTTAGATCAAAAGCCTATAGGGAACCTGTTGTCTCGGTTGCAGGTCACCTTTTTGGAGAAGCTTTCAAAGGAAGCTTCCTTCTTCCTTCCCTAAGCTTTCTTCGAAAGCTTTGACAAGAACATCAAGCTTTGTAGGCAGATGATTTTCACCCCGATCTTTGGACTCTCTCTCTCCATCGCCTAGTCTGTCGTTCATCTCTCTCTCTCTCAATCATCTAGCTCTCTTTCTCCGTCGTTCAGCTCTCCCTATTGCTGGCTCTTTCTCTGAGTCGTCTAGGGCATGCGATTTTCAACCTCAAGGATTTCCCTTCTCAGCTGCTCTCAGTCTCATTCTCGGTATTTCTCTTTCTACTGCGTGATGGTTACTCAATTTTTTTATCTGAGTGACTCTTCATCCTTCCTACTTATGCTTCTCCTTTGTTAGTTTGGTCTGCTATAGGTTTCGCTTGCAATTTCTTGTTGGCTTTTTGTTGGGTATTTGTGTTTTTTTACAATCTAGAGCTTTGGTACCATACTGAAGTGGACACAAAGTAGATGGAAGAAGAATCTTCGTCAATCTATTGATTAAACTGTAGAAAGATATATATAAAAACAATTTCTAACTAGCTTCTAACTCTAACAAAGTAGATCACTAATTACACATGACATGTTAAATATACACTCTAATTCAACCTATTAATCATGGGTGAAATATATTATGAAACTTTTTCGTTAAGAGTGTTCTGAAACTCAAAATTCATTCAATAAAGGACATCAAAGTGTATCCATTTTATTTTGTTATAGTTTTAAAAGAACTAGAAAAAAAAGGATATAATTGTAAAAAAAAACTTTTTAAGTTCATCTTTTTTTTTGTTTTTTTTTACTATTTTTTCATGGATCACAATATGTCTCGCTAAACTAAATTGACAACCTAAATTCCTCAAATTACGAAGAAAAGAGTTCAATTTGCAAATATTGGAACTAACCTATATCGACGACGTGACAACGAATTGACTTGTAAAGTTGGATAACTGAGAATAGATTCATTGGAATTTCACTTTTGCTTAGATTCAGATTCTCTTTGAGCTAATTGTGAGTTGGATGTATTTTTTGAAGATATTGATCAACTATAGTTGTCATAATCTGATTAATAAAACAAAAGAATGTTGTTTCTTGGTCATACTTCATATTTTAATAATGAATTTTATGGGTCACTCTTCAATGCTGGAAATTTTTTTTCCCGGCATTGATGATAGGATTAATCCTGATCGTAGGATCTGATCAGGTTAATCCCAGCCATTACTGAGAGAGACTCTCTCTCTTCAGTTTCAATGTTTTCTATTTTTTGTTCAGATATAACAAGGCTTATACAGTTTGAATTATTGATAATGTTGACTCCAGTTGGATTTAGAGAGTGGGGAATTTGTTGGCATTGAACAAGTTTCAATGGAATTTTACTCAGAAAGATCTTAACACTATTATGGTTTCGTGGTCATCTAATATGTTACATAATCTTTGTTTTATTGGTTTACAATGTAATGTTTGGTTGTAACCTGGATAGGTGGTGCTGAAATATTATCTTTTTTTTTTTTATTGAGAATGAGATTTAAGAGTTACTCATCATTTACGTGCATGATCTTTTCCCCTCACTTTTATATGATGCATCTTACTTTTGTTAATTTAATTTTTTATATGTACCTTATAAGTTAAGTTGCTTAGTTTCTAAGTGTTTTCTGTTTATGAAAGTATCTAATAGCTTGTTTTACTTTTTTTTTTAAAATACATTGATATGCTATTAACTTAATGGTACATAGGACCTTAGCATTCTTACTAGATGATGTTCAATCCATTATAAATTAGTATCATGGATAATCATGATAAGAAGACATTGTCGTATTGCTGAATTTGTTTATACTTAAATATATTTCAGATGGCTAACGCAAATGTGAATGCGAAGAATGCACAAAAGGGTTTCTTTTTAGACTTGTAAGTAATTAATGAGATCATCAATTTAATGTTACATATTTTCATATAAATTGTTGCAATGTTAATGTGGCTGTTTAAAATTAAAACAGTGCGAAAGAATGTGCTAAAATGAGGGCGGCAGGTGAAAAGATTAGTGTAATGAAGTAAGTATGTTTAAACAAATATTACATTATAACATGGAATTAATAAATTTTGATTTATAATTTACGTGCGTTTGTGATATGCAGATATAGAAAGATCTATCTTTAAAGTAGAATAGTATGACAAAGGAAGTGAAACTCAATTATTTTAAAGAAAATGAAATCCATGCCATTGACAGCGGAGCGGAATAACCCGGTCCTAGTCATCTGAGTAGGCCTGCCTTTAAACATAAGTTGCACACACGATGTACACCCGAAACATTTGCGAATCTTGTTGCAAATTTTGATGAGGAGAAGATGAGTGCGTTCATGAAGATGAGATTTAGAGGGTTGTTAGATATTAAATACCACAAGCTCAAGAAGAACTTCTTGCAGCAGCTATTATGTTGCTTCGATCCAACCACCTGAACGTTGAATGTTCATGGGTCGACATTCAAAGTCACCATAAATGATATGACCTATATTGAGCATACGGTGGGTAGGAGATCAAATTTGATGGTGATGTGAATGAGATAAAAGATCTAAAAGTGAAGTGTGTGAACGCCAAATGTAATATTCCGGTGAACACCTTGTTGAAGTTCTTGATTGAGGGGTCTAATGGTGACTATTGGAGGCAAGCCTTGTGCTGCACACTGTCGAGGCTTTGTTATCTCCTCGATAAAAACAAATCGCTAGTCATTCATGGTTGCACACTATGAAGTCACCCGCGACCATCCAATAGAAGAACTGGGCTTATGCTTGTTTTAAAGATTTTGTGGATGGCGTCACGAGCTATCAAAACAACCACCACAATAACATTATCGTATGCTTGTTATTTATACATGTAATATATTTAGTGTACATTGGTATTACTTTCGCATTATAACATATGTATATTTGCTAATACGTTCATTTCGATGTAGCTGTTTTATTTGGAGAAGTTAGCCAGTGCTGCCAACTATGTTGACTTGAAACAGCCTTCGCCGCTAAGGTGGAATGACAAGGCCGTTGTAAAAATGATTTATTTTGTAAAATTAAGGGGAGGAGAAGCTTGGCCTAAAATTTTTACGGTAAGCGTTTTAGAATATTACAAATTTGGTTGGTTTTATACTATTGATTATTTATTACTAATTCACATATATTTGTAATATGTAGATTGATACAATCACGCAAGCCGTTCTGAGCGACCGTGAGGTTTGGGAGGACCACGAGCGTAAGCTCGTTTGTGAGGACGTGTGTGGAGATCTACCTGAAGAGTAAGCCGTCAGGTTAGGTGCTTTAAGTGCACAAGTGATCGTTCTTCAGACCAACTCCATATGGGTGACTCTTCAGGTGGAGAATAACTCCATGAGGGAGGAGATTTCATAATTGATGGTTGTGCAGAGAAATATTATGGCCGTCCAAGAACATATGTGCACAACTTTGGCGAGTCTTTTGGCGCCTGACACTAGTAAGTCTCCAGCTCAAGACAATGTGCCACGTATCACCCTGATTGAAGGTAAAAAAACAAGGAGGTTTTTATGAGGATATAAGTCCATCCTGTAAAGAAGAGCTATCAGTCTCTTCATCACCTTTATATAAAGGTGATGATGATGAAATGTGCATCCAGCTAGATGCTTCAGACAATGTATTCGCTGACCTGCTAAATGACGTCGAAATCGTATTTCATCTTTTCTATACATATAACATGTATAATCTAACACCTTACTTAAGGTTGTGTTTTGGTAGGGTAAATGAGTCTACTAAAAGTCAATTCTCGATGTAGTTGCGCAGCACTCGGGAGAGGAGAGACGACCCTCTACTCAGTTCATCCTATTTGAAGGGTAAACTGACCACTAAATGCAACAAGAAGGTATTTGAAGTGGACCCGTACACGTTGCAAGACCCAATAAAGTGAAAGATGAGCGTTTAGTGGAGTATATTTTTTAGAAAAGATTAGAAGATAGGTAATAGTCACACTAATCTAACAAAATTTGACACACCATCACTTCTAAATTTTGATTACATTTGTCTTTTATTTGTCTTTTGCAATGAGATTCTCTTCAGACATTATAGCCTTCATACTAAATGGAGAGAGTTAAAGAATCTCAATCCAAAAAATTGGCTTGGCTCTGACCTTATAGAATTGTTTGTCAACCGATTCTGATTTCTTCCCCACGTTCTTTGTTGTGAGTATCTACTACTCAGTAACCTCCTTATTGTGCCACTACAGAGTCAATGTGTTTCAAAATTAGTATAGCTTCCTAATTTTGTAAGGAAACACAAGATCGTGGATAGGTACGCGTCAATGCTTGAGCTGGAAACGACGGCAAACAAATCTTATGTAGTTAAGATATTGAATTTTGACTTATTATGATGGTAAACAAAGGCTAAGATCTCCATCATGGACGAGGAAGTCACCGTATGGGATGGCCGACTTAAAGTGGGACGGACCGAAAAGGTAAAAAAGATTGTACGTTCTAAACTATCTTCGTGACTTGTAATTTTTCTGATAACATGTATGATTTTGACATTGATTACCTTTTTATATTTGACGAATGAAATTATAGTTAGAAGGTATGAACTTGATATTTGGGCTTCAACTTATAGATTTGTTGCGTCCGCCAACAACCTTTTATTTATACAAAATTTCAAAGCCGTACCAAGTGGTCACCCAATCAAATGGGTAAGTTCATTGATCGTGAATTTGATTGGGTTTCCTTTACCCTTGAATGATGCACATATTATTACGTTTGTAGGAGTCATTGTGGTGTGTGGGTCTTGAGATATATGGATGACATCAGGGCATGAATTGTTCACGAGAATCGTTCCCAGGTAATATGTAGATATTGTTTACATTTTGTTAGACTTGAGAGCTTTGTTGTTTGTTTGTAATAGTTTCCGGTTCTTTTAGTTCTATAATTTAGAGTTTCTGATTGTTTTGGATTTGCTCATTTGAGGTTGTCATTACTTCTTATGTGTTATGGTGTAATGATAGTTTGGTGAATGTTCATACCTTATAGCTCTGTTTTCTATTTTGTTTTAGTTTGGAGTTAAGTTTCTTTTAGTTATGTGATTGAAATTTTTTTTATTGTTATGGATTTACTCATTTATGGCCCTCATTGTTGAATCTGTTGAGATGTATGCTAGTTTTTTGGATAATGGGCATATTTTTACAGGATTATAAATCGCACAATCTTCGTTGTAATATTTTGTTGAAGATCATCACCCATCCTTCGAACGACATGTATGATACGTTACATGATAGCGTTGATCGATTTTATAGTAGGAACTCATATGTCTTGGAGACACGGTTACCACTGAAGATGAGTCATACTTTAAAGCAAAGGCTTCAGAAGAGGAAAAAAATGAGAGATAGATAATATTGTATACATTATTGTGAAATGGGTCCTATTTTTTGATGTTCTTGTTGAAACACTCGTTTATTTGCCATTTCTGAGAAATTTGATGAGCTAGAGGTTATTGAAGAAGACAATAATGACGGTACAATAAATTTCGTAGCAGATTCAAGAGAGATATCTTCGTACGTTTTCACTTTTATTGCCCCGTCGTTACTGTCTTCTTCAATAACTTCTAGCTCATTGAATTTGTCAGAAATGGAAAATGGATCTTCGTTTTGTATATGATTATTGTGTATAGTGTATAGTGAAGATAAATATATTTTTATAAGTTTTGTAAGTTATTGTGTACAAGGGTGATAAACAAATTTTGTATATTATTGTGTTAAACTATAAATAAAAGTGTTTTTTTGTAAGTTATCGGGCACAATAATGATAAATAGATGTTGCAGAATTATTGTGTACATGTATAGATAACCAGATTTTTGAAGTTGTTGTGTACAATTGTCATCTTCAGATTTTTTTTAGAATTATTGTTTATAATTATAAATAAGCAGATTTTTGAAGGGTAAATTGTGTACATATTCGTATATTAACATTCCCAAAAAATTATGAAAGTAAGTTAATACCAAAATGTACATTTATTGCGGCGAAGGATATAAAATATTATATAAGTATGAGATGTTTGTGTTGTATATAGGGTACCCACCTTGTGCGTTGAATGATGGTGGGTATGTAGATGGGTCGAATGGGTACACACCTCGCACATTGAATGGGTACGCACCTTGCACATTAAATATATGTGCACCTTGCATAATGAATGGGGACGCGCCTTGTCTGGAGACCCCTGTCGCGTGTGCACCTTGCACGTTAGATGGTGTTGAATCATCATTGTTATCGTCCAACATCGTCGCATGCACATCGCTTGGTAATTATGGACATGTTCGTTTGGTATGTCCACTGGTCTTAGAATGACCACAACGACGGGTGGTTGATCGTGCTTTACTCGAGCTGGCAGCTTGGCTGCCATTTGTCTTCACGATTAGCGCGTCTTGAACGGGGCTTCTTTTAATATCTACACCATCCTCCTGCTTCACATCTTGTTCGTTGGCGACCTTATCATTCCACAAGGTCTCATATTTTGCATACAACATCACAATCTCCACTTTGGCTCGAGTCGACCATTCACTTGACGTTGACGTAAAATGAGCAAGTCTTTTGGCAGCTAGTTGGATCGAATTGTACTGAAGCAATACTGTATCATCTATATCCAGATGCGAATGGATTGACCCGGTTGGTAGCATATTACTCTTCATAGTGATCTGCCATCGGTCTAGTATGCACGTGCTTGGGATCTCTTGCATATGTTCAGCTTTAATAACAGTGAACATGTGATGACACGGTATCCCCACTAATTCAAACTTACCACAACTACACTTTAGCATTTCAAGTTGTTGGTCTTGTGACACTATGTATGAGTCATTCAGCACCCCAAACTTGACCAACGAATAAATTCGAGCCTCCCCATCATGTGTCAAACACAAACTGTAAACGATGCCTCACCCATGATCTTCTTACACAATAACTTAAATAGTTTGTGCCTGAACATGTTTGCCGCATGTTGCTCTAACATACACAATTGAGTCTTAAGCAGAGGCATTTCATTTGTCAACTTGAATTCGTACAATCTCTCCTTGTGGCGAATACGTGCCAACGCCCGATAAACTGTAGCAAGAAGTTAAATAGTTTAGATCGACGTTCAACAAATCGGTAGAGATACACGTTCATACCTTTAGATCGTCGCATCATTCTCATGAACACAAAGAATTTTCCGCTTTGGAAGTTCTCTACCTAATGTTATCTATTGTACCCATTTGTTTTGACTAAGGTTGAACGACTCTGTCAAACGATCACATTCCTGTTCAAACTCATCTTCACTGAAGACGTCAAACATTACTCTCTTGAAGGCCTGTAGAAAATCCAGGTTTTGCACGTTTGATTAAGTATTTCATTTGAGATGCCATGCACAAAGTCGATGATTGTAATAAGGCAAGAGCATTTTGATTGCTTTACACATTGCCTTATCGTCATCTGTAATGACCGATTGCAACTTCTTATTTTTCATGGCATCCAAGAAAGTCCTCAACACCCATCGATAGATTTCCATGGTCTCACCAATCAATAACACATAACCAAATACCGTGGTCTTATAGTGGTTGTTCAAAGCCAAGGAAAATCACAAGCGCCACGGAAAATCACAAGCGGTTTCTCACATGATTAGGTCCAGAAGAAAAACTAAGGACTTTGAAAGTGAAAAATAGTTGAAGTTATGTTCATAAACTAAGACCTCATAAAGCATCTAGCTTATGTTCATAATCTTAAAAAAAATAATGAAAATGAAACAAACATTACCTTTCCGGTGTAGCTGACACTTAGTTGTTGTTGAAAATTGAAGATCCAAACAAAGAAATTGAAGAAGCAAGTGTATTTAAAGTTGAGAGTAATTGAGAAGTAGTGAGAATGTGTTTAGTTGAGTGAAAATTTGAATTTCAAGGGTGATTTATGAAGAGTGATTACCCATATTAATTGCACAACCACCAGACACCAACTAAATGCCAAATAATCTGTAAATGTATTGACACGGGGCAAACACCACTGTGAATGGCGAGTCGCGATTGATGTAGGACGTTTGGGGTCAAACTGGTTCTTTTTGGACCTCAAACGCCAGTCACAGTAGCATTTTCCATGTGTCCAAGTAACATTAAACGTCATTCAAGAATGGCGAGTCTCCATTGCACAATGGCGTTTGGGGTCCAACTATTCCTTTTTAGACTTCAAACGCCAGTCACAGTGGCATTTGCCCGAGTCCAAGTGACACGGGCCAAACGCCATTTAGTAATGGCGAGTCGCCATTGATGAATGGCGAGTCGCCATTGATGAATGGCGTTTGAGGTCCAACTGGTCCTTTTTAGACCCCAAACGCCATTCAAGAATGGCGAGTCGCCGTTGCAGAGTGGCGTTTTGGGGTCCAAAAAAGAGCAGTTGGACCCCAAATGCCACTATGACAGTAAAAAGCATTGGTAGAGATACACGTTCTAAATTCCTTTGTATTTTGTTTTGAAACTTCCAATTTGAGTATAACATTCTTACACTCTGCCACCATAAAAATTCTACAAACAAAACTGCTTCCACTTCCAATATCTTCTTACCTTCAACAACATCGTAAAAGCTGATAGAAGGATGTTTTGTAAATTTTATCCATTTTAAAAATTCAACAATACACTGAACAAAATTTAAATCTAGTTTAAAATTCTAAGCAATGGTTTGATATAACCTCCCCATGAATAATAGAAATTTCAATCAAAATATATATTTATATCCATAATATATATGTCCAACCAAATGCAGTCAGAATTTAATAAATTAAAAAATACACTCAACAAAGTTAGAATCAAGTTTATAATTGAAGGAGACTATAAAAAATTGATAAAGCATCATGGTGCAACTCTTCTATTTTTGACGAAACATCATGTGAATGCTTTGTACGTCGTTCATGTTCTAATTCTGATTCAGCATCTTCATCGGATCATCATCATTAACTAAATCTTCCCCATTATCATCATGACCATCATCATCATCTTCAGCATTTTCATCATCACCCCCATGTTTGCGTCCTTGAATTTTATACATTTGCATGCGCCTTTTCAACTTCGCCTACAAGTGTACATACTCAAAATGTCAGTTAAGAATAAATTTGAATATTTTGGTTTCAAACTAAAAAACAATTAGGGGAAGATAGGTGATTACAATTTTATTACCTTCTTCTCCATTGATTCTTTGGCCTTGTCTATTGCCTTCACCATTGTTTTACGGGTGCTCAACATTTTATCAAAGAACTGTTACTTGAGACTGGTAATCATGCGCATCATGCCTGTAGCGCATGCCACCGGCACCCACATTATTCGAAATGCGCGTTAATAAGTTATACAATGACTAAATAAAAAATATTAACATCATGACGCACATAATCGACATCAGCTGATGGAAGACCCCAGACTGGAAGATCTTTTGGAATATCAATCATCTCACTACTACGATCTTGGTGTGGAACCGTTATCTGCCACAATGGTAGTTGGATTTCAGCCACTCTGATATCATCAATGGTTGCTCTAGCCGACCCTAATGTTTTTGGTTTTTATGTGACTGTTATCGTGCTACTGTATATACCATATAAATTACAAATTTAGATTATTGTATAATAATATCAGTAATCACCTATATTTAAAAACCATTTAGCAACGTTTATTACCTGCAAAGATGAAGATATTCTCTGGACGCTCTAAAACCTTCAAGACCACCAATCAGATATTCTCTGGAATATGGTTGATCACATAACTTTAAAGGTGAGGGTCTGACTGGGATTAATGGCTCCTGGGATCTCAAACTCTACGTGCAACGCGCTCACCCAATCACCATGCTCTACCAATAGGTCCTTGCAGCAAGATCCTCAGGGTGGTAGGAGGTATACTGTCGTGTCAATAGTCCGGCAAGTTTGCACGTTCTCCCCAAGGGTTCTAGTTGATCTGCAAATTCGAAAATAAATAGTTTGTCAATAAAACATTATTCATACTCCAGAAGGGGGCGATAGAGGAATTGATCAAATAAAACATACCTCATGGGGCTCACATATCAAAGTTTAATATAGAATTCTTTAAGGTTGCGATCAACATCCCTTGTTCCCGAGTCATTGTCTATCCAACGTGTTGCTCTCGAGAACATGTCTAGACCACCCACTGGTCTACTCAATGCAAAATACAGAAAGTATTCACAAGCCCATACCACCCACTGGTCTGCTCAGTGCAAAACACTTTTCTCGTGGCATAGCGCATCCATATTGCAATACAATACAGATAACGCCAAACCATCCCAATTATACTCGGGTATCTCATCTATGTTTTGTAGGTTGGGGAGGAAGTACAAATAGATTGTGTTGCTCTTGTCACAAAAAATGTACTTTCTAAGAGCACAAGAAGAAACACTCACATCAATATTTTCTCATTCTCAAGAGTAGTACACTCGTAATTAACATGATTATCAAAAATCTATTGATAACTAAATTTTTTTTCTCGAAGCTTCGACAACGGTTTGTCGACTAGCATCTCCCTATTTTTGTACAAATCCAAATCGTAGTCTAACTGTACATCAACGTCTTAAGGCCAGTAATCATAGCAAAGTCCAGTGGGGTCATCGTCATTTCACCCACTTCATCTAAATGAAAGGTGTGGGTTGTATCCTACCATTTCTTTGACAGGCTCTTCAAGAGGACGCGATCCATCTGCCTCATTTTCAAGATAAACCCGGAAGCATCGACGTTCCTTTTCACATTTTCAAGTAGCATACTGTACCATGCATGTATCAGTGTGGTGTTCCTAAAACCACGTACACCATCCTCATAAAACTCAGCCCAGGAAACCAAAATTTAAGTAATGACTAAATGAAAAAATAGTATGAAGAAAGATGTATTACATAGGAAAAAATATCAAAGAAAGCAATGACAATAATCTAGAATCTCCATTGTGACATTTCGTCGAACACGTTACGGGCATTTAAATATACATTATAATTTTTCATCCGAAACATATATCGCTACTAATAATCAGACATTTCTAGAAGCATCACATAAAAACACCCAATTATCAAAATGATTCAAGTATATATTTGCTGATTTAACACTAAAACACATAATAACCAAATTTGTCATAAAATAAACTTACATTTTCTTTCCTCAGATAGGATATTGCATTTCATCTGCATGAGCATTCATATAAATATAGTGTAGACCCCACTATGGTATTTTATCAAACACATTACATAAAATGATAAAAATACGTCATATACGCCATATAATTCATTATGACATTTCGTCGAACATTATACGGACACTAAAAAAAATACTATAGTTTTCCATCCAGCACAAATATTTCTACCAACAACCATACAATTCTACAATCATCACATAAAAAAACACCTAATTAGCAGAACGAATCAAGTGCCTATTAGGTGTTTTAACGCGTATAACACATAAAAATTCAAAATATTTAAAGAAAAACTTACTTCTTGTTTGCTTGGGTGAGATATATGTTCCATTGGAGGAATATGAACAATAGAGCTTGTAAGATTTTGATTCTTTGGATGAAATCTTTTCACCCCATAACTGGTGGCATCGTACATGCCTTTCGAACCGCTCGAACTCGGTTGCGCTGTTGTACTCAACATTCCCTTTGTAACTTTGTGCTTTCCTCTAACAATTTTTTTGTGAAAAAATACAATATTAGAAAGAAATGGGGTTTGGGGTTGCGGGTTGGACGGATTTGGCTCGGGTTGGGCACGTGTTTGACTCGTGTGTATCAAGGGATGTGCGAAATGAGAGATTGCAAGTTTGTCTCATGTGTTGCAACGGATTTTGCTCGGGTTGGACGAATTTCAAGCTATGAAGAGATGAAGAAGAAATGATGAGATTAAAATGTTTGAGTGAAGATGAACGATGTGTTGAGAGATGGGGGAAGGGTGGGTATCCGGTTTTTAAGTTTGGGGTTAATTTTGATAAGAAAATAAGGTTAGATTTGATAAATATATATAAATTAAAACATAAATGAGCTATTTTTTCAACTTTTATGGGGTTGTAATTATAAAATAAAAGATTAAATTTCAAATTTTAATATTTAATTACAAAATTTTAGTGGATATATTCGATTTAACAGCAAAATCTGACCTTAAGGGTTATAAGTGTTCGTCAAACAGATAAATAGGATTTATCGATCATCATAACATCACGACCTATAATTAGATATGGTGTAAACACGTCTCGCTTGATACTTATCACAAAAACACAAAAATATTATCAATGACAACTTTTAATGAGTTTATATATAAATGTCAAATTGCTTTAGGAATCCTTACTTAATCCAATCTAATTTCATTTAATAAGTGAATATGGTGAATGTTTGCATTTTAGAGAACAAGTATTTATATTTTTATCGATGATTTGTCCGTTGTACGATAATTAGTTAAAAAAATAAATTTTGTATATTTAGTGAAGATGGCGATTAGAGCCCAAAAAGTGGCTATTCGGGCAAAAACGAATTGGCATTTATGAGCCTCATAGGTGATCACTTGTTAAATTATGACATTTAGGGAGTATATTGGTGATTGAAGGCAATATAAACTGGCGTTTGACAACAAAGAATGGCGATTTGCACCTTCAAGATGACATTTGGAGGTTGAAGAATGATGTTTGGAGGGTAAAGGTGGCGATTGGGTTTTTTTGTGTTCACAAAATTTATAGTGGGGTACAAATGAAATCTTGAGGGGTTCATAAAAAATTAAAAATATATGTTTTCAGAGAGGTTCACCAAAATTGTATTGAGGTTCAACAAATATGTATAAGGGTTCACCAAATACGTACAAAGTTAAATTTGGTGAATCTCTCTAAGAATTATTAATTTTGTACGTATTTGATAAATCTCAGTACATATTTTGTGAACCCCTCCAATATCTATTAATTAATACGTATTCGATGAGTCTCACTACATATTTGGTGAACCCCATTACATATTTGGTGAACCATTCCAATATTTATTAATTAGTACGTATTTGGTGAACTCCAGTACATATTTGGTGAACCCCTAATGTATTGGGGTTCACCGAATATGTACAAAATTAATAATTCTTGGAGGAGTTCACCAAAATTGACTTTGTACGTATTTGGTGAACCTCAGTATGCAATTGATGAACACCAACACATATTTGGTGAACCCCTATAAAAATTATTAATTTATACGTATTTGATAAACCCTCGTACATTTTTGTGAACCCCGATATGTATTTGGTAAATACCTATACATATTTGGTGAACCCCTATAAGAATTATTAATTTGTACGTATTTGGTGAACCCCAATACATTAGGGGTTCACCAAATATGTACTGGAGTTCACCAAATATGTAGTGAGACTCATCAAATACATACTAATTAATAAATATTGGAGGGGTTCACCAAATATGTACTCGGGTTCACCAAATATATACTCGGGTTCACCAAATACATATTGGGGTTCACCCAATATGTATCGGGGTTCATAAAATACATACAAAACTGACTTGTATATATTTGGTGAACCCCAATACGTATTTGGTGAACCCCATTCCGTATCTGGTGAACTCCTCCAAAAATAATTAATTTGTACGTATTTGATAAACCCCATTATATATTTGGTGAGCCATAATATATATTTGGTGAACTCTAAAAAAAACTTTTTACCGATAGGGCTTGTGTGGCCAGGATTACTCTAAAAGCAATCCAATGGCCACAATGGCCCAGCACTCATATCGAGTAAAACATCCTTAACTTATTGTCTAACTGGCACCTCGGTGGCCCAAAAATATGATGTGGCTAATTAACATGTATGTTGTGTCATTTCCGTCCTGTAATCATAGGGAAATTTTATGATGTTAGGAAGAAATTCTCGGCATCCATGTTGGGTTTTTGTGGCCCTTAGATTGCATTTGGAGCAACTAGGCCAAACAAAGCCCAGTAGGTAACAAGTTTTTTTTAGTTTTTATTGTTCACCAATTACGTAGTGGAGTTCACAAATACGTACAAAAGAATAATTCTTGGAGGGGTTCACCAATTGCGTGTTGGGGTTCACCAATTACGTAGTGAGGTTCACCAAATACGTACAAAAAAATAATTCCTGGAGGGGTTCACCAATTATGTAGTGGGGTTAACCAATTTTATAGTAGGATTCACCAATTACGTAGTGGGATTCATCAAATTCGTACAAAAAAATAATTATTGGAGGGGTTCACCAATTACGTACTAAGGTTCACTAATTAAGTAGTGGAGTTCACTAATTACATAGTGGAGTTCACCAAATACGCCAAAATAATAATTCTTGGAGGGGTTCACCAATTATGTAGTGAGGTTCACAAAATACGTACAAAAGAATAATTCCTGGAGGAGTTCACCAATTACGTAGTAGAGTTTACCAAATACGTACAAAAGATGAATTCTTGGAGGGGTTCACCAATTACGTAGTGGGGTTCACCAAATATGTACAAAAGAATAATTCTTGGAGGGGTTCACCAATTACGTAGTGAGGTTCACCAATTACGTAGTGGGGTTCACCAATTACATGGTAAGGTTCACCAAATACGGACAAAAGAATAATTCTTTGAGGGGTTCACCAAATACGTACTGAGGTTCACAAATTACATATTGTGGTTCACTAATTACGTAGTGGGGTTCACCAAATACGTACAAAAGAATATTTCTTGGAGGGGTTCACCAATTATGTAGTGGGGTTCACCAATTACGTAATAAGGTTCACCAAATACGTACAAAACAAATAATTCTTGGAGGGGTTCACCAATTACGTAGTGGGGTTCACCAAATACGTACAAAAAATAATTCTTGAAGGGGTTCACCAATTACATAGCGGGGTTCACCAATTACGTAGTGAGGTTCACCAAATACATACAAAAGAATAATTCTTAGAGGGGTTCACCAATTACGTACTGGGGTTCACTAAATATGTACAAAAGAATAATTTTTGGAAGGGTTCACCAATTACAAACTGAGATTCACCAATTAAGTAGTGGGGTTCACCAATTACGCAGTGGGACTCACCAATTATGTAGTGTGGTTCACCAATTATGTAGTGGGGTTCACCAGATACATACAAAAGAATAATTCTTGGAGGGGTTCACCAATTACGTACTTGGGTTCACCAATTACGTAGTGGGGTTCACCAATTACGTAGTGGGGTTCACCAATTACGTGAAAAAATTTGGTGAACTCCTCCAAGAATTATTAATTGTGTACGTGATATATTTTGGAGAACCTCCAAGAATAATTGATTTTATACGTGAAATACTTTGGTGAACCCCTCCAAGAATGATTGATTTTGTACGTGAAATATTTTTGTGAATCCCTCCAAGAATAATTGATTTTGTACGTGAATAAGCAGTACTTTGGACCCAAAACTTGTCAAGGATGTAGATCTCTGAATAAACTTTGATTTGATATCTTACGGGCCACATGGTTCCACCCGAGTAAAAAATTATGTCCTTCAGAAGTTGACCTACGCCAAACGCTTGTTACCATGACGTTGGGGGCCCAAACGCCACCAGCAGGCCCCAAAGGCCAATCATTGTAGGCGAATCGCCTATTTTTAGCCCCTAAACACCATCTTGAAAGTGCCAATCGCCATTGTTGAAGTCGATCGCCAGTTTGTTGCCTCCAATTACCAATCTATTGCCTCCAATCGCCTGTTTTGATCTCCAACCGCCATGTTGAAATAGGCGATCGCCAGTCTCCCTCCCAATCACCATTTTTTTGCTCCTAATCGCCATTTATATGGCTCCAATCGTCATTCTTCACATTTTCCTTTAAATTTATATTTTTATAATTATTTACAAACTCATTATTTCAATGCAAACATTCATGATACTCACTTACTATGTGAATTAGATTGGATTAATTAAGAATTCCCGAAATAATTGAACACTTAATCATAAACTCGATAAAAGTTGTCATTGATAATGTTGTTGTGCTTTTGTGACAAGTATTGTACAGGATGGAATTTCACCAAATATAATTATACGTCGTGATGTTAAGATGGTCGGTGAATCCAATTTATCATTTTGACGAACATGTATAACACTTAAGGTCGGATTCTATTGTTAAATTGAGCATATCCACTAAAAAGTTTGAAATTAAATATTAAAATTTGAAATTTTACCTTTTTATTTTATAATAATAACCTCATAATTTTAGAAAAATAACCTTTTATGTTTTAATTAATTGATCCGTATAAAATTCATTTTAAAATCTAACCTTATTTCTTATAAAAAATAACCCCAACATTAAAAAACCCTTTCCCCCTTATTCCCTTAAAACATCGATCCCCGACCCTTCCCCATTTCTCTCAACACTTCATTTCTTCGAATCAAACCCTATTCTCCTTCTTCTTCATCTTCATCTACATATCTCTCTTCAAAGCCTGAAATCCATCAAAACCTCACCAAATCCATTGCAACACACTAGTCAAACCCGCAATATTACATTGAACACATCCTTTGCAACAAACGAGTCAAAACCCGTGCCAAATTTGAGCCAAATCCCTCCAACGCACGACCCTAAAACCCATATCCTTCTAATTTATATTTTTCACCAATAATGGCTAGAGGAAAACATACGGTTACAAAGTGGACATTGAGTCTAACGACGCAACCAAGTTCGAGCTCGAGCGTCTCTAAAGGGTCGTATGATGCCACCGGTTATGGGATGAAAAGATTTCATCCAAAGAATCGAGATCTAAGTAGCCTTATTCTTCATAT
Source organism: Datisca glomerata (assembly GCA_003255025.1). Taxonomy (NCBI): domain Eukaryota; kingdom Viridiplantae; phylum Streptophyta; class Magnoliopsida; order Cucurbitales; family Datiscaceae; genus Datisca; species Datisca glomerata. Next base: position 674,950 of record QANY01002723.1, read on the forward strand.
TGCTCCAACGGAGCATATATCTCACCCAAGCAAACAAGATGTAAGTTTTTCTTTGAATATTTTGAATTTTGTGTGTTATATTGTTCAAACACCTAATATATACTTGATTCATTCTGCAAATTGGGTATTTTATGTGATGATTATAGAATTGTACGGTTGTCGGTAGAAATATATGTTTTAGATAGAAAATTATAGTATTTTCATGAGTGCCCGTAAAGTGTTTGATGAAATGTCATAATAAATTATATGGTGTATTTTTTTCATTTTCCGTAAGGTGTTTGATAAAATTTCATATTGAGGTTTATGCTATATTTATATGAATTCCCGTAACATGTTCAATGAAATGCTATATCCCATCCAAGGATAAGATGTAAGTTTCTTTAACAAAAAATTTGGTTGTTATGTGTTATATTGTTAAAACACCAAATAGATACTTGAATAATTTTAAAAACTAGGTGTTTTTATGTAATTCTTATAGAAATGTATGATTATTGTTAGCGATATATGTTTTGGATGAAAGATTATAGTGTATGTGTATTGCCCGTAAAGTGTTCGCCGAAATGTCACAATAGGATAATAGTACATTTTTTTCATATGCCTTTTCACTGAGTCATACTTAAATTTTGGTTTCTTAGGCTGAGTTCTATGATCTTGGTATTCGTTATTTTGGGAACACTACACTAATAGCTCGATGGTACAGTAGTCTTCCTGAAAATGTGAAAAGGAATGTCGATGCCTCTGGGTTTAGGTATTTTATAAGTAGATTGAAAAATGGTCAGATGGATCGTGTTATATTGAAAATTCTGGTCGAGAAATGGCGGGATATAACCCACACCTTTCATATAGATGAAGTGGGTGAAATGACAATGACCCTACTAGACTTTGCTGCGATAACTGGCCTGAAAGTCGATGTTCATCAACTTGACTATGATTTAGAACTCTACAATAACAAGAAGGCTTTACAAAAGATAGTTGGCAAACCATTTTCGGAGGTTGTAGAAAAAAATTCAGTTATCAATGGATATCTGATAATTATTCTAGGTACGAGTGTACTACTTCTAAGTAGGAGGAAATTTTGACCAGAGTCTTTGTGCTGGTGCTCTTGGGTAGTACAATTTTTTACAACAAGAGTAATAAATTTTATTTATACTTCCTCCCGAGCCTAAAGAAAATAGATGAGATACAAGAGTATAATTGAGTTGGTTCAGCGTTGTTCATATTGTATTGCAATATGGACTCTATATGCCGAGGCAAAAGTGTAGGGAAATGGGGTTTTTGGAGAGTGGTTGTCTTACAACTATGATGGGGCATCTTCATCTTTGCAGGTGCTAAACGTCTCTAAGTGCTTTTTAAACATAGGAGATTACTCATCTTGTTAAACAATGTAATTTTGTAATCTACTATGTATAGGCAGTAGCACCAGCAACCATAACAGCCACAGCGTTACCAAGAGCATCGAGGTCGGCTAGAGCGACCATTGATGATATACGAGTAGCTGACATCACACTACCATCGTGGCAGATTCAGTTACCACTCCCAGATGGTGCTAGTGAGTTGTTGACATTCCAAATGATGTTCCAGTGCGGGGTCTTCCAGTTGCTGAATTCGATTATGTGAGTTATGATGTTAATATTTATTATTTAGTCATTCAATCAATATCATATTAACGCGCAATTTGGATAATGCAGGTGTCAGCTACATGCGCGGCAGGCATGATGTATGATTGACGGTCTCAACGAGCTGTTATTCGAGAAAATGTTGAGCGCACGTTAGGCGATGATGAAAGCCAAAGCATCAATGAAAAAAAGGATAAGAAAATTGTAAACTTACGATCTTTCCCTATTTATTTTTTAGTTTGAAATCAAAATATACTAAATATGTACACTTGTAGGCGAAGTTGCAAAGATGCATGCACCTGTATGAAACTCAAGCAAACATGCCTGAGAGTGATGACAATGAAGATGATGATCATGGTCAAGATTCAGTTAATGATGATGAAGATGTCCGTGACGATGACACAAATGAGGATACTGAACCAGAACAAGAACATGAAGGATGTACAACGCATCCACATGATGCTTTGTCAAAAAAGAGAAAAGTTGCACCGTGATCTTTTGTCAAAGTTGATATCAACTTTTTGTGGATATAAATATGCTGGATTCTATGTTTGGATTTTAAGTTTTTTTGGATCTTAAGTTTGTTTGGATTGGATTCTAAGTTTATTTTTGGAATATAAATTTTTCAAAGTTGCATGACATGCATTTGACATATTAGGGATAAAAATATGCTATTAATATTATGGGTGAACTAATATTTATGGAGAGGTTCTGTCAAATCGTTGGTTAAAATTTGAAAAACTGGATTCTAAGGATAACATTTACAAACTGTCAATCTATCCAATTGGATTCTACGAAGAGTAGATTTGCCCCTTATAGACTGTCAATCTATCCAAACATTTTCTTGGTCCCAAACTATAAATATTTTTTCAACCATGTTCTTTTTTATGCATAATAGGAGTATTAGAATCAAACGCCATTGTTATATATGGTGTTTGGGGCCTGCTGATAGCATTTGGGCCCCAAACTCCATTGTTACAGGCATTTGGGCCCCTAATCACCTAGTTTGATCAAATTATTAGTTGGTGGTGTCTGGTGGTTGTGCAATTAATAGGGGTAGTTACTCTTTGTAAACCATCATTAAAAATCATATATTCACTCAACTATACACTTTCTCACTAATTTTCAATTGCTCTAAACTTCAAATACACTTACTTGCTCCTTCATTTTCTTTGTTTGGATTATTCAATTTCCATCTCCAACTAAGTGATCGGCAATACCGAAAAGGTAATGTTTGTTTAGTTTTCTTTAGTTTTTTTTTCTAAGATTAAGCATATTCAAAGACTCAACATCATGATGTTTAGTTTTCTATAATCTTTTTAAGATTAAGCATCTTTAAAGACGAGTCATCATGAAGTATCCATAAACCCGGGTGAGATGAGTACACGACTGGGTTCATCCACATTGGCAAACTTGCGTAACGATGATGTTGTTGGTGAAAATTTTGATACGTTACAAGAGACCGAACATTTCTACTATACATACGCAACCGATGTTAGGTTCAGTGTACAAAAAGATGATAAAAACAAGAACAAAAATGGAGAAACTGTGCTACGGAGAATGGTTTGCTCAAAAGAAGGAACTCGGGAGAAAAAATATATGGGCAGAGAGGATAACAAGTGAGAACCAAGAGGCTTGACAAGAGTGGATTGTCATGCTTGTTTTAGGGTGAAATTGGATAAGAAGACGAAAAAATGGGTCGTTAAAGATTTTGAAACTAAGCACAGCCATCCCACCGCCTCATCATAGGACGTGCCCTTTCTTTGATCCAATAGAGCAGTGAATGAAACAGACATGGCTCAGGCAACAGGATTGTACAATGTTGGTGTAAGGCTAAGCCAAGTGTTTGATTACATGGTCGGCCAAGCAGGTGGTTACGGAAATGTGGGTTCTTATGGATGGATCTCTACAATAATATGGATAAGCAGCAAAAAATGCAGATAATCGAAACTGATTTAGAAGGAGCTATTACTTTTTTTACTGCAAACTTGGAGTGGATCCAGATATGTATTGCAAATACAACATTGACATGGATAATCATTTAGCGAATTTGTTTTGGGCAGACTCGACGTGCCAAGTTGACTATCACTATTTTGGTGATGCATTGGCATTCGATACGACCTACATGACGAATGAATACAAGAAATCACTCATGATTTTCCTTGGCGTGAACAATCACTACAAGACCACGGTATTTGATTGCGCATTATTGGTTGATGAGACTGTGGAAACCTATCAATGGGTGTTGAGGGCTTTCTTGGATGCCATCAAAAACAAAATGCCTCAATCGGTCATTACAAATGGCGATCAGGCAATGCGTAAAACAATCAAGACGATCCTCCCCAATTGCAATCATCGGCTTTGTGCAAAATATGAGACCTTGTAGAATGAGAAGGTCTTCCCCAATTGCAATCATCTTGAATGAAATGCCCAATCAAACGTGCATAACCAAAAATTTCTACAGGCATTCAAGAGAGTCACACTTGATGTAGTTAGTGAAGGGGAGTTCGAAGATGAATGAGATCGTTTGATAGAGTCATTCTACCTCAGGCACAAAAAAATGGGTACAATGGATGTATACGAAGCGTGAACGTTGGGCAGATGCCTTCCAACATGGAAAGTTCTTTACTTTCATGAGAATGACGCATCGATATGATGGTATAAACGTGTATATCTATCGATTAGTTGAACGTCGATCTAAACTATTTGAATTCATACTACAATTCGATTGGACTTTGGCACGTATTTGATACGAGGAGAGGTTGGATGATTTCAAGATGACAAATGAAATGCCTGTGCTTCAGAACTCACTTGCGTGCATTAGAGCAACATGCGGCAAATGTGTTCACACAAAAACTGTTTAAACATATGTGTAAGAAGACCATGGGTGAAGCATCATTTATAGTTTGTGTTCTGACACATGATGGGGAGGCTCAAATTTATTCGTTGGTCAAGTTTGGGGTTCCGAATGACTCATACTTAGTGACACGAGACCAGAAACTTGGTACGCTCAAATGCAGTTGTGGAAAGTTTGAATTAGAGGGGATACCATGTCAGTATATGTTTACTATTATGAAAGCAGAACAGATGCAAGAGATCCTAAGCACATGCATACTTGACCAATGGCAGATCACTGTGAAGTGTAATATGCTACCAATCGGGTCAAGCCATTATCATCTGGATACAGATGAGACGGTATTGCTTCGGTACAAATCAATCCAACTAGCTGCCAAAAGACTTGCTTACTTTGCGTCAAAGACAAATGAATGGTTGACTCGAGCCAAAGTGGAGGTTGGAATGCTTTGTGCAAAATATGAAACCTTGTGAAATGAGAAGGTCACCAACGAACATGATGTGAAGCACGATGATGGTGTAGAGATTAAAAGAGGCCCCATTGAAGACCCGGTAATCGTGAAGGCAAAGGGCAGCCAAGGTGCTAGCTCGAGTAAAGTACGACCAACCACCCGTCGATGTGGCCATTGTAAGAACACTGAATTACCGAGCGATGTGCATGCCACGATGCCAGACGATAATAATGATGATCCAACACCATCTAACGTGCAAGGTTCACGCGCAACAGAGGTCTCCGGACAAGGTGCGTCCCCATTCAATGTGCAAGGTGCGTACACATTCAACGTGCAAGGTGCGTACCCATTCGACCCATATGCATACCCACAATCATTCAACGCACAAGGTGGGTACCCTATGTACAACACAAACATCCCATACTGGTATAATTTTCCATCTCCCCCGCTGTAGTAAATGTACATTTTGGTATTAACTTGATTTCATAGTTTTTTAGAATATTATTGTCCAAATATTTATAATCCTGCTTATTTACAACAATACACAATAATTCTGCAAAATCGGTTATTTCATAACTGTACACAATAACTTACAAAAACCCATTTATTTATAGTTATACACAATAATATGTAAAATCTATTTATCATCCTTATACACAATAACTTACAAAAGTTTATTGTGTCCTATTTTTTTATGTTCTTGTTCAAACCCTCGCTCATTTGACATTTCTAAAAAATTTGATGAGTTAGATGTTATTGGAGAAGACAATAACGATGGAGCGATAAATTTCAAAATTTATTGCACCATCGTTATTGTTTTCTTCAATAACATCTAGCTCATCAAAGTTTTCAAAAAAATGTCAAATGGGAGAGTGTTTGCACAAGAACATAAAAAAATAGGACACAATAATGTAATACAATATTATCTATCCCTTCATTTTTTCCTCTTCTCAAGTCTTTGCTTTAAAGTGGGACTCGCCTTTAGTGGTAGTCGGGTTTTCGTGACAGAAGAGTTCGTATTATAAAATCGCCCAACGCTATCATGTAACATATCATAAGAGATGTTTCGAGGATGGTTGATGATCTTCAACAAAATGTTACATCGAAGAGCATGAGATTTATACTCCTGTAAAAATATTCTCAATATTAAACAAACTATCATACACCTCCACATATTCAACATCGACAGCCACCCATGAGCAATTCTAGAACAATCAGAAATTCTCAATTACAAACTAAGAGCTCCAAACTAAAACAAAACAGAAAACAGAGCTATAACATTCACCAAACTGTCATACAACTCAACAAATTCAATAATAACATCTAAGGCTTGAATATTCACTAAACACCTCAACCTCAACAAATTCAATACTGACAGGCACAAACGAGCAAGTCTAGAAGAATCAGAAAAATCCAAATTACATAACTAAAGAAACCCTAACAAATAACCATCAACGACGACCACAAATAAGCAAATCCAAAACAATCTGAAAATTCCCAATTAAAGAACTAAAAGAACCAAAAACTTATAACAAACAAAAAACAAAGCTCTCAAGTTTAACAATATCTGACAAATTACCTGAGAACGATAGTCGACAGCAATTCCTTCCTTGATTGCATCCATATATCTCAAGACCCACACACCACAATCACTCCTACAAATGTTTAAAGGGTAAAATAAGCCCAATCAAAATCCCGATCAGTGAACTTACCCATTTGATTATGTGACCACTTTGGACGAACTTGAAATTTTGAATGAAGAGAAGATTGTTGGCGGGTGGGGGGGGGGAATAAATCTATGAGCTTAGGCCCAAATATCAAGTCCATACCTTCTAACTATAATCATATTCACAAAATATAAAAATGTAATCAATGCCAAATTCACACATACTATAAGACAAATTACATGTCATGATGAGGGGTTACAACATACAATCTTTTTGACCTTTTCGGTCTGTCCCGCGTTAAGTCGGCTATCTGGCAATGTGTCCCATATAGTGACTTCCTCGTCCATGATGGAGATCTTGACCATAAACCAATGATCTCGACCATCGTATACCAGAATACAGATCTAGATTATAGAATACATTTACACAATCATACTAAGTCAACATTTAATATCTTAACTACATTAAATTTGTTTACCGTAGTTTCTAGCTCAGGCGTTAGTGTGTATCTATCTACGATCTTGTGTTTCCTTACAAAATTAGGAAGCTCTACTAGTTTTGAAACACATTGACTCTGTAATGGCATAACAAAAATATGATATACAACGTACACACAAACCTAAAATAAGGATGATACTGAGTAGTAGATACTCACAACAAAAAATGTGGGAAGAAACCAGAATCGGTTGCTCATTGATGCACGACGAGCCTCCAAGATCAAAATGCTGACAAACAAGTCTATAAGGTCCGAGCCAAGACAATTTTCTGGACCGAGAGTCTTTAGGTCTCTCCGTTTAGCATGGAGGCCAGAATGTCTAATAAGAATCTCGCTGCAAAAGATAAATAAAAGACAAACTTAATCAAAATTTGGCCGTGATGGTGTGTCTTTGTTAGATTAATGTGACTACTACCTATCCTCTAATCTTTAGTAAAAAATATACTCCATTAAATGCTCATCTTTCACTTCTAGTAGGGCCTGCAACGTGTATGGACCCACTTTAAATACCTTCTTGTTGCGTTTATTGATCGGTTTACCCTTCAAATAAAGTGAACTGAGTAGAGGACCATTTCTCCTCTCCCCAGTGCTGCGCAACTTCATCGTAAATTGGCTTTCGGTAGACTCGGCCAAAACTTGTTTACCCTACCAAAACACAGCCCCCAAGTAAAGTGTTAGATTATACATGTTATATATATAGAAAAAATGAAATACAAATAAATTGAATAAAATACCTTTCGACATCCTTTAGTTGTTCCAGTCATAGATGGTTTCCTGACCAATAGCAGGTCACCGAAGGCATTATCTAAAGCATCCAGCTGGATGCACCTTTCATCATTATCACCTTTATATAAAGGTGATGATGAGACCAATAGCTCTTCTTTGCGGGAGGGACTCATATCCTCATTAAAACCTCATTGTTCTTTACCTTGAGTCAGGGTGACGCGTGGCTCATCGTATTGGGCTCGAGACTTACCAGTGTCCCGTTCTAAAAGACTCGCCAACGTTGTGCATATATTCTCTTGGACATCCATCATCTTTCTCTGCACCTCCATTAATTGTGAAATATCCGCCTTCATGGAGTTGGACGGCACCTGAAGAGCGATCACTTGTGCTCTTAAAGCACCTAACTCGACGGCTTGCTCTTTAGGTAGATCTGCACACACGTCCTCGCGAACCTCACGGTCGCCCGCAACGGTTTGCGCGTTGTATCGATCTATATAATACACATATATGTGAAATAATAATAAATAATCAATGGTAATATAACCAACCAAATTTACAATATTCTCAAATGCTTACCGCACAGATTTTAGGCCAAGCTTCTCCTCCCCTTAATTTTACAAAATAAATCATTTTTGCAATGACCCTGTCGTTCCACCTTAGCGACAAAGGCTGGTTAAAGTCAACATAGTTGGCAGCACATGCCAACTTCTCCAGATAAAACAGTTGCATCAAAATGAACTTATTAGTAAATATATATATATATATATATATATAAATATATATANACACTAAATATATTACCTGTATAAATAACAAGCATCCAAATGCTACGGTGGTGGTTGTTTTGATACCTCGCGACACCATCCACAAAATCTTTAAAATAAGTAGAAGCCTAATTCTTACGTTGGATGGTCACGGGTGACTTCACAATGTGCAACCATGAATGACTGACGATTGGTTTTGATTGAGGAGATAACAAAACCCCCACAATGTACAGCACAAACGCTTGCCTCTAGTAGTCACTATCAGGCTTCCTAATCAAGAATTTCGACAAGGCATTCACCGGGATATCACCTTTGGCGTTCACCTACTTCGTCTTTAGATCTTTTATCTCAGTCACATCACCATTGAATTTGATCTCCTGCCCACCGTCAAAGATGCCTAGTATATAAGTTACATCATTTGCAGTGACTTTAAATGTCGACCCATGGACATTCAACGTGCAAGTAGCTGGATCGAAGCAACCTAATACTTACTGCAAGAAGTTCCTCTTCAGCTTATGGTATTTAATATCCAACAACCCTTCGAATCCCATCTCCACGACCGTCCTTCTCTTCCCCGCATCAAAATTTACAACAAGATCCGTAAATTTCTCGGGTGTACAGCATGTGAGCAACTTCCGTTTAGAGGCAGGCCTTCTAAGATGACTAGGACCGGGTTATTCTGCTCTGCTTTCAAAGGCATGGATTTCATTTCCCTTCAAATGATTGAGTTTGACTTCATTCGTCATACTTTTCCATTTTAAAGCTAGATTTTTTCGTACGCATATAAGAAACTCACTTAAATTACAATCAAAATTTATCAATTCCATGTTATAATGTAATGTTTGTTTAAATATACTTACTTCATGACAACTAATCTTTTCATCTGCCGCCCTCATTTAAGCACATTCTTTCGCACTGTTTTAGTTTTAAACAACCACATTAACATTGCAACATATTATATGAAAATATGTAACGTTAAATTGATGATCTCATTAATTACTTACAAGTATACAAAGAAACCTTTTTGTGCCTTCTTCACGTTGACATTTGTGTTAGCCATCTGAAATATATGTTAATATAATCAAATTTAGTCAGATGACAACGTCTTCTTATCATGATTATCCCTGATACTAATTTATAAGGAATTGAACATCATCTAATAAGAATGCTAAAATGACATATCAATGTTATGTTCTTGTATACATCTGCCCCTATTATGTTATTAATCATCTTTATGCAATGACCATTTTAGATAATGATTTAATTGGAAGTGACATATATTAACAATCTTAAATAAATGAAAAAATATGATGTGTACAGATTTTAAAGAATGTAAGAAACTTAGTTGATCTAGTTGCAACATACACTTCTCCAAGTTTTCTCACAATTTATCTTGTTAAAAGAATCATATTAGTGAAGTTCTACTACATAGGTAAGCTAGTTAAAAACTCTATAAAGGTCCAAATCTCTATAATCATATAAAAAAGACGTTGATCATGTACTTCTCATTAAAGTAGGACTTTTCATTTTATTCAATTTTTTGAAAGATAACATGTACAATGGTATTCATCTAGCAGCAAATAAACATATGAAATAACATAGTTTCCATGAAAGAAAATAACCTCATGTAATATCTCCTTCCAGCTACAATATTTCTTATAGAAACATGAAAAAGGTAAAAAATGATAAACTAGTTTACAACATAGCAAGTTCCATTTGATTAAGTAAATCCAATTCAAGCTAATGATTTTGAGAAAAATTATTGTACGAGTTCACATTCCATAAGTAAATGACTACCAACTTTGTCAATGTTGTCATTCAATAATCAAGAGGTTTCACCTAAAAAAAATAAGGAGACACTTTTATAATTTTTTGCCAAGTAAGATATATATTAGAAGCAAAACCCCGATGCGGGGTAATTACAACCTAGGAGATTGATATGAACAAAAAAATGTAATCTATTCACCCAGTCCTTCTCAAAATCTAAATCAGGGAATATAACCTCCACCCAATCTTTAAGAATACAGGTGAAGAAGGAGAAGACTTTACAAAAAGGATTCTGAATCCCTTAAAAACCCCTTATATTCCTTTCATGCCAAATAACCCAAAAAAGAGCATGAAGGAGACACTTTTATAATTGGGTGAAAATCCAACTTCAAAGTCATGTTATGTTCTCAAATAAATCTTTTCTAATCTAACTATAATAAAATATTAATCTTAGTTTTTAAGAGAAACCCACAACACTAAGACATGGACATAATCCAAAACAATGAAGTAAGGAAGCGTTACACAAAATGTCATTGTAATACATAAATAGTTTATATTGATAATCATAGGAGTGGACCAAAAATCACTGATTGGATCCAAAATTTTAATAGGATTCTATTGGACTAGCGGAGAAAATAAATCTAAATGTGGGGAAAAAGAAGTTTGGGCTTCAAGAACAAAGGCAGAAGCAGTATTAAAATAGAAAGCTAATGGTTGGTGATATAGCTATTATCACAACAATCATAATTTACACTAGTTGCATAAAATGAAATCATGAGTCTCAAACAAGTAAAAATAAGTCTTTCGGAAATGTGTCCAATGAAACTATTTACACTATTAATTATCAATAAGTAAAAAGATAAATTTAAGTGAACTGAGACTGCCATGAAGGAACTATCAACTCATAAAAATAAGTTCTCACAACAGAAAATTCCATGCCTAACCGATAAAAACAAAAGAAATTCCATAACTTAGTCTCTATTCTTGTTTGTCCATCAAAACAAAAGAAATTTCATAACTCAGCAGATTTTCTATCCCCCCTTAACTTATGAAGAACCAAAGTCGACAAGTTTCGTAGATACATCTCACACTAACTTTCTCCGATGGACCAACAGCGAAATACCAATGTCAAGTCCAATAGTATAATGTAATGAGAGTATAAATATGAAATTATACAGAGGTGAAATGAACAAACTATGAACTCACAGATAATATCGACCAAATCTAAATCCACTCTCATATGCTCCTAAAAATAATAAAAATTATGCTTCTTATTTACCGCCTTAATCGGAAATGCAATTCCTATAGGATGAGTTTTGATATAACAAAGCACTCGACTAATACAAACCAACGCACCCGTTCCCTAGGGGAAAACACTATGTAATCAGTAAAAAAATAAGTATTCTGTCAATCCCAGAGTCACAATAATAGCTATAAAGAGAAGGTAAACAAAAATTAGCGAAACCCTAAAAACTAACGAAACCCTAAATCACAAAACATGCAAATCGCGACAACAGGAAAAGGCAAATCGCAAGGAAAACCTTAAATCAGAAACATGCAAGTTGCAACCAAAATCCTAAATCAGAAACATGCAAATCGCAACCAAAAACCCTAAATTAGAAACATTCAAATCTAGAAACTTCTCCAACAAGATGAAAAAAATTGATCTAGGGTAGAAAAGCTTGAAGGTTTCTCGAACTTACCGAAATAAAACCCTGCATCCTGAAAAAAGCTTGGAGAAGCGAGCTTTATCGAAGTCATTGAGGGAAGCTACTGTATGCGAGCTTTTAGTGGTGGTGGAGTCGACCTTGTAGCGGTGGTAGAGTCGACCATGCAACGACGATGAAGAGAGCTCGATTGAAGACAGGATGAGAGCTCGAGAGAAAAAATAGAGATGATCGAATAATGAAGAAGAGATAGTGATGAGTTTTGTTAGAAGAAGATAGGGGGAGAAAGAGAATGGTGACTGGTTTTAAAGAAAAGGGGGGGGGGGTTAAACTAGTGGCTGGGATTGTCCTAATCATATCCAACAGCCATGATCAATCCCAGCATCAATGCCGGGAAAAAATTTCCCGACATTGAAGTGTGCCCCGTAATCATAAACAAAAAATGTTGCGTGCCTTGCACATGAGGATGGGATGAAATGACATGGTAGTTCGACAATGGGTTAATGATCCATTTTCTTAAGGGGATAGTCACGAAAGGTCTAGATCCAAAACCTTTATTAAACTACAAGTTCTAAAAATTGGGATTTTTTTAAAGTCCAATGTCCTAATTGAAACTAAGGCCAAAGTACATGGGAAAATTTGAATTCTACACCAATAATTGTAATGTAATTAGTAGTAGACCTTCTAACAGAATCTAAATATACATCTCTCACCACGAGCAAAATATTAGATATGTATTCTTAACTTATTTTTGTGCATTCATATCTCGAATCTAATGAAATTTAATATCCATGAGTGTACTTTCTCCATTATACTTAAGATCCTTTACTAGATAAGAGCAATGCTATCACAATATGTTATTGCGAGTGATAATATTTATATGCCCTACAAATCTTTTTAACCAAACAACATCTTGTGGGCATTTTAGAACAATCTATGTATTCAACGTTCGTAGTCTACAATGCTATACAAACTTGCTTCTTGCTACTCTAAGTGATAATGTTATATGTAAGCAAAAAGGCATATCTAGAAGTAGATTTACGTTCATCAAGATCACTACCCCAATCAGTATTATTGTAGCCAATCAATTGCACATTCTGCCGAATCCTTAAGGCATCAAAATATTCTTTTAATTGCTTTCTAAAAAGCAAGTTCATGATTAAATTAGAATCTGTTGACTAACCTAACTAACATAACATACATTCGACCAAGTACATGTCATTTCACATATAAAGTTGCCCACCAAACCTACATAGAGAACACGAGTCATCTTTTATTTCTCATCTTTAGCCCTCAGGACACATGTCTTGGTTTGAGGATTCACTTTTATCAAATGAGTGTCAATGGGTTTGAAGTGGGACCAGTGGCGCATACGAAGTCGTTTTAATATCTTTCTTATGTAAGTCTTTTGGGACAAGTTAAGAAATTTCTTTGAAAGATCTCTATATATTTTCACGCTAAAAATGTACCATGCATCACTCATGTACTTCATCTTAGAAGCATATGACAACCACCTTTTAGTGACGGCAGGTAACTGCTTGTCACTCATTACAAATAAGATATCATCTACCTACAAAGAAAGGGTTATGGAATTTTCTTTGGACTCTTTTACATAAATAAATTGATCTTCTTCGATTATTTATTATCATCTTCAATCATCATAAACCATTTAAAATAATGGCTAGATAAAATCTTAGATACCATTGTCTAGATGATTGCTTTAAATCATAAATAAAACTCTTGAACTTACAAACTTTACATAGGATCCTTTTATTTTAAAGCCTTCATATTAATTCATAAAGATCTCTTCATAAAGAATGTCATTTTAACATGTATATGGTAAAGTTAACGATCCAAATGTGTGATAATCACAAGAGTTAAACGAATCAAGGAAAACCTTATTACTGGGTGAGAAGGTTTCCTCATAACCTGCACCATTATTTTGAGTGTATCCCTTAACCATAAGGCGAGTCTTATGCATTTATATTGAACTATTTACCTTTCACTTGACTTTTAGAACTATTTGTTCCTAATGTTATTACACCCAAACGATAGGTCCATTAGTTCTCAAACCTTATTATTCCTCATTGACTCTCGCTAATCTAGCCTTAACAGATCTTTCTTCTATTCTTAGTATAGGAGATGATCTAATTTTCTTACAAGGTGGCCACCCATAAGCTTAACAAATACTAAATATGTATAATATATTATTTTATATTTGTGATAAAATTATAGGCATTTTCTAATTGAATTCATATTATTAATTCAAATTAAGAGAGAAAAAAAATCTAAAATTAGTAAGCATCTTACTTTTAACTTTTGGCAAGAAATTGTGGCAAGAAATATAAGAAATATACTGCAAAACTATTATAATTAGCTTTTGTATTCATATTCAAAAAAAATCTCATAATATTCATTGTGAAAAATTAAGGCCGAAGATTAGCTAATAAGTTAAAATGAGTTAAAAGGCTTTTTTCTCCTTTTCTTCCTGTCAAGTCTAGTACCTCATTTTAGAAGGTACTAATTAATCGAGTTTTAACAAAATTATTTAGTCTCATTTTATTAATTAATAACTACTGAATTTTTAATTCAAATAGTGGATAATATTAAAACAATATTCTATTCAATCCATCAGTACCCTTAGACCTCTAGGCAAACATAGCAGTTAAGATGTTAGTCCATAGGTCTCATCAAAATATTGTTTGATCTTAGTGCTATCAATCTCATCCTGAACTTAAATTTTAAGATTTTTATCCCATTTTGAACTCGTTGAATCTTGAGATTGAACTTTTTAACCAGACCGGCATTTTGGTCCGCTCGAACCAGTTGATGATGAATACTAGTCCCGCTCTGGCCCCCCAAACTTTCCGTCTTGAACCGGGCATAGTTCACGAAGGAGCCGCTACGCACGTGTCAAGCCCATCCCAGTTTTGAATCTGTCACGGTGGTTTGGATAACGAAGTCGCGCTTCTATAAAATCCTATTAGAACTGTGCTAGGGTTTGTTCCCAATTAAGCTCTGAGAATTAACGTAGCCGACTCGCTCTCTTTCTTCCTTGGCTTAAGCTTAGGTTAGCTTCTACAACTTAAAGCTAGCATACCGATCTAGCCATTTTCGACTGCACGGTCGCCACTATTTACGTTGCGAAAGCAGAGGTTTGTGCGAGGTTGAAGAACTAATTAAAGTATGGGCTACGGGCTCGCACGTTTCACAGGATTTTTCATCGTTTGAATGAGTTACACTATTTTGGTATAACATAATTGGATAGATTTGATACTAGGATTTCTTTTTCTTTTTTTGGTTTTTTATCGTTGAAAGTTGCTTAATATAAATTTCCAAAACCGCTATTTGAATTGATTTCGCTTTTTTTTTTTGCAATCCAGATGTGATGATTCTTGATTTTGCGATCGAGTAGATATTTGTCTAGAGGGCTTACTTTTGATAGCTAATAACGTTTTCTTTTTGGGATTTTACTCAGAGCTTTCTCTAAAATTTCTGAAAATGATTAAGGTCTCGCGTTGATTTGATGTATATCCGTGTTCGTTATTTTCTTTGAGCTGGTATTTACGTGCCTGTAGTTTGTCAGCGCATATTAATTTTATGTAGTTTGACGAAATTCCAAGCATTTGTGAAACTGTCACTTTGTTTGGGGGACACCAGCAATAGTTTTATTTTTCTGTCTGAAGATAACTGCCACATCATTAGGTGACTATGTGTACCATTGCAGTTTAGATTAAAAATGAATACTTGTATTCATATCTTGACGGGAACTTTTTGGTGACAACATACCGTCATTGTTGTTTGACACGTCTATGTCAATGCTGTAGTGATTGGTGCTTGCATTTGATGATCTTGAAGTTCGTTATTTTACAGTCTACTGCATTTTGGTGAATACTGGTTTTTATGAACTTGAAACGAGGACATTGTTGTGGGGCATAAGCGCTTAATTTTCTTGAGTTTGTGATGGCAGTATACACTGTTTTAGGTTTTTTTGTTATAAGTTCTAGGCAGTGATAGTTGCTGAAGATGAAATTTTGTTTTTATTGCAGATCAATATTTTTCAGTAATGACGAGTTACAGTATATGGACTTCTATATCATCTCATTCTCGAAATTTCTATGCATGCTACTTATAGTTTATCATGTCGAATAATCTTGTGTCACAACAGCTTCCAGTATCAGAAATGCAGATTGGGCAGTTGGAGCCTATTGCAAACAGAATGGACTCATCATTTCCTGAAGCACAAAGAGGATCCTTGGGATCTAAAACCAATGACATTCCATTGAATTATAATTTAATAACAACAAAGCCAATGGCACTCATGGAACCTGTTTTAGGAGCTCCGGTGTCACAAAGTATATTAGCATCACAGATGCAAATGAGACAGGTTGATGTTAAGGCTGCGAATCTGGGGCCACAACTTCAGGTAGCAAACAACCGATTTGGTGGGGTTGGTGGCATGCTAGGAAATGCAGGTTCCACGCAGTTGTCTTTGCCAGTTAAGCGGAAGTCATCAATTGAACCTATGCCTTATAGTCATGCCTCACAACAATCATCAGCGCCTAACAAGCGTGTTACTCAAGCTGAACATAGGCCATGGTTGCAGAATTTACCTGGAGTAAATAAAAGAATCTTACAAGTGCAACCATTGTCCCATGTATCGCCGCTATCTCCTGCAACAAATAAGAAAGTTGGGCTACAGCGATCATCAACTCCCAAAAATCAGACAATCGTAAATTCCTCCTCCAAGGGTCAGAATGAGTCTTCTGAATCAGTTAGATCCAAGATGAGGGAATCCTTGATTGCTGCATTGGCTGTGGTCTCTCAGCAGGAGGAAAAATCTTCAGATGCGGGAAAGAGTCCTCATAATGAGGCTGAAAGAAGTTTATGTCAAAGGGAGGAAAATTCTCAACCTGGTGGATCGGCTTGCACTATTTCTGGTGCTGTTGGTTGTCCATCAGAGGGGTCTAGGGAAACTTTATTTACCAAAGAAGATTCTTCTGACCATCAAGGTAAGGAAGATGAAAATGCTTTGTATAAGATTGAAGCCGACACTAAGTGCACACAAACTATGAGACCTTGTTTGCCAGGGTTTTCATCAATGGCTGTTTTGCCTTACGAAGATATCTCTTTCAGTGATAGCTTTTTTATTAAAGACGAGCTTTTGCAAGGAAATGGGCTTTCTTGGGTAATGGAGTCTAATATGGAGGTCGCGGAAATGGAAATTCATTCTGCTGAAAAACAGAAGTCGGAGCTCAAGATAGTGGATGGTGATCGGGCGTTAAAACCATTTGAATCTCCTGAAAGTTTGGCATTTAAAATCGAAGCAGAGCTATTCAAATTATATGGAGGTGTGAATAAAAAATACAAGGAGAAAGGAAGATCTCTTTTGTTCAACTTAAAAGATCGAAGTAACCCTGAGTTGAGAGAGAGGGTTATGTCTGGGGATATCTTACCCGAACGATTATGTTCTATGAGTGCTGAAGAACTTGCGTCTAAGGAGCTTTCTCAGTGGCGAATGGCAAAGGCAGAAGAACTTGCACAGATGGTGGTTTTGCCCGACTCAGATGTTGATATAAGGCGGTTGGTGAGAAAAACACACAAGGGTGAGTTTCAAGTTGAAGTTGAACATGATGATACTGTTACTGTAGAGGTTTCAGCTGGGATAAGTTCATCTACTCTCAATGGACCCAATGGTAATGAGACAGAAGGCAATTCCACATTGAAGGATGAAGAGATTACCACCGGCGAGAAAGATGGTCCAGAAAACAAGTATAGATCTTATACCCTTACGATTCCATCTAATGACGGGTCTGACTTTTTGCAAGGACTTATAATGGATGATCCTTTGAAGGATGAAGAATCTCTTCCTCCGATAGTATCTCTAGATGAGTTCATGGAGTCCCTCAATTCGGAGCCCCCATTTGATATTTTATCAGGGGACGCTGGAAACTTGATGACACCCAGCTCAGGGAAGGATGATTCTGAGCCCAAGTCTTCAGGTCCAACACCAGAAGGGCCTGCCGATATCACGGAGAAGGATATAGATATCATCGAAGATAGTATTAGTTTAGACACTGATAAAACTTCTATTGCAAGTCATGGTGACTTAATATCCGGTGACAGTCGTGCAATTGCACATTCTAATGAGAATAACTTTGGTTTAAAATCCAGTGATCCTCATTCTGAAGAGAATTCTAGTGGTCTAAAATCCAGTGAAAATGAGGATGATGTGAAATTCTGCGATGGTAAGGGTGATTTGAAGTCTATTGACACACACATGCAGTCTAAAACAACACTTCTTACTGGTGCATCTAGGGTTGAACATGTTTGGGAAGGCTTAGTGCAGCTCACCGTTTCTTCCACAACCTCTGTTTTTGGCACATTCATGAGGTGAGAATTATATTGGAAATATTACAATTCTGCCTATTTCCTTTCGTTCTCGATTCTACCTGACATGTATGCTAGAATGTCCCCCTTTACGCGCATATGTTTTCTCTGTTCTATCTCTCTCTTGGTCATTCATATATGAGTCATTCTCCTTATTTCTTGCAGTGGTGAAAGAGCATCTGTGAAAGAGTGGCCGGCTTTTCTTGAGATCAAGGGAAGAGTTAGACTTGAGGCATTTGAGAAGTTCCTCCAAGAGCTTCCACTGTCCAGGAGTCGTGCTGTCATGGTATCAATAGTTTCTCGTTGTTGTATAATAACTTCATTGTACCAGCTCATTTCAAAATATTCCTAAGAAAAACGATGAGAGAAAAAAGAACATTTTTATTGAAAAAAACAAGTAGTAATTTTCTGTGCAAGAGGTTCCGAAAGATTAGACAGACAACTTTACTACAGAATGATGATTGGGAAACTATCAGACAACTCTTTCTAGTTTATCTCGAGTTATCTGAAGTTAAGGTTTTTAAATCTTTAAAATATTATGATAGGGTCATGACGGCCCTTGTTCGATAAAAACAAATGCGTGTGTAAACAAGGGAAATTTATTTACACTGTAGGTAGAAATTTTTTACTGGAAAATGACTAAAAAAAAGTTTACCTCGCTACTGAAGTAAAAAAGTGATTATAATATCTTATGCGTAAGTACAAAGTTGGTGTATTTGTACCCATTGAACGATGGCGGACTTGGATACTTGAGAAACAGATATTACGTGAGTGGAAGACCAAAGAAAGTTCCAGTTAGCTGACTTGAATGTTTTCTTGTTTTGTATCCGACCTCAAAATATCGCCCTCTTTTGTGGTTGACTCAAATATTGCCATGTTTTGTGACAAAGACAACCGTAAACAAATTCCCATCTTTTGCAGGTCCTGCACTTCCGTCTCAAGGAAGAATGCACTGAAAATGAGAGGGCGAGCCTTCTAGAGGTAACAGTCCTTGCAACAATCTCCATCTTGTGCCTCTAGTTGTCATGTTGGTAACGTTTTTATAAATTTGTCTTTGCAGGCTGCTGATTCCTATGTTTTGGATGAGCGAGTGGGTTTTGCTGAGCCTAGCTCAGGGGTGGAGCTTTATTTTTGCCCACCACATAGAAAAACAATTGAAATGCTTGGCAAGATCATACCAAAGGAACACGTTGAGACACTTTATGCTATTGATAATGGCCTTATAGGTGTTGTTGTATGGCGTAGATGTCATTTAACTTCTACTTTATCACCCAACACTACTTCACATCACAAACACTCGAAAAAACGTCATTTTACTTCTAGGAGACATCAAGATATGAATGTAAATGTTAATAATTTCTCTCCTAAACATGCCCTCCCACAGGGCTTTCCTGTTTCCAGTCCTAGACTTAAAACCATGTACGATGATGATGATGATGATGTTCCTCCTGGGTTTGGCCCCGGAACTACCCGGGAGGAAGATGACCTTCCAGAGTTCAATTTCTCTGGACGTATTAGCTCTTTTCTGGGCCCTGAGAGGCCCCAATTCCAATTAGCATCTCAAAAACCATCTCGGCCTGTGGAGCAAATGAGAGAACTTGTATACAAATATGGACAAACTAAACAAAATGCCCCTTCGGAAAATTGGCAGCACAAAGGAGGTATGAGTGCTGCAATTCAGCCATGGAATGATGAGGACGATGACATCCCGGAGTGGCAACCACAAGCCCCTCAGAACCAGTTACCAGTGTCAAAACCAGTGTATAACCATGAACAGTCTATGTTGAGGCCGCAGCCTCACCGCTTGATAAGCCAATCGCACATGGGAGGGTCATCTCGACTTGTGTCTCACCAGTCCGTAATGCCAATGCAATCAGCGAATGTAGCTCAGGATATTGGCCCCTCGTGGCAGCAAGGTGCCTGGCATGATCTTCCCATGCAGGGTAGCAGCGGTCAGCCTAACAATATTGGTGTTCAGGCCAATCGCAGTCAGTTTTATGGGTCAATGGGGCAAGGAATGACTTGGCAACAAAACGCCCCACAAAGTAGAGGATTTGGATAGCCGTGTAAAGTAATGTTTTTGTTCTTTTTTCTTTTGTTGTTTTGGTTGATCAAAATCTGTTCGTTTGTATCCTTTGAATTCTTTTGTCATGTTGTTTAATTTGTAGTGTTCCCGGAGCAATAACAATCACTAGCAACATGGATAAATTATGGGTTAGAACAAATTAATTTTTCACAATTTTTGTTTGGTTTGAAAATATTTTGTTAAAATGCATAGTAAGGTGAGAAATGGAGTGTGCAGCAAGGTTTATGTATTGACCGTGTATTACATTAGATCTTACATCAGTAGGGTGTATATATATATATATATATATAGTACAGTGTATCTATCAGGAAAGAATGTTTATTAGTTAAAGTTTGTTAGAGGAGCTTGCTGAGTGGGCTTCCTACTGGGCTTCTGACATGTAGAGTGCTGTTGAGTAGGGTCACTAACATCCCCTCAAGCGTAAGGGGGAGAAAATCCATATTGAGCTTGTCCTTCAGATGCACAAACTGAGGACAGGAGATTGGCTTGCTAAGAATGTTGGCGACCTGATCTTAAGAAGGAATATCATTGTGTAACAAAATTTGAGAATGTCATATCCATGCATACTAAAACTTCCCAAGGTGTCAATTATTCTCCGGTCTCGTAATGAATCTGTAGAAGGGTCCAAAATCATTTAGGGCCAAACATGGGAAACCCATCAAAATTCTCTTGGGACTGACCTAGATTACATCATGAAACCAATCCATTATGAAAAAATTTAGGAGGAATCTAGAACCCTACTCATGCCTGAGCTCTAGCTCATACTTCACAAAATGAATATCAATCTCTATATGCTCACATGGGAATGGGCAACAGGATTAGATGCTAAAGAGGTTGCATCAACATTATCACACCAAATGACACATAGTTGGAGAGAAAGGTGCATCTCATGAAGAAGAGATTGAATCCAACTTACCTAAGCGCAGTATGAGCTAGAGCTCTATATTCACTCTAAGTGGAAGATGATGCAACATGTTTCTTTTTGTAGGACCAAGAGAAAAAGACTCTGACCAAGGAAGATAACATATCCACATGTTGATTTTCCATCATCTGGACTGCTACCGTAGCCTGCATAAAAATGAAGCAATGTTGAACTGAAGCGCTAGTGTGATGGTGATGTTAGCAAAGATGGTTCCTCGCAGGTACATGAGGATTCACTTACAAGCTGTCAATTCAAGGCAAATAGAACTATGGGGAAATTAGCTCAGTCTATTCACTTGCCTGGTTAATGACCACATATTTTAAATTTCCAATAACACTCATGTACATAGAGGCATCAAACAGAAGCTCACCATCATTGCTAGAACTTTTTAGGGATGGTCGGGTAGAAAGGCTAAGAATCTTCCATGTGGGTCTTAAGAAGTCAATATGATAATACTTGACTTGTGACAGATGGAGACCGACAAAGCTATGGGTGACCTCAAGACCTACAAAATGATGTAGGGGGCCAAGGTCCTTTAGAGCAAAAGCAGTGTTCAGATCATATATGAACTTGGAGATAAAGATGTTATCAATTCCAGTGATAGATAACTATATCACCAACATAGACCAGCAAAAAACTTATATGAGAAAGAGACTAGTATAAAAAGTAAGGAGACTCAAGTATAAAAGGTGTACCACCCGATTTGGTAGGAGTGAACCCTTTGTGAAGTAAAGTGAGTTTGCACTTATCATACCAAGCTTTAAGGGCTTGCTTCAGCCCATATAAAACTTTGTTAAGCTTGTATAGAAAGTGAGGTCTTGAGGATTCGATAGAACATGATGGTTGTTTGATGTACACAGTTTCTTGCAAAGAGCCATTGAGAAAGACATAGTTGACATCTTGCAGACTTATTGGCCACGTAAAAGTGAAGGCAACTGTAAAAACAATTCTCCCAGTAACAAGTTTCACCACTTGACAAAGCGTTTCAATATAGTCAATTCCATGAGTCTGATGAAAGCCCTTAGCAACAAGTCTTATCTTATGCGTCCAAATTGCCCCATAAGTGTACCCATGATGGGTGGCTTAGGTCCTTAATAGTAATTGTCGTTAAGTGCGTCCATGACAGGTTGCTTAGGTACTTGGTGAAAACGAATCGCTAGGCACACTTGATGATGACAAACCACCAAGGTCGATGCCTTAGTGGATCGATTGCTGCCTTGCTGACAATAATTTTCTCTTCACTTACTTATCTTTAAGGTCATACGTATGCTACTATGATCAGCTATGACTTTGATAAGTCAAGTTACTGTGGTTCTTATTGCTGACATGCATCTATAAATACTTATTTGAAAGCTTTACAATTGACATCATCACATTCAAATTCATTATCTTATTTGAATATGAACATATCATCGAGCATTGTTTACTACAAACAATGCAGTCACATCGCATGCCTGCTTAACTCTATCTATCGTCATGACATGTGGGTGCTTGAAACTATATTACAAACATGCACATATTATTACATCTATTGATTATATTCATTTGTTTGTGCTAGCATCTCTTTTTGAAAGCTCATCCTTTGATCAAGTATCATATTGTGTGCTTCTAGTATACATATTTTCCATAGAGCTTCCTCAAAGAGTTATGCTATGCCAAACTCTTTCTTGGTGAGTTCTCATTAGTCAGTTCCTCCTAATCATTAATATTAAAAAGATGATGGTGTTCACTAATGACATTGATAAGCTACCTATGCTAGTTCAGAACATGAACACGTCATTGAGCATTATCTGTCATCCACAAGCATGATGGTCATAACACGTGTACTTGGTTCTATTTATTGTCATGATACAGGGGCATTTGAAAATACATTGTAAACATGCATATGATTCATCTATTATCATTTATATTTTATTGTGCAAACAAAACATATGTGTAAAAGATTTTTTTCGGTATGGAACCCTCTACGAACAAATAATAAAAATCATAATTTGAAGAGAGAAAGAGAGAATAAAGACACCATCATTTATGTGGAAAACTCTTAAAGGGGAGAAAAACCACGGAAAGATTGTTGATATTCACTTATGTAAAGGAATTTATATAGTTTGTTGATAGGAGAAAAAGGAAAATGCAATACCTTTCGTTGCTTGGGTTGCCTCCTTTCTCATTTTTTATGAGTCTGTACTTGTAGACCTTACAATAATAATAATAATAATAAAGATAAAGGAGGATGATCACACCCCCTATATTTTGGGCTGATGAGATCTTCTCAGGTCTGGGCTCCCATGGTCAGTTTATCCATTATATTGTCCTTATCACTGCTTAATTAATCGTAGCTGTAAGATTCATCCCACGGTTCTACTTCTCTTCCTTTCCTTTTCTCATTTTCTATCTATCTCGCTTAGTCATCAATTAATAACAGTCACTTGACGATTTCCTATGGTTCTGAGTCAATCAATCAGAGCTACTTGATGGCCTATTAATCTATCTTGTCCAGGTCACTGAGCTTACCCAATCAATTACGGCCACTTGATTGTTGTTCTAAACCCCTTTTTCCCGTCATGTTGTTCTATCCCATTCTGGGAGTGATGGTCCCCCATTCCAGAAGTGATAGTCCTCCCGTTCCAGAAGCGATAGTCACCCGTTCTAGAAGAGATAGTCATCCATTCCAGAAGCGATAGTCACCTGTTCTAGAAGCGATAGTCGCCCGTTCTGGAAGCGATAGTCATTTGTTCTAGAAGCGATAATCACCTGCTTCAACATTCTTTCCATAGACATGTCTTGGGTGATTTTTTCTTGTTCATTTGCCCCCCTTTACACTCAATAAGTTTCACTTATTGATGTATGATGATTTGTCATTTCTTATTTTGTCGTTACATTCTTCTATTCCTGTTCTGCCATTTAAGAAGATGATGCATGTAGATACCTGTCTTCATGGATTTAAGTCTTTTATAAGATCAGAGATCTGTTTTCAATTTTCTTTAGAAAACGTCGTCTGTAGATAACAAATCTTCATGGTCTTGAGCTTTTTAAGCTCAGGGGTCCGTTTCCAATTTTTTTTTAGAAAATATCGTCAGTAGACAAAACATCTTCATGGACTTGAGTTTTTTAAGATGAGAGGTCCGTTTCTAAATTTCTTTAGAAAACGTCATCTGTAGACATCAAATCTTTATGGACTTGAGTTTTTTAAGATCAGATGCATGTTTCTAATTTTCTTTAGCGTTATCCGTAGATAAGAAATCTTCATGGACTTGAGTTTTTTTAAGATAAAAGACCCGTTTCCAATTTTCTTTAGAAATCATCATTCGTAGACAATGAATCTTCATGGACTTGAGCTTTTGAAAGATCAGAGGCCTGTTTTCAATTTTCTTTGGAAAATGTCGTTCGTAGACAACAAATCTTTATGGACTTGAGTTTTTTAATATCAAAGGCCCGTTTCCTTTCAGGCTCTTGATAGAGTTTCCATATTTTCTTTTTTCTTTTGAGAACGATGTCCATAGGCAATCCCAATGACTTAGGCTCATCTCCAGGAACCATGACCTCGTTTTCATTTCCTTCTGAAAGTAGGACTTTTGAATTATCTCTTCCAAGAACTTATGCCCTTAGTTCTATTGTCGAAGAAGAGAGAGAGTTGACAGCCTGCAAGTTATCGCGTTACAAGTTTTGATTGAGAGCTCCAAATTGAATCCTATAAATTTCTTCAATAAGTAGACTTCTGCATCTTCCTGATGATATAAGATTCACCGTATAGTTGGCTTCCAATAAATACAGTATAATTTTGAAAATTGATCGTTCTGCATAATCTGCTTTCCTGAGTAGTCTTCATAAAAATTATCATAACCCTTTTTTACCCAGCTATTCTTTTCTCAAAGTTTCTTTACTTAGCTGAAGGTATTTCCTCAGCTTTTTTTTTTCTGTTTTGAAGTTCTTTTCCCAACTTCTTTTATTTTCTGTTCTGAAGTTCTTTTTTCAAATTCTTTTCTTTTCTATTTTTCAGACTTTCCCGTTCTGAAGACATTCCCTTTTCTATTCTTCAGGCTTTCCTGTTCTGAAGACATTTCTTTTTCCGATCTCGAGATTTTTTAGTTATCAAGACTTTTCCCAGTCCCATGACTTTTCCCGTTCTCAGAAATTTCCTGTTGCCAAGCTAATTCCTTTCCATTCTCATAACTTTTCCTGTTGTCGAGCTAATTTCGTTCCCATTCTCAGGATATTTCCTGTTGTTGAGCTAATTCTGTTCCCATTCTCAGGATTTTTCCTTTTTTCAGGACTTTTCCATTCTTGAGATTTTTCAACTCAAAACTTCAAATCAAATTGAAACTCAAAACTTTGTTTATCATGAGTCAAATAAATTCTCCTCTCCTCTTTTTTTTGTAAGTTGATAATGATGTAAAAGAAATAAGCCAACCGAATATACAAGGAACGCGTTTACCATTTTCTGTTTCATTTTCAAAATTATGTACTTGTTGTCGTTCTCATCTCTGCTTCCAACCCATTACCGTTTCTGTTCCCGCTTTTGTTGTTGATGGGGCGTTTGATTTGGTTTTTGGCATTTTGGGAGGGATTTCTTCGAGTTTTTCTCTCGCTCTCAATGAAAGCACCAAACGTAAAGGGATGTTTTCGGTTTGGAGAACCCTCTACGAATAAATGATAAAGATCATAAATTAAAGAGAGAATGAGAGAATAAATACACCATCATTTACGTGGAAAACTACGGGAAGATTGTTGATATTCAGTTATCTAAAGGAGTTTACATAGTTTGTCGATAGGAGAAGAGGGAAAAGGCAACACCCTTCATACTGAAGAAATCGAGAGAACCTCCCCAATAAGCCTATAATGACAAAAATAAGAAAAACTCTATCAATGAGCCCGTAATAAAAGAAACGAGAGAAACTTTATCAATGAGCCTGTAATAAAAAAATCAGAGGAAACTTTATCAATGAGCCCGTAATAAAAAAAGAGGGAGAAACTCTAGCCAGATCCTAAAAGGAAACAGGCCTCTGAGCTTAAAAAGCTCAAGTTCATGAAAATTTGTTGTCTACGAACGACGTTTTCTAAAGAAGATTAAAAATGGGCCCCTAAGCATAAAAAATTCAAGTCCATGAAGATTTATTGTCTACGGATGATGTTTTTTTTAAAGAAAATTGAAAATGGATCCTTGAGCTTATAAAAGACTTAAATCCATGAAGACTGGTATCTGCAGGCAACATCTTCTTAAAAGGTAGAACGAGAATAGAAGAACGTAACGACAAAATAAAAAAAGACAAATCATTACACATCAATAAGTGAAAATGGGAGAAAATGAACAGGAAAAACTGCCTAAGACACGTGTATGAAAAGAATGCTGAAGCGAGGAACCTATCGCTTCTAGAATGGGTGACTATTGCTTCTAGAATGAGGGGACTATCATTTCTGGAACATGTGACTTTCGCTTCTAGAGCGAGTGATTATCACTTTTGGAATGGGTGACTATCATTTCTAGAATGAGTGACTATCATTTCTGGAACGAGTGACTATCGCTTTCTAGAATGGGTGACTATCTCTTTTGGAACGGGAGGACTATCGCTTCTGGAATGTGTGACTATCGATTCTAGAATGAGTGACTATCGCTTCTATAATGGGGGGGACTATCACTTCTGGAATGGGGGACCATCACTTCTAGAACGAGAAAGAACGATATAACGGGAAAAAGAGGTTCAGACCAACGAACAAGTGGTCGTAATTGATTGGGTACGCTGGGTGACCTGGACAAGACAGATTGACAGGTCACCAAGTGACTCTGACTAATTGGCTCGGAACCACAAAAAATCGTCAAGTGGTTATTTATTGATGGTTGAGCGAGATAGATGGGAAGTGAGAAAATGAAAGGAAGAGAAGTAGAACCGTGGGATGGATCTTACGACTATGATTAAATTCAACAGCGATAAAGAAAATATAATGGATAAACTGAGCATGTGAGCCCAGACCTGAGAAGATCCCATCAGCCGAAAATATAGGGGGGGTGTGATCATCTCTCTTTATTATTATTATTATTATTATTATTATTATTATNTGATTTTTCTCCCCTTTAAAGATTTTTTCACGTAAATGATGATGTCTTTATTCTCAATTTCTGTCATATATATATATATATATATATATATATTCTCCAATTAGCTATTCTTCAATGAATGTCGCCATGATCAGACTCTTCCTTGAGAGAATCTCGCTGTGGCAAGCTACTCCTTGTATTCCTTACTGTGGGATTAATGAAAACAATTGGTACGTGAGACGCATTCATCATCATGGTTTGAAATTATGGTTACGGCCTCCATTGTGTCATGATCATGGTGTCGTGGAAGTCGGGTGTGACGGACGTTTCTTAAAGGATTTCGAGTGTCACGACAATGATTTTTTTAAGTTCTAACAATTAAAAAAAACTAAAAAAGCTATTTTTTTCATCTTTGAAAGTCAATAACAACTAATTAGATTTTAAATAAATATTAGCAATACTTGAAATTATTTTGTCCATTTTTTCTTTTTCATTTTATTTAGTCTAAAGGCTATCGTTATTAAAAAAATTAATAGTATTTTTACAAAAGTCTAATCCTCAATCTTTTAATAAGAACTATATGGCTTAAAAAGTCATTTGTCATATGTATTTATTAATGTGATTTTTAGGTAACTAGACATCTAATTAAATTTGTGTCAAGATTTCTACATCATTAAATTTTTGTCAACTTTTTAAAATATTTAAATTCTGTAATCTTAATATACCATAAATACCCATTATCGTATTTAATAAAAAAAATTTCAAAATAAAAAAGTATCAATTAGAAAATTGATGATTTATATCATAACAAACATTTTTTCATTTCTATCTACATGAATATCATTGATTGAATTTTATGTTATTAAGCCATGATTTGGTACCCAAGTTTTGAAACCCTAAATTTTGATTTGGATTGTTGAACGCTTAAAAATAAACTGGTGGAGATGTGTACAACGTAAATAGATATTTACATATTACTTGATTTCATAACACTCTTACTTACATTTTAGTTTCTGATTTTACATTTTTTTCAATGTAGTTTTGCTTAAACGAAAAAACAAACTAGGGAATCATCAAATAAGAAAACCATAATTAGAAATAAAGATCACTGTGTAATCTCTGTGTAAATAGATGCGCTGAGTCAATATACGTGTAAAGAGATAATACTCTATGAAATGATTTGTTGTCTAACTGATAATATTTTTTTACGTGATTGATAAATTATCGGTTAATGTATAAATACGTGTAAAGACAATCTCTGTGTTAATATCAACTAACTCAAATTAGTCTCTGAGTGAATAAATGTTAACACACATCGTTTATATCAATACGATCAATTAGAATTATACCATCAATCATTGTAGTTACACAAATATTAATTTTACTTAATAAAAGCAATATTTAGTTAGGTATTACATATTCCAAATCTCCGTGAAACTTGTATTTTTGCTTTAAAATTTTTATAATGAAATTAACTTATTTCCAACTAAGTACGTATTGCTATTTACATCGACATTTATCTGATGTAAATTGTCATTTTTTTTTATCTTTGTAGATAGGCATTTAGCTTTAGTAACAATCTAATATTATGTTTTGTAGATATAACAGAATTAAACCCATTGACGATTTTGAATAGCGAGGGTGAACGAGAAACCAACACGAAGAAAATCATCTTTCATGGAAGCTGAGGGTCCAAGTCTGGTGTAACTATTTTCATTTATGGATTTGAAGGAAATGTTGTTTTTAGTTTTAATCATTTTGTTGTATGCGTTAGTTTGAGTCTGTAATTTTTTGTATGTCCAGAATTATTTCTTAATGTAACGTGTTCTTTTTACTGGATAAAATTATTCAGTTGTAAATGTTTATTTATAGTAAATAAAATAGTTTGAATCAGTAATTTTGCATACGTGCGGAATTGTTTCCAGATGAAACCTGTTATCTTTTGTTAATAGAAATATTCTGTTGTAAATATTTATTTATGTAGATACTTGTTTTCAGTGTAATTTTATGTATGTGCAATTATCCTCTTTATATAACTTGTTGTTTTAACTATTTAAAATTATTTTAGTGTGAATATTTATTGACACTAGATAATTGATTGAGTGTAATGGATGCACAATATCTCTCTGTATAATTGTTTATGGTATATAACATTTGTGCCTATGTTACTTAATTTTCATTTAGTCATTTTATAGATCCAGATTTTAACAAAATTTTAAACAAACACTAAAACATACGTTTGGAAACATTAATTTAATTAGTGAGATATGAAGTTACCATAAATATAGGGTATTGAAATCTTCTTTAAAAATTGTTGAAAAAAATGATAAAAGAAGTTGAAAAGGAAAGCATCTTCTCAATATTTTTACAGCAAATGTTTTCCCTTAAATTAGGAGATATATACCGGTTTAAATTCAAAAATAAATCTTAAAAAAATCAACACATTATTATCACAAAAATGGAAACTAAAAAAATTTACCATCAACTTCAAATCAGGGGTAAATGAGTCTAAGAAAAAATGATTTCAAATTAAAATAATTAAATTGACAGAAATCTAATTAATTAAAAATTTGACAAAAATCTAACACAAACTATAAAAATTACTATTTACTGCAATTTCTGTTTATTAACAGGACATTAGCCCAAAAAGTGCAAAAAGCCTAAAAAAAACCCTAAATCCATTTTACTGGTTCCTCTCTCAGCCAATATAAAAAGAGAAATTTTGCATCATAGGAAAGTTTAGGAGGAATGTTTTAAGTAATAACAGGTTTTCTAGAACTATAGATAAATAGTAGGTTTTCAAAACGGTCAATAATTTAAGACCAAAATACTCTTCTTGTATATAAAGTAACAAACTTCTTAATTCGGGTAGATCAAATGGAAATTGATATACTGATTCTATATACCTTATAATTAAGGAAATATTATGTGTTTGGATTATTAAGGTCAACCTACAAATATTATAGTAGTTTAATTTTAAAAATCCCACAAAAAACACCTCCCCATATTAAATGAAGTAATGATCTATTTAGAAAATGCAATCTACAATCAATTGAAACTAAAATAGAAATCAAATTAAAAAAAAAATTAAGTTTTTGAAAATTAGAACATCTCACCCATCCATCAACCATTAGGTAAATCAACTTTAATGTCCCTCCTATTAAGTGAAACTAATTCAAAATTTGAAACAAACCAATGATATTTAAATAAATAAAAAGGAAAAATGTAAAAAATTAAACTAATAATTCACTGACCAATGTACTAAGTTGTAAAATTTTGTGTTTGGAGGAGGTAATCAATCAGAATCAATAGAGCGCGAGAATGCTCAAGATGATGGTATGTTTCTTTTAAAAAGAATTAAAATGGTATTAACTTTCCACTAATTATTGACAATAGTAGGTTCAATATTGACCAATGCATTGAGTTGTAAATTTTTATGTTTGGATGGGGTAGTCAATCAGAATCAATAGAGTGCGAGAATGCTCGAGATGATGACATTTTTATTGCTCTTGTTGATTTAGTAAATATCCCAAAAAATTTTGACATTAAAAAATATCATTATTTAAAAATAAATATGAGTTAAAAAAGGCGTTGCATATGATTGCGTTGAAAGGGAATTTTGAGTTTAGGATTGAAAGGTATAATCGAGAAAGAATGAATGTCTGTTGCGTCAATGACCAATACAAGTGGTTTGTTCGGGCATCGATATACAAAATAAGTGATTCAATGATGGATGATGAATTATGTTCAAAATAAGGATGAATGATGAATAATTAGGTTGCTTGCGAATAATTTGATTCAATGATACTGAAAAATAACAATCAAATAAACTCTAAACAGAAAATAGCTTAAAATCTGGAAATAAATATAATATAACGATTATCAATCAGTTATGAAAAAAAGATTTTTTCCATAACCGAAAATCCTTATATGTAGCATATTAATGATAAGTCAATGACAATTATACAATTCTAAATTAAATTAAAATATAATAAATATTAAAACCGACAAATCCTATTAATTAATTAAAATGATCCCACAAAATCAATAACAGAAAATCCTCTATAGAGGGCAAATCTGTCCACTGTAAATAGGGAGCCCAAAATCAATGATGTGGCAACAAGAAATTTGCTATTTACCTAAGAAAAAAATGGGCTATTACTTAACTCAAGTTTCTAAACTTGACTATTTAGTACAATTACTTTATAAAAAAACCCTAGTATTTAAGCATCTTTGTTTTTTCTCAGCCGAACCAAAAATGGAGTCTTTACTCATCCCCTTCTTTGCATCTCTGTACCAAAAAACCCTAGTACTTAATCATCTTTTTTCTCTCTAGCCGAACCAAAAACCCTTGCATTTACTTATATAGATCTCTCTTTGATAATGTTTCTCTACCTGCAACAAATTGCAGATATGAGATTAGTCACTTTTCTTCTTCTTCTACTTCTCTTCTTCTAAGTCTTCTTCTCTATTTCTTACAAATAGAATGCCATTGCAGGCGGTCTTGGAAATAACGACCGTTGCGGGCTGTCGCGGCCTGTCACGTCGTGATAACGCCCACGACTTTGGTGAATCAGTGTAGTTCTGATATAGCGGGTCGTAACGGTATCAGAGTCTCTGATAATGTTATGTTATGGCCGTTATGCGATGTAATGACCGTTAGTTAAAATGATGGTCATCATCAAACCTAACTGCAGGCTACAACAAAAAGATTGATCCTACATGACTGATATAGTGAAGAAACACATATCATCTCATTTGTCATCACAACTTAACATCTTATGATCCATGAGATGCACCAAGTAAGCTAGCACACATGTAGATTGTACAAGCTTAACCATTATGCATTTGAACTTGCACATAGACTGATGTACATACATCATTGTCGGCCCCTTACATACAATCCATCATAATTATTTATCAATAACCATCAGGTCAAATAACATGATTTGGATAGACTCTCACCACATTGAAAATGAATTGAAGGTAAATAATTTAATAGAATTAGGATAAGACTCATCATGTTCATGTTGGTCCATCGCCATGATTTTCGTAGTAGTTTTGAGGCAAATGACAACTTTATATGCGAATTACTAACTGTGACATTAAGATACGTGTCATTCATTTATTGGTCAAATAATAAGGTTTCCTCTCTCCTTCTCTAGATAAGGTTATTCACTCCCTCCTTTCAAAGAAGGCAGCACATATTCACTATCTCCTTCGGTCTCTCTCATTCAGACTCTAATTTCTTGCTCTCTCACATTACGGAGTTCACAACGACCATAGCTATAATCCATTGACAGCCCAAGGAGGTGTCCACCACTGGCGGTTGTCACTATCTCGGCTCACTAAAGATGATCATCTTGATCATACCGCTTTTCGTCCACATACCCGGTCCGGATTAGACTTATGCTTCTACGAATCCTTAAAGAACGGAAAAGCTTGGGTTTTAGTGATTATATCCAAGTACATCTAGTGAAGTCATCCAGAAAATGTATATATCATCTATAGCGAGATAGGGCAGCGCGGCAGGACCCTGAAGGTGTGTGTGAATAAGTTCACGTGGCTTACAATTTTGAGTTTGTGAAAGTGCGTGTGACCTGTGACCTTTTCCTTGTTGACATGCTTGACAGAACGAGATGGAGTGAAAGTCAGATTCAATATGCAATTTACTTAGACTCATATTAGCTATTTTGGATAGCTTAATCTTGTATGCCAAGTAGTTATAGAGTAATCTTTGCTAGAGAGTAAAGCAACAAGTGGAGGAACGACCATATTATTATTAGGTAAACCAGTGCTTTGCTCTGTAAATTTTCATTACATTCTTGGAAAAAAAACAACATTTAATTCCAAAAAAAATCTAGCAAAAGAACTAATAGAACTAGGATAGATAGGAGAACTAGCGGTAGTGTTTTTGTGCAAAGAAAGGTTGTAGGTCAGTGCAGCATCCTTGCCATCCCCAAGAAGAAACATCTCATATATCCCATCTTTAAGCTTCCGTTGGGTTATCTCTGGTCAATTTGGAAACACTTAGAAAATTCTTGTAATGTCAGGTGCTCTAAGCATATATTTTTCTTCCACAATTTGTGCCATCCATGTTACCTCTGCGGCCACCACTTCCAAGAAGCTGGGGAGGGTCTGTTTGTGGATTGAGTATATCATTACTCAATCCATGGCCAATTACAGCTAGCACAATCTGTTATTTCCGGATGATATAGTTGTCTCTATCAAGGACAGTGTTGATCACAATGTGTTTGAGAATTGGTTTAGTTCAGCAAGCATTCGAGGAATGGCTTCAATTCTCTGTTGGTTTGTGAGCTAGAGGTTGCAGGGGCTTCCATTCTTAGGCTATGAAGCTTAGAGATAAGGCTCTGATACTAACTTAAAATTCAGAGTAAGGTGAGAAAGAAGAATGAGTATGCTACAAGTTTTATGTATTGGCCATGTATTATATTAGCTCATCTTGAGCCTTCACATCATTCTATATATAGCACATCAGTAGGGTATAATCAGGAAAGAATATTTGTTAGTTACAGATTTGTTGAGGAGAGAACAAGCTATGATAGCACACTAGCTGTTGTGCCTGCGGACTTGTAGCTTGCTGAGTAGGCTGACAGCAGGGGACAGGACTACTGACATGGAGAGTGCTTCTGAGTAGATCACTAATAGTAGCATAGTCAATTAAGTACGAGAGGAACGAGCATGTTCGGTTTGAGCAATGCTATCAATCACGAGTCGTGAAAGAGCCCAAGTCGTGTGCGTGTGGCATGGTTATACAGTGTTTTCTCGGGACCTGCGTAATCTTTAGTCATGAAAGAGCACGACTCTTGTAGCATAGTTGTATGGTAAACTATCACGGATCGGCATATATGACATTTTCCACTAGTAGCTGGAGAGAGAGAGAGAGAGAGAGAGAGAGAGAGAGAGAGAGAGCTATTCTCTAACATTAGTTATCTTGCTAAATTTTGACCCAAAAAAGGTAATCCCGCTAAACAAAAATCTATTAGTGGTAATCATCAGTTCAAGATTACAAGAGCAAAACTTAAAATAATAAATAAATCAACATGTACTAATAACAACACTTAAGGAAGAGAATCAGCAGGGAACTGAATGATCAAATATCTACAAAAAAAACAGAGAAATAATTTGGATATAACTTTTTTATATAAAAAGCTTTATAATAAACAAACAGATTGCAGGGATCAAATATGTAAAAGACGTAGGATTCCATCAACTTCAACCCCCCAATGCACGCTTTAGTCCTGCTCGTTGCTCTGGAGTTAATCTCGTCGGGAATTTCACCTCAAACTTGATCCTCAAATCACCTCTATTACCAGGCTCCTTTACTATTGGCATTCCTTCTCTGGCAATAACAAGCTCATAACCAGGGCTTACAATGTCAATCACCGGGATTGACAGATTACGACTGTCGAGCGTAGTAATGTTTAAAGTGGTCCCACCCAAAGCCTCTGCTAATGACACCCGATGGTTCATAATGAGATCGTTACCATCTCTCTTGAAAACCTTGTGGGGCTTCTCATCAATAACAAACACCAAGTCTGCAGGAAGTTGGTTTGGCTGTTCATTCCCTTTATCAGAAAAAGTAATCTTGGTTCCTTTCTTCCAACCAGGCTTCACATCAATACTCAATATCTCTGTTTCCGGTATTTGTCGTCTGTTTAACCATAAAAATAATAGATTTTATTGTTAGCTAGAGATGAAATAACTCCCACTCTCTAATTAAAAGAAAAAGCTTGTGACCACCATTTCTTTTAACAAAGTATTAAGAGAGAATTTTTAATTTCCAAATACTTTGTTAATATTCAAGCAAAATAGCATAGAGAATCCTAAAAATCTAATACTACGTCAGACGAAAAAAGCAAAAGAACTGATGAATCTGAAAAAAATCACTACCTAAAAATATATTATGTGAAAAATTCTAATTCTATGTTGATCAAGTTTTTGACTAAATGAATTGACATTCAATAAAACTGTAAATTATTCAAAAGTGAATAAATATATTGATAAAGAGTGATGTCTTAACCTATGCATGATTGACATTTCATTTAGTTAAATAAACTTAGAAAACGTGATCAGCCTAAAATTACTCATATAATGTACCCGTTGGCATCGATCGTAGTTCTTGAGATCTTCATCTTCCTTGTCGAACCAGTGTAGAGCTCCTCAAGACTACAAGGCAATTTGCTCTCAACAGGAGGTGGTTTTTTTGGAATGACACCCTCACTATATGTTCTGAAGATATTTTCATTTCCACTGAATCCACCAAATATCCCTCCATCTGATTGAAACCTCATAGACCTCCCAGGTCCTGATGACCCAAATCCAAAAGGGTTACTTCCAAAAAATTCTGCAAATATGTCCTCCGCATTTCTTGGATTGAATCCACTTGACCCACCATTGCTGCCGTTGCCAAATGGAAATCCACCACTCCCAGATGGTGGCATTTCTTTCAAGCCTTCTTCACCGTACTGATCATAAATCGCCTTCTTCTGAGGGTCGCTCAAGACCTGCATCAACAGAACATTTCTATATAACTAAACCATAACAAATCTCAAATTTGTTGGGTAATAACAGAAGAGATAAATGCAGTAAATAATAAGGATGTGCATTGGTAAGCAACTAATTTCAAAGACATGATGAGCAAAAGTGAAAGTATTGAGTTTCATTTAGTTGGTAATGAATTAAATTAATACAGGAAAGAACATATGAAAATATCTGGACTAATTTAACGGCTGAAACACGAGAAGTGATACGATTCAGCGAGGCTCAATATAAATTCAATCATAATGAGTACTTTTTTGATAATATGGCTCCATGTCTTCACTCCTCTCTTTAATTTTCACGTCATCTTGTTTCCACCTGACAGTCTCATCAAACAATGGTTTGACTCCTTCTAGCTCTCCTCCAAATGATTGTTAATAAACTGCTGAACCTTAATTAAATATGAGCCACTTTTAGCTTCCCCAAAATGGGTTAAATTTAATTACATATTTATGTAAATATTTCATCTACCCATCTCAACATCCTCATCCTTGGAATATATGGATAAGGATAGCTACTTTGCTGTTTATGAGCTAACTAAATAAACATTCAATGCGATTTTCATTTCCTCTGCACCATCCATAAAGATAAAATCAGCAACAGCTATAGAAATGAAAAAATTAAAAGAGAGAGAGAGAGAGAGACTTAGATGAATGAAAAATGAAAGGAAGAGTGACATTGCCTCATATGCCTCGGAGATCTGCTTGAATTTGGCTTCAGCTTCTTTGGTGTTGGGGTTCTTATCAGGGTGCCATTTCATAGCCAACTTCCTATACGCCTTCTTGAGGTCATCGTCGCTGGCGTTCCTGTTTACCTTCAATATGTTATAGTAATCCACACCCATTTCCTATCTATCCAAAATTCTCTTCAATTGAACCACTATCAGATCCAATTTCTCAGATATCCTCAAAACCAGTTCCGATCACGAACTTCGATTTGCTTCGCTCTAAAACCTATCATTCCCTCTCCGTTCGTCAAACAAAATTAAGCGTAAACTCGGTTACCATTTTGAGAAAAATCCGCATACAACGTTGTTCAGAAAAACTCTCAAATTCAATCCCCGAATTACGAAAAAAGAAGTGTAATTAATCGAAAAAAATGTAGGAGTGGATGATTACGGCTCGTAAATTGTGTAATTAAATAGCAGAAGAAAACATAATCTGAATTTGAACGAAATTGTAGGAGTGGGGAAGGTGTCGTTGGAAAAAAAATTGACTGCATGTATTAGAAGTCCCGAGTTTGAAGGAGTCCGCTTTTGGCAATTCCATAACTGAGATTCGCGAAATTCGTAGGCCCGTAACTTTCGTTTCCCATTACTCATAATGGTTGGTTTTCAATTAAAATACAATTTATCGTACATTACACTATAAACTGGTCGTATGCCCGTGCAAGGCATATAATTTATATATTTATTAGAGAGAATATATTTAAATAAAAGATGTCCCGTGCATTGCACGAATTTTCTATATTTGTTATAGAGAATATATTTAAAAAATCGGATGAAAATGAAATAAAGTGATGCAAAAATTTGAAGAAACAAGTTTAATTTGTATAAAATGTTCTAATTTGTAAAAGAATAGACTTTAAAACATGGACACTAATTTATGATATAGTTTTGTAGATTCACATTCATTCTCTCATGTTGGATCCTCAACAATAGGGATGTGTTTGTTAAATCGCGTCTGTTAGTGTTAAAATAGACGGTTGTGATCATTTCAGTACAAACACCTAGATAAAAAAGTACTCTATTACTTTTTATTTTTTTATGTCATGTTAAATCTGATCCGTCAATTTTTAGATCGAACGGATCAGAACTCAGCTAGCATAATCCTCTCATATTACGAGAAAGTATGCACCATGTGATTAAGATGAGAGTTTTTTTTTTTTCTGGAATTATCCTTTATGTTTTCTAAACATCTTCTATAATATAGCTAAGTTCCATTAATCACAAATAATCATCTTGATTTTGTTCAATCAATAAGCTTTAATACTGTCATTTATTTTAGAAAAAGTTCAAAATCAAATTTACCTTTCATGTGGTTTTTCCCTCTCATTTTGTCTTTTCCCATCTTCTTTCATTTCCAATGTCTTCTTCTCTGATTTTTTTTTTCTTTTTCCAGCTTCTTCTTCCATCTACAATGTCTTTCTTCCCCATCTCCATCTCCTAATGCCAGTTAGATTTTGGGTTCGCCTCCAAATTTCTAGAGATGCCATCATGCAAGGAAAAAATGTGCCTGCATTTGCGCCATGCCCTTCTCCATTATACCCAATTTATATTTTCTAAAGCAATATCACTAGCTAGCACGACAAAGTTTGAAGAACTAACACAAATAACTTCACACAAGAGATCAGAACCTAATCTATATCCCTATCTAGCCTACGAGTAGTTGTAGCTCTCAATCACTACTGTACGTTCGAACAAGATAACTGACATTAGGAGCAGTGTAGTTATAACTCGATCAGACTTATTGTACTGTTGTTTGTATGTTTCAGTGTTCTTTATTGTTACATTGTAACTTGTTCATTGTACTAAATGTCTTATAACTCGAGGCATTCCAACCTACAGTCGCTTGTTCCTTTATCTTATAGTGTTTTTTTTGTCTTCTATTTTATGTTTTGATAAGGCCAAAATGTCCAAAACAATTTTACTTATTAGTACGCCTGTTAATTGAAATCTGTGAAGGTGTTCAAAATCAGTCAAACACTAATTCATATTACAGGTAAGATAATAAGTAAGAATTATATTTTAATTATGATTTAAATGTCATCTCACACCACATACTTTT
This sequence comes from Datisca glomerata, assembly GCA_003255025.1. NCBI lineage: Eukaryota > Viridiplantae > Streptophyta > Magnoliopsida > Cucurbitales > Datiscaceae > Datisca > Datisca glomerata. The sequence goes on from QANY01002723.1 coordinate 713,735, forward strand.
CAAATTATTCTCGTATTATTTTACAAGAGGAATGGGGAATACAAGAATCGGAGCCCAACTAGGAGGATGAAATCCTTTATGAACATTTAGACTAAGAGCCCTTGTCACATTTGTAAAAGATTTTTTTTTTTCGTTTAGTCAAGTATCAACATGGAGTTTTGATGATAAACATGGGATTATTGATGATGCCTAATTTATATATATGTACTAATAAAAAGAGAGTTTGAAAGTGAGAGAAGGTAGGTGATAAAAGTTCTAAGTTGTATTTATTGTTGTATCGAATATCTCTTTTTCTCTAATACATTAGCCATTATATAGGCTTCCCAAAATTCATGAGTTGATTAAAATAATAATAATAAAGAAAATATTTACTATGCCTAGGGATTAAACCAGTTTGTGGAGGTTACTCTGCTAGGTATGGTCTCATTTCCCTTTCTGTCTCACTCAACCGCTAATCAATCACAACCACTTGATTTTTCTTATGGTCTGAGCCGATAGTCACAACCACTTGGTGGCTTGTCAATCTATCTTATCCAAGTAATTCAGTTTTATTCAATCAACCACTGTCATCCGTCTATCATTTCAGATCTCTTTCGTCAGCTTACGCTCTTCTTCTTATCCTTCCTTTCCCGTTCAGGCGCGGTTCGGCACTCTCTCGCTGACCTGTCTATTTTCTCCCATTCTAACAAGGTTTCCCGCTTCCGCACTCTTTCCCGTTCTGACGAGGTTTTTCGCTTCCATGTTCTTTTGCTCACTCTGTGATCTGTTTGTGGCACTTTTGTTTTCCCGTCTAGCTCCCAACCTTGCCATGTCACGGTCCACATGTCCTCTCTGGATTGGTTCTTTCCATATAAGTGTTTTGGGGGTACTTTTTTCCTGTTCATTTGCCCCCAATATACTCAATAAAGTTTCATTTATTGATGTGTAATGATGAGGAGCCTCACACGCATTTTTTACGAAGATCATCTTTGTCTTTTCTCGAGAACTTGCATTTCTTTGATAATAACAAACAAAATTATATATTGTTATTTGAACGTGCGTTTTTCCTGTGTGACGTTTTGTTTCCCATTTTTGATTGATTTTTCCTGTTGCTGTTGTGTTATTTGCTAGAGTAGGTGACAGTTCTGTTTTATCAGTTGTGCCTTTTCGAAAAACGTCTCTTCAGATTCCTGTTTTTCAAAAATTTATGGAGTGCTTTTTATATTCAAGTCTGTAGTCTATTTAAGGATTCTTTGTCTTCATTTATTTTCCTATCCTTGTCTCCTTGTGATAAGGTATTCTCCCTCACTATCTTCTTCTTCTTCTTCTTCTTCTTCATTTTCTTCCTGAGTGTCTTGTCTGAAATCCCTTCTCCTTCATCCATGGCATGAGGCAACACTTCCACGCTTAAGCCTCTGGTACCTTTGGTTAGGAACCAGACCTAGTTAGAGCATTTTCTAAATTCTCACTATTGACGCATTTCTCTCTGATGTAGTGTGCGGTTTAGGTGAAAGTGGGGCCGCAAGCCACCCCTGTAGTCCTCTATATCAAATAACCTTAAGCCCTATGTACATAGCCTTGAGTCTTAAGCTTTCTTTCTCCACTTTCTTTCAAGAATTCTTCCATACGTGTAAATTAGCTCCGTCGCAGTTTACCCCTAGTTCATATAGGATTTTACTCGGTTTTGAAGCTTTGAATAGAAGGCAAGGTTCAGATTTTAGAGTAGATGAACTTAAGGCGTGCTACATCATCAAGTACTACGTCGACTCCAATTGTTACTATCTGGCCCTTCGCCCTAGTGGTGAGAGAAAATAGATGATCACTGGGTTCCCAAAAAGGGACAAGGGCTGGGAACGAGACGTTATCTAGATTGGAGGGAACTGAGGCGATGATGGTCGTTAGACGATTCCCCGTAGATAGGGAGTCTATGATAAGTCGCCGGAGCTCCAATTTTCATTTCTCTACATTCTGTTTTTTTTTTTAATTTATTTATTATTTTTTTTCTTTTTTTTTTGTTTTGCAGATAACAAAAGGAACAAACCCCTGTATCTATCCCAGGACTTAAGGGAGAATATCATTGTTGCGTTTAACATCCACGGACGGGATTGGGATGATCTTTTAGACCCAAGATAGGAAGTCAACGTTGCCTTCATCCTGTAAGGCAACCAAGCTTCACCTCTTCGTGCAGTGCCTTTGTCCTTAGCATAACCATCCATGCAGCGATCCACATCGTCTCCTTTATCTTCCCCTGAAAATACACTACGTACTCTTACTCCTCGGTCTCTGATTTCAGTTTCTAGTACTTCAATTTCTCCTAGGTCTGAACGGGAATATGCGGAATGGGAGCGTTTGCTTCGTAACTTTGCAGTGAGTGTTATGTCGAGGCGCATGTGTCTAAGGAGTGCTATCGTCGATGATGTTTCTGAGAAAGAGAGGAACGTTCGTCCGCGACGCGAGGCTCCAAGAGCTTCCCAAGCGGGCCTCTCTCCTGCTTCTGATGAGACTTTTACTGTCCCTGCTTCATTCTCGATCATTCCTTCTACTGTGTTTGAGGATTCCCAACGGTGTCCTCCCCCCTGTATAATGGGACCTGACTCTCGTTCAGCCTTCCGGTTCCTATGTAGTGGGCGAAGACTCTTCCTTGTGGAGATGTAAGCATGTTCACGGGGTCTCCCAGGTCCCCGCTTCTGTCAACTTGCGAGCTGACGCCCGCTTAGTTCACATTCTGCTCTGTGGGGTCCAGTCGGATATGGACATGGACATGGCAGCGGCTCGCAATATGTCCGCTGGGAACCAGCTCTGTTCCCCAAGTCATGGGTTGATGGAGGTATTCCCTGTCCCCTTTTCCTTGCTTTCTTTTCTTGCTTTCTTTATTTTACTTATTTGCGTTCCCTTTTGTATTCTTTTCAGGCCATTATCTTCCACAATAACCTTCAGGAGCACTTCCTGGCCAATGAGAAGATTTTTGCTCAGTGGAAGAGGGAGATCGAGAGCAACCATGAGGTTCTCAAAACTCAGAGGCTGAGATCAAGTGACTTTCAAAAAGAGAAGCTGAGCTCTAGGGTTCTATTGAAGAGTTGTCCTGAGGGGCAGCGGTCACAGTGGAAGAGCATTTCCAGCTTGAGGAGTCCTTAAGAGCTATGAAGGAGGCTCTCGAAGAGTCTGAAAGGTGCTAGACTCTTTCTTTCGAAAATTTAAAGATTGTGGAAGAGAAGTTGGTCGCTGCTAAAGCTGTCTGGGAGGAGGCCAAGTGAAGAGAGAAGCAGATTGGTGACATTTACCAAGCTCTCTTTGACAAGGCCGAGAAGAAGGTTTACCTTGCCGGGTATAAGGACGGAAAGGAGAACCTTCCCCCCAAGATCTCTCTGGACGGAGCCACTGAAGCGGAGACAGATGCCACTCCCGAGGAGGTTCCTTCTGAGGAAGCCGCGATCCCCCAGCGTGAAGAATCTAACTTTCTTGTCGTGGAGGATTCCACGACTGACCTTCCCGCCGTTGGGATCATCCTTGTGGATGAATCTTAGTTTTCCCTTTCTTTTCATTCCTGCAATTTGTGTTTTCCTTTTCTTTTTCTTCTCTTGAGGTATTTTGCAATTTCTTTTTTTATCAATGAAACGTCTTTCTCTTCTTGGCGTGCTTCATTAGTTTAAAATTTTATACTTAGCCAGATATGAGTAAGCAAAGTAGAACTTTAGGAATCTCATACTTTTAACATTTTCTAACCAAATAATTTTTCAAATATTTTGAAGAAGAACAATTAAGTAACGTAGCAAGTTCTAAGTGCCAAATTATTCTAATAGAAATTTAGACTCTTGTAAACTTAAAGCACCAAAATATAAAATGGTTTTTCTACTTACAATGATTTTTCTGTTTTCTGAGCTTGTTTCCAGTTCATTTGTCAAAAATAGAAGCTGAGCTCCAACGTGTTTTCCTGTTTTCATCTTCTTTAGAGTTTTCCTTCTTTTCCTTACACTGCATTCCATCTTTTGATTTCCACATTTTAGAGAGAATTTTTTTTTCACTTTCAAAGATTTAGGCTTCTAGGTCGCCGACCTATTTCCAGTTACAATTTTCTTTTTAGAAAGTGGACGTCCCCGCTCTCAAAGCTTTAGGATTTTAAACCATCAACCCGATTTTTATTTTAGAGAGTGATTTTTGTTCCGCTCTCGGTGACTTAGGTTCTTAGACCATGGTCATTACTCCTCTTTTTCACATTTTAGAGAGAATGTTTTTCCTGCTCTTAAGGGCTTAGGCTTCTAGGCCGCTGACTTTTTCTTTCAAATTTTAGAGAGAAATTTTTTCTTTCTCTCAAGGGCTTAGGCTTCCAGGCAGCCGATCTTTATATATATATATATATATATATATTAAGTCAGAAAGGGGGAAAGTATTGACACCAGTTTTTTTACGTGAAAAACCCTTACGGGAAAAAACCATGAGAGAAATTGTATCGCAATAACATTCAATCAATTTAAACAAAGTATTTCTTAAGGTAATTAGCGTTCTACGGTTTCTCCAATCCTGCTCCTTTCTCTGTCATGAGGTAATAGTAGCCGCTTCCGCCCACTGTTTTGATGATGAAAGGAACTTTCCAAGACGGACAAACTTTCCTTCTGTTTGGAAGACCTTTGTCAAAACAAAATCCCCTTCCTGGAATTATCGTCTTCTAATTCTCTTTTGGAAGTAGGCTTTTCGTTTCTGATTGTAATTAGCTATATGCATGAGTTTTGTTTCCCTTCTGTCTTCTAACAAATCAAGACTTCCTTTCATGAGAACTTCATTTTGTTGTTCAGTTAGTTTTGATCTGAGAGTTGGGTTTCTTATTTCCACGGGTATAACTACTTCTGTTCCGTTGGTTAAGGCAAATGGTGTTTCGCCTGTCACCTCTCTAGGAGTTGTTTGATATGCCCATAGTATTTCTGGTGATTCTTCAACTCATTTTCCCTTTGTTGACTCTAGGAGTTTCTTCATATTGTCAAGTATGATTCGGTTTGATCTTTTAGCCTGTCTGTTTCCTTGTGGGTAGTATGGTGTAGCGAATCGGTTGGTAATCTGTAGGTCTTCACAGAAAGTTCTCACCATTTTTCTAGTAAATTGAAGCCCGTTGTCAAATACTAATAGTCGAGGAATTCTTTATCTGCGCAGTATATTTTCCCACAGGAATCCCCTTACTTCTTCTTTGTGATCCTAGCAAAGGCTTCTGCCTCAATTCACTTGGTGAAGTAGTCAGTGGCAACTAGCAGGAAGTGTTTCTGGGTGGGTGCCATAGGGAGTGGTCTGACGATGTCCAGAGCCCACTGCATGAATGGCCAAGGACTTGTCAGGGTGTCGAGTTCTCTTATGGTCAATTTCATCGCGGGGGCAAATCGTTGACATTTGTCGCACTTATTTACATATTGTTTGGCATCCCAGTGTATTTTCAGCCAGTAATACCCTTCATTCAGTATTTTGTGGCTAGAGATCTGCTCCCAGTATGATTCCGGCACATCCCTCTATGGATTTCTGCTAACACGTGTTTGGCTTTCTTTTCCTTTAGGCACTTCAGGTATGGCCCTGAAAAAGACCGTTTATACAATTAATATTTAATTATGCAGTACCTGGCACTCTGTTGTTGAACCTTCCTTGCATGAAGTCTATCTCGAGGTAGGATCCCTTCTTTTAGGAAACGTATTACGTCGTCTTACCAACTTGGTTGTTGCCCAATTTTCACTTCTGCTATTTCTTTGGTTGTGATGCTTGGTCTTTCCAGAAATTCAACTGGTACGCTTCTTTTTCATGGGAGTTGCAGCGAAGACCCTAGCCAATGCGTCCGCGTGCCCGTTTCTGATCTAGGGATATGGTGGATTTTGAAGTTTTTTAGTTGTTTTAGCAGTCCTTTTGCCCGTTATAGGTAATTAATAATTCTTTCATCTTTTGCCATGAACTCCCCCTCGCCTTCTTTACTACCAACATTGAATCACAAAATATTTTTATTTTTTTTACCTCTAATTCTCGTAATAGAGTGACTCCTACTATTAGGGCTTCGTATTTGACTTCATTGTTTAAGGCGTTGAATCCAAATGAGATAGAGTGTTTGAGTGTTTCGTTAAATGAGGTTCGTAACACCACTCTCCCTCTGACTCCTTTATTATTCGAGGTTCCATCAATGTATAACTCTCATGTCCCATTGTCAATCACATGTTGACCGCTTTATGTTTCCTCCTTGGTGTCAACTGTAAAGTCTGCCACAAAATTGGCCAAGGCTTGCCCTTTGATTGATGTTCTTGGTTCGTAGTGGATCTCTTATTAGCTAACCTCGATTGTGCAATTTTCCGTTCTTCCGCTTATTTCGGGTGAATGCAGGAGTCTTCTGATTGGCGACTCTGTTAGTACCTTTACGATGTGTGCCTCAAAGTAGGGCCTTAGTTTCCTTGCAGCTATTACAACGGCCAGTATCAAATTTTCCATCATTTTGTAACGAGTCTCGGCTGCCACAAGACTTTTACTGATGAAGTATACCAGCCTCTATTTCCTTTTTTCTTCTCTGACTAGAACAGCACTGACGATGGTCTATGAGACGAGCACATATAAATATAAAGGTTCCCCTGGCTTTGGTTTTGATAATAACAGTGGAGTTGTCAAGTATTATTTTATCTTGCTAAGAGCTTCCTCACACTCGTCATGCCATCCGTGCGTTGAATTCTTCTTTAGCTTTGTAAAGAATGGTTTACACTTGTCGGTTGATCTTGAAAGGAATCTATTTAATGCTACCAACCTTCCCGTTAAGCCTTGTATTTCTTTTTTATTTCATGGGGACTTCATCTCCATTATGGCTTTTACTTGATCTGGGTTGACTTCAATTCCTCGCTGCGTGACTAAGTGGCCGAGTAGTTCCCCGGCCGTCACTCCGAAGGTGCATTTTTCTAGATTCAACTTCATTGAATTTTTCCTCAGGATGGAAAAGGTCTCACAAAGGTTTTTGATGTGATCTTCCCGCTTTTGACTCTTCACCAGCATGTCCTCTACGTAAACTTCCATGGTTTTCCTAATATGTTCCCGGAAGATCTTATTTACCAACCTTTGGTAGGTTGTACCTACATTTTTTAAACAAAAAGACATTACCTTATAACAAAAAGTACCATGTTCGGTTATGAAAGATGTTTTCTCTTGGTCAGATTGGAACATCTTCACTTGGTTGTATCCCGTAAAGGCGTCCATGAAGCTCAGAAGTTCGTGTCCTGAGGTAGCGTCCACCATCTGATCTATTTCTGGGTAACAGATATTCATCTTTTGGACATGCTTTGTTCAAATCTGTGAAATCCACGTAAATTTTTCATTTCCCATTTTTCTTGTTTACCATGACAACGTTAGCTAGCCATTTTCGGTAATCTACTTCCTTGATGAAATTCACTTTTAGTAGTTTCTCAACTTCTTCTTTAATGGCCATGTTTTTTTCTGGCGCAAAACTTCTTTTTCACTACTTCACTGGTTTAACAGAAGGGCCAGTATTCAGTTATGACAGATTATATTTTTTGGTATACCTGGCATCTCCTGAGCGATGGTTGCAAAAATGTCATTGTTTCTCCGTAGGAAGTCAATCAACCTTTCCTTTTCCATTTCCTCAAGGTGGGCCCTAATATTTGTCATTTTTATGTTTCTTCATCTAAGAAAATAAGTTCAATTTCTTCTCATGCTTCGTACATTGGTCCCACCTACGCGTCCTTCTGTGATTGCTATTCCTTATCTCCAACTACCAGCTTTTCTTCTGTTTTTATCGTCTTCTGTTTCCTCGCTGACTCTAATGTGGTTATTGTGCAGATCTGGCGACAGCTGGGTCCCCTTTTATAGTTTTGATTCCCTTAGAGGATGGATATTTCAGTACTTGGTAGTAGGTGGGTGGCATTGCCTTCATTTTATGTAACCAGGTTCTTCCCAAAATAACATTGTAATGGGATTACGTGTCTAGCACCACGAATTCAGTGAGGTAATTGAATAGTTCTGCGCTAACCAGGAGGTTGATCAGTCCTTCTGAGTAGCTCACAGTCCCGTTGAAGCCTACTAGTGGTTACGGCAGACCTTGTAACTGTCGTTCCCCCATAGACATTTTTTCAAGTGTTGACCGATGGAGAATATTGACGACACTGTCATCGTCAATCAGCACCCTTCTCAACAGATAGTTTCCCACTTGTATTGAGATGAAAAGGGCGTCGTTATGACGTCCGTCATATTCCAAGTCCATGTCACTAAAGATGAACGTGGGATTCCAGCTTTCGTTGGCGTTGCTTTCCCGTTCCCAGCTTCCTTCCAATAGTGATTTTTTGTTGTACAGTTTCTTTTCCTTTCTTTTAGTTCCCTCTAATTCTAATTCAGTTAAAGCGATGATGGTATCGACTATTCGAAGTGGCTGCTTCCCGTCATCACTTTTTCCTTCGTCATGACTATTCGAAGCGGCTGCTCTTTTATCATCTCCAAGACTTGGTTTATTGAGACAGTCAATGTGGTGTAGACTTTGTCTCTAGGATGGATGTCATCTGCGGGTCTTCTTCGAGTAATAGTCCTATTCCGCTTGATGTCTCTCCGATCATCTTCTTTTTCTGTTCTCTGGTTCTTTATCGAAACTTTCCACCTTGACCATCTCCTCCTTGAATCTGTGAGTGTATTTCTGAAGTGCTTCTTTATCCTTCTGGGTGGGTATCGTCAGAAAGTAGTCTGAGTCTTCCATTACTGTCCGGTAAGTAGAGTATTGTACCAAGAAGACAATGGACATGACAGTAAAGTTATCGATGTATTGAGTAAAGAGGGAGTGATATCATTTGAGCGTAGTCCCGTCTAGACTTATGGGGAATAGCCTGCACATCAAAGCGTCTTCATGTTGGTATTACGCCATGACTTGCTTGAACCGTTTGAGATGATCTGCAGGGTCAAATTTCCCTTCATAACATTTGAACTTAGGTGCCACGTACTTCCTCAAAATTGGGGCGGCTAAAATTTCTGGACACAATGGAGTTCTGGTGAGTGATTCTAGGTCGGTTTTTTCTGTGTTTCCCAGGCTCCTCAGTTTCATCATCTTTCTTTCCATTATCTCTGCCAAGGCAGCTTCCGTCATGACTTTTGGTTGGCGAATTTCTCCCGCCTCCTCCTTTTCATGTTCCTTGGACTGAACTTTTCCGTCTTCATTTTGCATGTTCCTGTTGTTTTCATTGTCGCCTTCCCGTCTATCTATGCAAGGTCTCGTTATAACGCAACGATCTGTTTCTGCATCGTCTGTCACGCGTTTTGTAGTGTTTCGGCATTTTGTTGTTCCATTTCTTGCATTCGGCTTAGGATAGTCTGAAGCATCTCAGCTGGGGGAGTGGGGTGATTGGCTTGTTCATCCCCGTTCATGTTCCCTTCGTTGAGGGCGGTGTTTGACCTAGTTCGAGGCATGGTTTGGTTTTCTGGAGGGTATCTTTGAGGTTGTTTTTCTCTTCTCTCAATGAAAGCATCAAAATGTAAATGATTTTTTCCATTTAGTCAGGGATCAACATGGGGGGATATTGATAACGCCTAATTTATATATAAGTATTAATAAAAAGCGAGAGTTTGAAAGTGAGGGAAGGTAGGTAATAAATTAAGTTGTATTTGTTGTTGTTGTATCGAATCTCTCTATTTCTCTGGTACATTGGACTTTATATAGGCTTCCCAAAATCCATGAATTGATTAAAATAATAATAATAAAGGATACATTTATTATGCTTAGGGATTACACCAGTTCGTGGGACGTATCTAGAATAGTAGTCATTAGTGAAACAAAAATACTTGTACAAACCAGCAAAGTAACTCCACTCCCAACGGTCCAAAGATTCTCTTGACCGAATCTGTAACCTTCATTAGCAGATTCATTTTCTGTGGTTTCCCTGATCAAACTAGAAGTTACCAAGGAACCATGCATAGCACTGAATAGGGAGCCACCAAATACACCAGCTACACCTAACATGTGAAATGGGTGCATAAGAATGTTATGCTCAGCCTGGAATACAATCATGAAGTTGAAAGTACCAGAGATTCCTAGAGGCATACCGTCAGAAAAGCTTCCTTGACCAATTGGATATATCAAGAAAACAGCAGTAGCAGCTGCGACAAGAGCTGAATATGCAACAGCAATCCAAGGGCGCATACCCAGACGGAAACTAAGTTCCCACTCACGACCCATGTAACACGCTACACCAAGTAAGAAGTGTAGAACAATTAGCTCATAAGGACCGCCATTGTATAACCATTCATCACTCTAATGGGTATGATCTCCTTTCTTTTTATTTCTCAGTCAGCCGCCAATCATTCGCAGCCACTTGATTTTTCTTGTGATTTTGAGTCAATCAGTCACATCCACTTGGTGGCCTGTCAATCTGTCTCATCCAAGTAATCCTGATAAAGCAATCACTGTCGTCCGTCTTTCATTTCAGATCTTTTTCGCCCACTTACGCTCTTCTTCTTATCTTTCCTTTCCCGTTCTGGCGCGGTTCGACACTCTCTCGTTGACCGGTCTATTTTCTCTCGTTCTAACGAGGTTTCCTGCTTCCCCACTCTTTCCCGTTCTGACAAGGTTTTCCACTTTCGTGTTCTTTTGCTCACTCCATGATCTATTTGTGCCGTTTCTGTTTTCCCGTCTAGCTCCCGACCTTGCCATGTCACGATCCATGCGTCCTCTCAGGATTGATTCTTTCCATACACGTGTCTTAAGTTCCTGTTCAACATTGTTGTAGCAGAAACTCCATTGGATTGCTCATTAATTTTATATACTGCAACAAATGAGCTCCAAATCTTTATAATTCCCCGGTATTATTTTCCTTGTCTTCTCAACTTTGGAAAAAGTACTCATTTCATTATATTTTACTTCAAAAACAAGGTATGTTAGATGCAAAAATAAGTACCTTGTAAATTGTAATTTGTTTATATGTGATATTAGAAACATTTCCATCATGTCACGCCTTAGTGCATGAAAGGAAACAATTATTTCGCCAAAATGAACTCTATACCAAATCTGGACCAATGAATTACTCATCCTGTTTTTCAGAAAAAATAAATTATCATTATGACATCACCCTTTTATTTTAGCAAGAATTCCAACGGTACCGAACAAGTATGATACCGTGAGTATCTCAAATGTGTACGAACGTACTTCAAGCATGTATTGAGGGTACGTCAAGTATGTATTGAAGGTACCCTCAAATGAGTTGAATGGTGATGTGCCTACAAAACATTTGAGGTGCTTCACTGATCACACACCTTGAGGTACCCTCAATACATATTTGAGTTACCTGCACGCATTTGAAGTCCCTACAGTTCCATGCTGACCCGGTACCACGAAAGCTTTTTTATTTTAGCTATGCGAAGGAAGAATGATGAATACAAGCTGATGTAATGGATGCTAAAAGCAGGAAAAACCACGAGATCAGTACAAATAAACGGCAAACAGAAGCAAAACCTCAGGAATCAAACGTTCAAGAGAGCATCATAGCTCACAACAGCATGAAATACAAATGATCAGTCCTGTTGTCTGACTGATAGCCATTATCCTAGCTGTTAACAAAATGGTAAAAGAAATTTACACTAAAACAAACTCAAGCCCATCAAAACAAAACATGTCACTCATTTCTGAAAACTGCAACCTTCATGGTTAGTACTGTTTGTTGGAGCTTTTTGACCAGGTAACCAAAACAACTAGCCAGAATGAAGAAAAAATAACATGAACAAGAAGCTGAACACTTTATAATGACAAAATAGAGCCAAATATGTACTTGTGATATGTCTTGCCTCCTGCAAAAAGAGCCTTTTATTATATGTACTTATCCAAACCACCAATTCGCTCCCAAAGGACTCTCACACAAATAAATCGGGGGATGGTAGACGGCCTGAAGTACTCGACGAAGAAGTGCTTGCATCACCACTCACTTTCTGGATTTCCATTGATGCATTATCATCTGAATACACAAACTGTGAGGCATCACCAATGTCCAGAGTCTCTGGAAGACTTTCAAAATCCTCCGTGTAAAGCTGTCATACAATATCTAAGAATAATGAATTTTGTATCTCAAATACACTAGGGAAAAATTAGTTCCAGAACTAGAAATCTGCAAAGATGATTTTGAGTGCATCTGAATATAGATATAATGAGAAAAAGAAGCATGTGTATTTGACATCCATGATAATAAAAACCAATTCACAGCCTTTATTTTTTCCCGAAAATTTTTATGGAGTGCAATTCCGAGTCTCCTAGAAAATGTTATGGCAATTTTCATGCAGACTGTTCGGAAAGAGAAGACTATGTAGATCAGTCAACATCAATCATTAAACTGTACCAACTTAGGAAGCACATGAAAATCTTATGCAGTTAGGAAGATATGGAAGTCAGCATCCTGAAGAATTTTATGGACTGAAATTTCGAGCTTCGCAGAGAAAGTTATGCAAATTTCATGCAAACTATTCAAAAACAAACTGCACCTAAATTCACAAGACGTTGCCTCAAGTTTCTTAGCCTCTCCTGACATAAGTCACACAAAAGAGTGATGCAATCACTAAAGTACCTCAAGTTGGTTCAGCATGTCTATGGCCGCTTCCAAGTCACCATTATTTTCCATATAGACATCAGAGAGGAACTGATCCGAAATACCGGGAAATGTCATCTGAAGATATTCTATTTCCATGTCAAATTCATCATCCATCATTCTTATATTTTTCACTTCACTCACATTCTGTGATGATGAACCATAAAAACCATGAACACGGTTGCTCTTCAATGTGGCGACATCTGTGGCAGGGAGCTTTTCAACATCATGTGCACTAGGATTATGGGAAGCTTTTCCATGGATTTGAAAAAACTCATGCGCAATTTCAGTCCCAGAATCTTTTCCTGATGCATGAGTTCTATCATCTAGCTCTCTTATGGAGAGTGGAATATACGGTGGTGCATCAGGATTCAAAGAAGACACTCCTGACTTCATGGCTGTATATTCACAAAAGATCACTGACTCTCCTTAACACCCCCACCTAAAGAACAAGTAAAGCGATAAAGAAAAAAGAAATACTATTAGCACATATAATCATTAGAGAAAACACTGTAGCACATATATGATGACCTTGGAGCAAGCAAACACTATAACTTCTAAGTCAAGAAAAGCTAGATATTGCAAACAGACGCAAAGAATAATATGCCAAAAAGCACTCTTAATTAAAGGTTTCAAATTCTCCCAAGAAATGTGAATTAATTCAATTACACAATGAGCTACTTAAAATGATTAGCTAATGGCCAGAAAAACAATCACGTAATGATTGAAATGAATCTTTAATGAAGAAACTGGAACGTCTTACAGCTTCTATATTGTTCATAAGAACTAGTTCCTAATCCTACTATAAAAAGCAGGCAACCAGTATATACACTTAGCATATTTTTGGAACAAGCGATATTCTGATCACACAAACAAACCCATAACTCAGTACCACACTAAACATAGGAATTAACAAACAATTACCAATTAAGAATGTCATCAAGCATTTCGCAATGACCACAAACACGAGAGGAAATAACCTTTCATGCAATATTGTTGTACAAGGAGACGGAATATGAGAAAAATACAAATTATGCCGTATGAGCTTCTAGTAGCAGACGACCATTTCATCACAGACCTAATTTAAGAACCCGTGAAAAGAGAATATCTATCAGAATGCAATCCGTATCACACAAAATATAATAACTTCGAATACTAGTCCGCCAATGAACGTTTTTCAGCAGCGACTTTCCCATGTAATCACGTCCTAGCATTTTGCAAGATAATAAATCCCTACGCAAGATTACTTCAAAAGCAAGCCTCAATTAAAGAATAACATCGACATGTTATCCACTGATCTTTAATTCATATTTCGACTAGTTAAATCCAACCTATTCCTGAGGAAAGAAAAATTATCACATCACACAAATTGACTCCATATTTTAACAGAAAAAACCTATCTAAGGATGATCAAACATGTAGTTTAATGCAAAAAAAAACGATGTAAACATATGGAATAGTTGGACGATGTACAATTCAAAACGCAACAAGATTTGCGAAAGAAACAAAAGTATTAAAGCAAAATTCAAAAGAGTAGTACCAAATTCTATCTGAGCCGCTAGAATCAGCAAAGAAAAGTAGGAAAACGCCCGCAAGAATAGTTTGAATTGTCAAGAAACGAATTTTCCGAACTAAAGTGCCCGAACTGTGCTTCGGATCGCCTGGAAGCGAATTTCGGCAGCGATCTGAGAGACCAACGCTCTTTCGAATTGAGAGAAAGGGTGTACAAGTCGTCTCTCACTGCATTATTATGCTTTTTCTGATGCTCTGTGTTGATCGGTTTCGAATTTCGGTTTTTATATGAAAAGTTTGGCGGTTCGATTGGCGTCTGATTCGGTTCGATACTAAAGTTTTCGGGAACTGAGAATTTGGAAGGTTTGAACCTGCATCAAATTGAGGCAAAACTTTATAACCATTTAACTCTCGCTCTCTCCTCAAAACTTCATAGTGTTGGGTTGGATTAAACGATGAGTATATGATAGAGTTGTCAGTTTGATCAAGATATTTTGATGTATTTATTGATTTTTATTATCAACAAGCTTATCTAAACAAAAATTATGCTCTCTCCTCAAGCTTGATGGTATTTTCTTAGTTTTTTGGCAGACGATGATAAATATATCTTTTAGCACACAATTAAAGGCCCTATGACAGACTTCTATTATTATCATCTTTTGGGTGATGTGGTTCTTTCGTAATTAAATCATCTTTGAGAGTAGGAAACATATCTTTGTTGAAGCTGTTATCTTGCTTTGACGTTCAGTTCATGAAGCAGACTCATATAAGATTAGCAAATGCAGAGTTTCAATCGAGAAGCTTTTTACACTTCAACAGTTGTATGTTTTGGGTCGTCCTTTTAGAGCTATACGTATCTTAAAATTTTTTTGGCAGACCCCATTAGGTTGGATAAGGTAAACACGGATGAAGCGACTTCTGATAGTCTTGAGCTTGCAGGTTGTGGAGACGTTTTTCAACCTCCTAGAGGATTTGTTAAGGATTGTTTACTTTCATTTTCTTGTTGGTGGAATGCTCCAAATTTTTCATATAAATTTGAATTTCGTTATGCTTGTGGAGATAATATGAATTACGTTATGCTTGTGGAGAAGATAATATGAATTACGTTATTCACCTTAGCGTATGTTTACTTTCAAGGTTGAGTTAGTTGGTGCTATCCATCGATTGTTTATGCTTATGGAGAACACAATTATGGTTGAAAAATGATTCTGTTTATTTGGTGTTCATTCTTCATTCTAAATCTCGAAAGGTTCATTTCGCATTGAGATCCTGCTTGGGATATATTTGAAATTTACTTGATCATATGACTTTGTTATTACTCAAATTTAATGAGAGGGTAATAATTGTATATTGTTTGACGTTCTAGGTTGCTAGTATAGCTACTCATACTTGTTGGTGGAATGCTCCAAATTTTTTTTCTTCGCTTATTTCTAATGATGTTTGTCATGTCTTCTTTTAGGTGCTTCTTATTTGTTCTTTATGTTTTCTTTTGTTGACTTTTTTATTTTATTTTACTAATATATTGGGTTGATTAGATGATAAAGGTGCTACGAATGTGTCAGTCTATTAGGATATTCAGGTGCATCCACTGATTTCTATCAGTAACAACCTTATCTAAAAAATATAAATAGAAGTCTATCTCTCTCCCTCCCTCCCCCCGGTCAATCTCGAAGGAGGGGAAATTATTGGGTCTACTGGCCACAATGTGGCCAAGGCTCTACTTCATTTAATTTTGATCAGTTGATTTAGATTTATACGGTTCCTAATATGTTTAAAACTAAAATCGAAAAAATAAACTTATTTTTTATTTATTTTTCTTTTTAAATCAGAACAGATCTTAACCATTTATTTTTAATCCAACGGATACGATTGAAAGCCACATTGTAACCGGTATTCTCTATAATTTCTCCTCAAATTGAGGCAAAACTTTGTGACCATTTAAGCCTATTATTTTATAATCTTTATTTTAAAATTCAATTATTATTTTTCCTAAAACAAAAAATTTGTTATGTATGCAACTGTCTTTGCAATCACAACCTAGCAGGCTAACACAATTTTTTGTGGCTAATGTAGTTTTTACACTATCAAATTTTCCAAATTTATGAATTAAATTCATAGTTTTGAAGTCTCTCAACTTAAAAGAAAATGTTTAACTTCATTCCCAAAAACCCTTTTAAAAACTACTACTACTTCTGAATGGGGCTTAGGTGGAGAAACGTTTTTTTTTACACAAATTACCTTTACTATTATATGAAATTCTAAATTGATAAGTCTTTCAGTATTTTTTCTACCAAAATCACATTTACTATTCCAATTATTAAAAATATATGAGTGGTAAAAAATTCAAAGATAAACTAGTTTAATAGATCGAATTAGATCAAAGAATTTTATAAGTGAATAATTTAATATTGAAATTAAAAGTTCAAATCTTTTTTACCTTTTTGAGGGAATAAAATGCTTCAACAAAATAGCATAAAAACTAACTAATAAGAGTCAATATAAGCACCAAATCAAAACACTAGGAGGAATCACATTAAACCAAATATGGTAAGAAACTGAAGCATATGTCAGATTCACAATAGGATCAACAACCAAATTGCAGTGTTTATGAAAATGTCAAACTGAGATATTAATTAAAAAAAATTATTAACTATCTATAGCAATACAAAAACTTTAACAAAATACATCAACATTTAATAGATTGAATTCTTAATATTTGACATAACAAGTCAGAAGGTGATCAAACACTTTTATGTGTAGTCCTATACGTATTTTTATACATATTATTTATTGTTGATTTTTTCAACACGTGCAATGCAAGTACATGTGACTAGTTAAATAAGTGACTTTATAATTGACATTGAGAGAGAATCATTTACATCCTGAATCAAAAAGTAATCAATTTGACAAGTCAAGTCAATTAGCAAAGAAGATTTCGTTGGAAGATGAGAAACTAGTAGATTTTATGGAGGTCCTGAAAAAATCAACTGCATAATTGGTGGGTCGTCCTTATGTATAGTATGAAGAAAACCAAAATAGGTATTGTGTTTAAATATGGATTCTTAAGTCTTTACATTCCATTTAGAAGTCGTTTGGTATAAGATTACGAGTAAATGATTTCTGAAATAAGATTGCTGAAATATGATTGTAGAAAAGTATATATCCGAAAAGTTAAGATTACCGTGTTTGGTATTGGGAATGTCCTGGATATAGTTATCAATTTCCAATTTTGACCTTGTATTAATTAAAATATTTTATATATTATTTATTTTTACTGTATTTCATTTTTACTGTATTTCACCCAAAATCTCTTGAGAAATTGCCTGGGAAAGACCCCTGTGAAAGAATTTAATGATAATGAGACTCTAGATTTTGTTTAAATGATATTAAGACCCTTAAGAAGAGAAATTACCATTTTTATAGGAAAAAGACTTATTTACCTCTTATAGTGAAAAAATTACATTTGAGTCCCCTCCCCCAACTTTCTCCCAAAACCCTCGATGTTGCAGCTCTCTCTCCCACAAATCTATCTCTCTCGCATATCTCCCTCTCTCAAAGCTCCCCGTCTCTCGCAGATCTCTCTCTCGAAGCTTTGTCTCTCACAAATCTCTCATGAAGGTTCTCTGCCATTCTCGTCTCTCCCTCATTTTAGATCTGATTCTCAAAATCAAATCATCTATGCCTTTCTCGTCTCTCCCTCATCTCAGATCTGAGATGTTCTCTCTCTCTCTCATGCGACTGGATCTGGATTTGAAACTCTCTAGGAAACATGATAGAACAAGCGGTAATCATCTAGGCATGGTAACCCGCAACTTTGAATAATTTTCTCTCTTTTTTCCTTTGAGATCTTAAATAGGCAGGTAGGTTTGGCGGGGAAGGGTAGATAATTGTTCAATTTGGTCTGTCAGTGGTTTTACTTTTGATTATTGTATGGGATAATTGATTTTATATTTATGTTATGTGTTCTCTTTTCGATTCTATTCTAGTGTACGTATGATATGGTTCCTTTCTTTCTTTCTTGGATGCAACTTATTTGATAATTTATGTTTGTGTTTTTTTGCTTGATTCAATTCTGGGTTTTTTACCTTATGTTTTTTGGTGATTTAACTCTGTATTATGCTAGTTTAAATTAATTAAGGAGAGTATACTAAGTTGAATCAGTCCAATGTATTTTTTTCTCCTTTTCAATCATGCTTGAGTTTTGGATTAATACGAGTCTTACCCTTACACTTCTAGTTCTGCGTATTTGTATAGCATATTCATCTTCCTATTTCTTAACTTATTTTTTTTATTAATCAACGTAGGCTTATTGTCCAGGACTTCCAGTTATAGAAAGAGATCAGATTCTTCTGAGTTTGTTTGCAAAAATAGAATCATACTATCAAGCTTTAAGTTATACCTGTCAGAACCATTGCTTGTCAGTTTACCCTGAGAGCTTCTGGTTCAGTTGTTTCAGCTTCAGATAGCTACCAGAGGTTGGGTTTAGTTTGAATTTACATTTTAACCAAAGTTTGGTCAATTTGTAACCAAATTTTGACCAAATGTTTTGCTAAAACAACTGGATGAATGCTTTAGTGAAGGCCACTTATAATTAGCAGGCTGAAACTTCTTATAACCTCTCAAACGACATGGAAGAGTTTGATACACAGTTAAAAGAGCTATTCAACGAAGTTAGAACGATGATTTTGAATGGAAACAAAGATGATGTGATAGACTTGCTTCAAGCAAATTATGAATATGTGGAAAAACAGCTGAAAGTAGGCGCTAAATGTTGTGGGTTATGTTCTCAAAGCATATGTATTGACATTTTGATATGAAATTTAAAGAGGATTACATTTCTCTTATAATTGTTCTTTTAAATTATGTTGAATAATTTATATAAATATCTAAAAATTTCATATTCATGAATGAGACTATGATCTTGTATTAGTACGAGATGATTAAGATCATAGATAATGAATAAAATTGTCCGCAACATATTAAAGTATGAAATCTTTAATGAATGGTTGCTAGTACGATTGACTAAGCATTATGAATGCGTGTGGTCTAGATCCGGATCATTGATGTGGATAGACGTCTTAGTGAATGCACTTTATATAATAAGATTATATATGATAGGACCGATGTGAATTAATATATTTATTAACGTGTTGTTTATCATAAAGATTATTTAATGATAGAGCTTAATTAATGATCTGGTTTATTGGAGCTTAGAATTATAGGTTCACGGTCCCCAAGTCACCTCTATACTACGTTGTCTAGGGTGTGAATATTTCAGGACATGAGAAAAGAACTGACTTGCAAAGAGAATTTTTATTCTAGGGCAAGTACATAATTATGTGTGATTAATTAATTAAAAAATAATTAATTAAATTATTTATATATTTCAATATAATTTTTGGAAATTATATATATATAAATAATTATCATTTTTTTCATTATCAATAAGTGAAACAGAATATCTAATTTTTGAAATTAGATAATTAAATTATTATTAGATAATAACTTAAATCAACTAAATCTGTTATTTGTGAAATAACAGAAAAGTTAGTTGATATACATAATCAGATATGTTAATTTTAAATTAACTGATATCTAGATAATTATCTGATTAAAATAAATATTTAATTCACAGTAATTGCCACGTGTCAATCACTGATAGGGTGTCATAAATTGACATGGACTACTATGATGTCTCGTGGCATTACAGTTGTGCACAATTACAGTGAGTCCCACTATAATTGGTAATTTTACAATTAAATATTATTTCAGTTTATCCCTAAAAATCCGATACGCTAGTATCTAGAATATATACAGATATTATTCTGATGGCCTTGGTTGTTGAAAGAAGATGAGAGAATCAGTTGATCAGATCATCAGTTCGTCAATCAAGAGTTAAATTGAAAACATGATTGGTGTAAAAAGGATTTTCTTCTCCGATTAAACATTAATCAAATCTCTAAAAGAATAATCATCACTTTTTTATAGAATAGTCTCACTAAAGTCATTCTAAATAAATCTCTAGATTTCATGTGTTGAGAATATTTAGAGACAGAAAAGGTGTCTTATAATATTCTACGTGCCCACACACGTCCTAGTGCGTTGAGGATTGACTCGGAAGATATTGGTGTGAATCTCGGAGTCTACTGATCGTTGGAACGATTTTGTGGGAACGGAGGATCAATCGATTTTTGCAAGGACACTTGATATAGGTCACAGAGGTATATGATTCATAACCTTATATGTTATAGATTTAACTTATAAATATATAATAGATTCTGACTGATTGAAAAAAAGTTTTCAACAAAAAAAATTTATTTGATTATCGTGGCGTTGCGCAAGTTTTATTTTATCAAAAGATTCAAATTTTATTAAAATTTTGATTTTTTTTAAAAAAGACCACGCACCTCCACGCTTCCGCCGCGCACGCGCCGCGATGATCAGCAAGTGGTATCAGAGCGGTTTTTATATATTTATATGTCAAATGCTATAGGGTTTTTCTTACATTATTCATATAATATGAGATATGTATGATGATAGATGGTTGTATTTTTTGAATGTATGGAAAATAATGGATCGTTAATTGTATGGTGATTGTTAGGTTATGCTTTGTTTTAATTTTTTCTAGATCTTGTGTAAGTCGAATTGAGGTGTAGGAATTTTTGTGATTTTATTTTGAATATTATTATAATTATTACGAACGCGAGAAGATGAAGAACGCACGAGACGAACGACAGAAATTTACCGTTCACGTGAGAACACTGATCATCCACGAAAACATTGTTCATTCGTGAAACTCATTCATCCACAAAAACATTGTTCACATCGGAAATTTATTGTTCGGGTGGAGGTGAACAATGTCGGCGGTACTGTACCGTCAGTGAACAGTGACTGTCTGGCGTGGCAGGTGGCTGCTGGCAGTGAGACGGGCAGCGGTGATGATGGGCGGCGATCAGAGAGTCCTATCATCGATGACAACTGTTGTTATATTTTAGGAAAGTTTCCAACAAACCACGCAATCAATTTTATCACCTAGGTGTTTCATTAAAACTCTTTTAATTATCCATTTAAATTTTGAAAAATGTAATTTTAAAATTAATTATTAATTTTTTATTATAAAAATTAAAAATTAATAGGTTGATTGGGTTTGACCCAAGTTTGATAAAATCAAATAAAATACTTATTTGGCTAAGTAAAAATCAACTATATTAAAATGGATAATTATAGAAATTATTTTAATTAAGAAAAATAGACTCTAACTAAAGATGGTTTTGTTCAAAACTTGAAGATTATGAAGATGGACATCAGGAGGAGAAGGTAATATTTGGAAAATATGTATTCTTGACGTCCACTTTGTAATTTTATTTCTTTATTTTAAGGGTTGTAATTTAGAAATACCTAATAGTCACTCGGTCCATTATTAATTTATTTAATTATTAAATAATTAAATAATTATTATGTTTGATAACATGTCCATGCATTAGTTAATCACATGTCATACATGAAAATCCCACACAGTTTTATTTAATCATACATCTCATCTGTAGAAACATGATTTATGTATGGCATGTAAACTGCTAGGTTTTAACTAGTAAAAACTAGGTAATCACACCACACTAAAGGTTATAGTAACATTTAGGTTAACCGACTTTAGTAAAAAAGCTTTATTAAAGTTTGATGAATATAGTTAATTAGTTAATCTAAGTTCACCTAATTATGACTTAGGCACTTCAGAAAGTTAAATGTACTTAGACCAATGAGATTTGATTAACTAATAATTAAATATTCACAGGGTTATTATTTTAACTAGTAATTAATTTATTAGTTAAAATAGAAACACATTATCCTAAAATAGTGAGTGGGAGAATGTTGACATGTCAATGTAACCTATGATCTCCATCATTAGTACAACACTGTGAGGTGCAGTGAGGATCTTGAGATGACTTTGTTTTCATCCCCCTAAGAAAGGTTTCGAGCTATATCAATACCAATGTTGGACTTTTAAGAAGATAAGAGGAAGTGATGTAGTTTAGTTTTGACCGACCCTAAGACGGCATATTCTAAATGAAGTCACGAAATCTGAAATGATGGGTTACACTCACAAAGTCATAATTAAGCTTTCATGTAGATAGTTGTGACTTAACCGAACAAGTGATACCTTATTGTTAAAAGAGGAAATATGATATATTTTAAGTTTTAATTAATAAGGATGAGAATGTCTCATAGACATTCTAAGGTTAATTTGACCGTCCCTAAGGCGGCACATTAATCGTTGGGTTATTTTATCGTGATTAGTGAATGCTTAATTATGTGTTTATTATGATTGCATTCATGCATCACGTTGACTTTTCTAGTTCTAGATATTTATCAATTATATTGAATCATGTATGTTTTAAATTTCAGTTATCAATATTATGTCTATCATGGGCAGCCATATTACTGCTTTACTCGCTCTTGAGAAATTGAATGGTTATAATTTTGTACGTTGAAAATCAAATATGAACTTAATGTTGATTTGTGAGAACCATAAGTTCGTTATTACTGAAGAATGTCTTGAGGAGCCCGGTGCTAACACCCCTAAGAATGTTAGAGACAAACATGATGCTTGGATCATATCAAACAACAAGGCGAAGCGCTACATGCTTATAAGCTTTGTCGATGTTAAGTTACTCATCATTGTCACTTACATTTGGGGATATGCACTACACACGGAAACTTACATTTTGAATGTAGTGCCCTCTAAATCTATAAGCAATACGCCTTTAGAGTTATAAAATGACTCTAAATCTAGTTTGCGTTATTTCTGTATATGGGGGTGTCAGCTTACGCTCTTAGATCCAAGACCGAAAAGTTAGACTCAAGGTCTGAGGTATGCATATTCGTTGGCTATTCTATAGAGACTAGAGGTGTGTACTTTTATAGTCACAATGATCAAAAGATGTTTGCGTCGACAAATGTAACATTTCCTAGGCATGACTATATGTAAAACTACAAACCTCGTAGCAAAATAATTCTCGATGAATTAGTGATAGATGAGATCATATCACCTTCAATTTCTATTAATAAACGAAAAACCAAAGAAACCACAGTTTCTACAAAGGAAACCTCAGTGCAACGTCATAGTGGGAGGGTTGTGAGACAACCAGCTCGCTATGAACTAGAGGCACATGTCATAGTGTCAGACACTAATAACGACGATCCATTATCTTATGAAGAAGCAATTGATGATCCTGAAAAGGAAAATGGCAAGATGCCATGAACCAGACAATGGAATCTATGTATTCCAATTCTGTCTACGAACTTGTAGATCCGCCTAAAAATGTCAGGCCAATTAGATGTAAATGGATCTTCAAGAAGAAAATAGGTGAGATGAGAAAGTAGAAACTTTTAAGACACGGTTAGTAGCCAAAGGCTATACACAAAATGAGGGAGTCGATTATGAAGAGACATTCTCCATTTGTGGTCATGCTAAAATTCATTCGCATCTTTTTGTCCATAGCCCGCTAGTTTTAACTATGAGATATGGTAAATGGACGTTGAGACAGCTTTTCTGAATGGCTCTCTTGAAGAAAATATCTATATGATGTGAGCAGAAGGGTTCGTACGAAAGGAGTAAGATCAGAAAATATGCAAGTTGCTTAAATCTATTTATGGATTAAAGCAAGCATCTAGATCTTGGAACCTTACTTTTGATGAGATTATAAAGTCTTATGGCTTCGAGCAAAATATTGACAAAACTTGTGTTTATAAATACACTAAAGATAAGATAATGATTTTCTTAGTTCTTTATGTTGATCATATTATACTCATTGTGAATGATGTAGAAACTTTGTCAAAGGTAAAGAAGTGATTAGTTAAGAAATTTCAAATGAAAGATTTGGGAGAAGCGAGCTATGTTCTAGGCATCCAAATCCTAAGAAATAGAAAGAACAAGTTCTTGGCACTTTCTCAGGCATCTTATATTGAGAATGTGCTGGAGAGATTCTCTATGAAAAATTTCAAGAAAGGTCAACAACCGACTAGACATGAAATTGTCCTCTTCAAGGAACAATGTCCTAAGACACCTTAGGAGGAAGAGGATATGAGAAAGATTCCCTATGCTTCAGCAGTTGGAAGTCTCATGTATATCATATTGTGTACGAGACCGGACATCTGTTATGTAGTGGAAATTGTCAGTCGTTATCAATTGAATCCAGATTTGGAACACTGGATTGCAGTAAAGCACATTCTCAAGTATCATAGGAGAATGAGAAACTATATTCTTATTTATTCAAGTAGAGACATAAACCCCACTAGATATACTGATTCTGATTTCAATCAGACAGAGACAGTTGAAAGTCAACATCTAAATCAGTATTCACCCTAGGTGGAGGAGTTGTAGTCTGGAGAAGTATTAAACAATTAAACAATCCAGCATTGCAGATTCTACTATAGAAGCTAAATATATAGGGGCTTGTGAAGCTACAAAAGATGCGATATGGCTCAGAAAGTTCTATTATAATCTAGAAGTAGTTCTAGATATGGACAAGTCATTGATCCTGTTGTGATAATAGTGGGGCGGTAGAAAATTTCAAGAAACTGAGGGGTCACAAGGGGGCAAGTACATAGAGAGGAAATATCATCTTGTAAGAGAGATTGTGCATCGAGGAGGATGTGACTGTTATGAAGTAGCATCAGAACAAAACATGGCTGATCCTTTTACAAAGATACTTACTGCGAAGTCATTTGAGGGTCAAGTGCGTAACATGGGATTAAGAGAGATGTCACATTTGCTTTAGGACAAGTGATAGATTATTAGGGGTTATGCCCCCAAAGCATGTGTATTGACATTTTGATATGAAATTTAAAGAGGATTACATTTTTCTTGTAATTGTTCTTTTAAATTATTGTTGAATAATTTATATAAATATCTGAAAATTACATATTCATTAATGAGACTATGATCTAGTATTAGTACGAGAGGATTAAGATCATAGATATTGAATAAAATTGTAAGCAACATATTAAAGTATGAAATCTTTAATGAATGGTTGATAATACGGTTCAAAATCTTTAATGAATGGTTGCTAATACGGTTCACTAAGCATTATGAATGCGTGTGATCTAGATCCGGATCATTGATGTGGATAGACATCTTAGTGAATGTACTTTATATAATAAGATTATATATGACAGGACCGATGTGTATTAGTATATTTATTAATGTGTCATTTATTATAAAGATTTAATACACATCAATTCGATGATCATATGTAGATCAGTCTGAATCTTGAGTAGTCATGAACTCATATGCATGTCTATTGGATCTTTTGATTCACTCGTTAAGGTATGTTTGTTAATCAGGCTAGTGACTTTTGTTTTGGAGATTCAATGATTTGGATGGCTGGGGACATGATGTTACAAGATTTGGAATCTAAGATTTCCTAATGAATCGTATATTAGTTTTCTTAAGTGTTAATTCTGGAACTGGATGATTATTTATTTCAAATTTATAATAAGATTATAAATTAGTCATTCACTAGTGGATTAATGGTACTTAAGGATCAAAAGGTAATTAGAAAGGTAAAAGAATAATTTTGACTAATTCTAATTTCGAACCAATAATTGGATGATAGAACTACATGAAATGATTATGTCAGTGCACTAAATGAGAATACTCTTTAAATACATTCTATAATCTCTAATAGTGCAATTCCATATTTATTGTAGTGGATTAATAATGAAATTAATAAATAAAATTATTTAATGAAAGAGTTTAATTAATGATCTGGTTTATTAGAGCTTAGGATTATAGGTTCATGGTCCCCAAGTCACCTCTATACTACGTTGTCTAGTGTGTGAATATTTCAGATCATGAGAAAATAACTGACTTGCAAAAAGAATTTTTATTCTGGGGCAAGTACATAATTATGAGATAATTATGTGTGATTAATTAATTAAAAATTAATTAATTGAATTATTTATATATTTAAATATAATTTTTGGAAATTATATATTTATAAATAATTATTGATTTTCTTAATTATCGATAAGTGAGACAGAATATCTAATTTATGAAATTATATAATAATTTAAATCAACTAAATCTGTTATTTGTAAAATAATAGATAAGTTAGTTGATAGAGATAACCAGATATGTTAATTTTGAATTAACTGATATCTAGATAATTATCTGATTAAATAAAATATTTAATTCACAGTAATTGTCACGTGTCAATTACTGATAGGGTAGCAGAAATTGACATGGACTATTATGGTGTCACGTGGCACTGCAGTAGTGAGTGTGCAACACTGTAGTGCCATGTGGCACTGCAGTTGTGCACAATTGCAGTGAGTCTTATTACAATTGGTAATTATATAATTAAATATTATTTCAGTTTATTCCTAAAAATATGATATGTCATTATCTAAAATATATACAGATATTATTCTAATGGCCTTGGTTGTTGAAACAAGAGGAGAGAATCAGTTGATCAGATCATCAGTTCGTCAATCAAGAGTTGAATTGATAACACGATTGGTGTGAGAGAGATTTTCTTCTGTGGTTAAACATTAATCAAATCTCTAAAAGAATACTCATCACGTTGTTTTATAGAACTGTCTCACTAAAGTACTTCTTAGTAAATCTCTAGATCTCATGTGTTGAAAACATTTAGAGACAGAAAAAGTATCTTGTAATATTCTACGTGCCCACACACGTCCTAGTGCGTTGGGGATTGACTTAGAAGATCTTGGTGCGGATCCCAGAGTCTACTCATCGTTGGAACAATTTCGTGAGAACGGAGGATCGATCAGTTTTTACAATGACACTTGATATAAACTACAAGAGGTATATGATTCCTAACATTGTATGTTATAGATTTAACTTATAAATATATAATGGATCCTGACTAATTGAAAATGATTTCCATTTGTTGATTGAAGAAGATGAGGATAATATAGGTAATGAAAATATGAGTATGTTGGGCATCCACATTCCTTCCAAATTTGGGAGGGTTTCAAATACCCTCAGAGAAGGTATCTCAACATTGCAGGCAAACAGAAAATCAGTCTAAAGTAGATACCAACAAAGGTATCTCTCAAATATCCTAGGATTCCAGGTAAATGACAAAATATGCCTTATTCCAAATGCCCCCTAGGATTAGAAATAGGTGTAATCTGACATTTTATTTAGATATATCTCATTTTTATCATCTTTGGTAAAATTAAGTTCAGTGCCAAGACATTCATAAACAATTCTACTGTCATTCTCAGCGGATATTCTCAATTTAGGTTAATAACATATCCCAAATTCCCAATAAAGGGTTGTCAACTCATGTATTCTAACAATAAATAAAGATTTTGAAAGCAAGAATATAATAAGTGCAAAGATACAATGAAAGTTGTTCTAACAAAAAGACTTGAATGCGTTGCA
Organism: Datisca glomerata; assembly: GCA_003255025.1. Lineage (NCBI taxonomy): Eukaryota > Viridiplantae > Streptophyta > Magnoliopsida > Cucurbitales > Datiscaceae > Datisca > Datisca glomerata. The sequence goes on from QANY01002723.1 coordinate 741,200, forward strand.
TTGATAAATGAATCCTTATGACGAAACTTCAAAAATGATAAAAGAAAAATCTATACGCATAGATACAGGTACTAAAATATTTTTATCTATTAATTTTATCTTTCTTGTTAGCTGCCTAGTTTTGGAAGATATGCAAACGTTCTTTGTACTGGTTTTCTTCAATAGCTTCAGTCCAGTTGTATTCCTTAATTTTTGAATGAATCTAAATTCTGGCTTAAAACAAGGTTGTTGACGACAATAGCTCTATCGTAAAAATAATAGGTAAAAATGACTCTTGAAAAGAGTAGATGAAATATAGTTCTTTAACTAATATTATATAGTAAGTGAAATATCAAATTTAAAAAATACCCTCATTTTCTGTAAAATAAATTAACCGATACAAAAACCTTATCAATGTGTCATTCTTACATATTAAAAATGTAAAGGTCATTCTTACGCACTATAATTTCTATAAACAAAAACACATATTTCCAACTGGGATTTAACAAACATAAACATTGTAATTTTTTATTCAACATTATAAATCCAACGAAAATCAGTCTTAATGTGTGAGAGGCTAACTATATTTTCCAAAAGTCTTCTATATTTAAGAGACTAGAGTTGATCAAATCAGCCTCTTATCATTAACATGGGAGAGTCTAACTTAAATTAATTTTGCCATAAACTATGTCGAAAGTATTGATGAATCTTTATCAATTACTGAAATAATAGATGTCTTCCAATAATCGTAGCATTAATGGTTTTTTCTCCAAGTAAAGTTTAACGCGATCTGGACCGTCTCGCATTAGACGGTCCACGTGAGTCGAACTGTCATGTATGATGTTGCTAACAACGATAGACAATCCCATTCCGCATTAATGTAGTTGAATTAGATGTCTCTCACAAATCCACATAACATGCACGCCATAAAAAGCCACATCATTCAAAATTGAAAATGGTTTTTGGGTATCCCTCTGATTACTACTAAGTTAAGCAAGGTTAATTATAAAATTTTAGTTGATAAAATTGTTGCTAGAGCTAAGGCTAAGGAGAATAAGCATTTGACGTTTTCTGGTATATTGCAGTTGATTAGAGCTATCTTGTTAGCTATTCAAAGCTACAGGAGTAGCCTGCTTATCCTTCAAAAAAATCATGAAGATGATTAATGTTGCATTGAGAATTGTTTTATGGACTGGCAAGACTGATCATTGCAAGGGTTATAACGTTGCTTGGCATACTATTTATGCTCCTTTCTCTACTGGTGGTTTGAACTTATGGGAGCTTTCTGTGTGGAATCAATCTATTGTTTCCAAGAACTTATGGAAGCTAGTTAGGAGAGATAAGGACTCATTATGGGCTGCTTGGTGTGGTAACAATCTTCTTAAGGGTCAATCTATTTTCACTGTAAAGATGCATGCAGATCCTTCCTGGGCTTGAAGGAAGCTCTTACAATTTAGGGAGAAAGTCCTACATCTTTGCAGTGTGAAAATTGGTGATGGTGAATATGTTTGCTTGTTCACAGACCCTTGGAATCAAGTTGGCATTCTGCTTGACAGATTTGGTATGGAATTTGTTAATCAGACTGGACTGAATCTTAATTCTAAGCTCTCTATGATGATCAGGGAAAGATCATGGTACTGGCCAAACAATGAAGTGGATAGACGGTTTTACTTCAGGAACATTCACCTTGACCCCTCTATCCCTGTGCATGGAGAGGATCAGTGGTTATGGAATAATAATAACTACTTTTCTACTAGTAGTACTTATAATAATCTTATTGGACTGCATGATTCTGTAAACTGGTATAAACTTGTTTGGTTTACAGGCAACATTCCCAAATGTGCTTTCATTCTTTGGCTGACTCTTTAAAACAAGCTCAGCACAAAAGATAGAATTACTAAGTGGGATCATTCAAGGGACTCAGATTGTATCTTTTGCTTCAGGGGTTCAAAATCTGTGGGACATCTATTCTATGAATGGTCATTTGCTATGAACCTGATTGAGCCTTTAATGAGGAAATTTCATAGGGTTCCCATGGCTGACTCGTGGGATTCTTTTATTCAGTGGCTTATTCTTCTCAACAATGACAAAAGCTATACTTCTCTTTGTTCTAATATTGTATTTTTTGCTTTTGTTTATTACTTGTGGATAGAAACAAATAGGGTAATTTTTGTTAGATGATTTTGGATATTATTTTGATTTTTAGGAAAATTTCCTTCATGGTTAAAGAGAGACCTCTTTTCTAGAAAATTGGATGTAGCTCCTTCTTAGTGGAGGTTTCTTGTTTCTCCTATATGTTTGTAGTCTGTAGTCTTGGGGTAAAACCTTTGTACTAATGTATTATTTTTTTTGTTAATATTTTTTTTCATTTTGACAAAAAAATAGTCTTTTGCACAGTGATTCTTCAATTTTAGAGAAAGTCCTAGTGATTCTTCAATTTTAGAGAAAGTCCTAGTCGCCTTTCTTGTCGTCGTCCCTCCACCGCCATTGATAAAGATTACATGATTTTGTAGTGTGTCAGGTAATTCTGCTCAAATAAATGTATAACTTTACTCAAGTAAATATATACTTTTGTAGACCTTTTATTTTCTTGGATTTTCAGCGTTTCATGTGCAACGAGCATCGTTAATTTCTTGGGCAATTTCTGAGTTTAATATGATTTTTAAAAAAAATTCTAGAAATAAGGTAGTTTTAAAACTAATTCCAAAATCAAGATGGAAATTGCCACGTCGGAATGCGTCTTTTATAAAGACGACTTTCAGTTGGCAAAAATCATCTTTATAAAAGACGCCTTCAGTGCAGAAGCTCCCACCAATATACAGAAATCATCAACACAACCTAACACAATGCACACAAAAATCATTCATCATGTAGAACATTTTATAAATTTATCACACATTCTCAATGAACAACATATATTTTAAAAAAAATTATAACTTTACATTTTATATTATTCTACAAAAATTCAAATACAAAAAATATAAATCAATCACGTTCCACACGGTGGTCGTCTTCTCATTCTTCTTAGGCGTCTTTCATATGTTTGTAGTTGAGTTACTTCTGATGATGGACCTTCCTCCATAATAGTTGTTGCTACACTTTCTTCCTCTACAATAAGCGGCGGGTCTTCATCCACAATAGGAGCATCTTCCACATTAGGCGAGTTTCGGGCACATCATCTACCTCCTCCTCCAAGAGCACTAGCTCGTCCTCCTCTACGCCGTTGAGGTTGATGAAATGGTTCAGAAGTGGAACCAAGTTGAGTCACTAACTCACCTCCAAATATATAAAAGATCGGCGGCGTGTATGGCTCTTGGTGAGACATAAATAGTTCGTCTCGAGGCATGTATGATTCTTGTTGACTTCTTTGAGATGAGCTGTGCACTTCATGCCTTCGGGACAAAGGAGCTTGATAAGCCGCATTCGCTTGTCTTATTGTTTGTGCGGCTGTCTCACACACATTATAGATTCGAGGCATTATCCAAGATGACTCAGTATCATCAAGTGTCAAATTGTTAATATTGTCCAGACTCTCCGTCTGCATAGATAAAAAAATATTATATAAGTTACTTATTAAATGACCATATAAGCCTATTAATTACATAAATTAAAAAAAAATTATCATTAAATCATATAACGCTCCATGTTGAGTTATGTATCGCCGTGTGATTCTCTGATACCATAACATGTATGAGCTGTCATATCCATGTTCATCCACGTGCCCCTCAGCAATGTGTGTCCTACGCTCATCCCATCTCTCAATGTATGTCTGATGTTGGATGCCCCAATTTAGTTCATTTCTCCCCCTTAAGTAGATGTCATGCAACTGTCTTTTAGTATCACATGGCTCGGGCACACGTTGAATCATACCAAATTATCTTAGAACACGATCCAGTCGATGCCATTCCACTATATGAAAGAAAATGAGGGGAGAGACAGACCGCAATATATCTCCGTGCATGATGCAGTATTCATGAAGTGTATGGATAATATCATTATAAGGTTGTCATATAACCTATAAAAACCATATTATAAATAATATGAAAAAACCCGAGTATTACCTATGTTATAAATAAAAAGCATAGTATTATCTGATGTGGAGTTTGTATGTCTGATGCAAATCGATACACTTCAAGAATATGTGTGGAGCTCTTTGTGAGACTTGAAACGTATCTCCATCTATGAGATAAATTGCACAGTTAAATACATGTAAATGATAACATACATAAATAATCATCATATGAGTTGACTTACCGTATACCCAAATGAGGAGGTGGCATTGGAAGTCCATCTTCCTCGACATTATCATGTCTCGCCCAGTGCAACCTCACTGGTGCTAAATGTGAAAATCGGTCTCATGCCCATAATTGCAGTAATACTAGTGGGCCAGCAATATCAGAAGCATTTTTTATGACTGGTTTTGCACATCTCCTTATACAACCATGCAAGGCATGCACTTCACCTCGTATTGCGAGCTTTCTGTTTTGTTCGTGAAATGATACTTTGCTTTCTGTATTACGATCTTTTAAAAGTATCGTTGAAGGCGTCTTTTATAAAGACGCCTTCTACTATTAATGAAGACGTCTTTACAAAATACGCCTTCTACGTGACCTCATTTGTGGCCACGCAACCACGAAGGCGTTTTTTGCAAAGACGTCTTCGTCTTAGCTCTACCATTCCACCTTACTTTTAAAATTTATTTCAAAAGTACTGTATTTTAATTATTATTTTTTAAATATACTATAGAATACTCAAAAATCCTAATTTCTTTTGGTATTTTGAGTTGTATATTTTTTTTGCGCCTTAGTTGAAAAAAAATCCCCTTAAGCATCATTTTGAAGGTTAAATTGTAAAATATGCATCTACACTTTGACCAAACTATAAATTATACTCTTAGACTTTTTTTCATATTTTCATACCCCTGCACTTTGACTAAACTACAAAATATACCCTTCAGTGACATTTTTTTGTTAAATCTAACAGAAAATTAGCTCAATCCATTTCCCTCAATTTCCTCAATTATTTCCCTCAATTTCTATTATTTCCCTCCATTTACCTACATTATTTTGCCCCTAAAAATAACTTTCTTCTTTCCTCTCATTTTTAAGCCATCATTTTCACTTTCAACATATTTTTCATATTTGTCTTCTTACCATGGAAGAAGAAAATCTACTTCATTAATGATTTTTTTTTTTACTTTTTTCATGTGTTAAAAACTCTGCTTCATTCTATAAAAAAAATATTGTACAAAAAAATGACTCATTCCTATTGTAAAAATGGGATTTTCCCATTTTTAAAACGTGTTTTCTCCACACCTAAAAATGGGCTTTAAAAAAACTGCTTCACCTAAAAAAATGCTTCACAAAAAAATTGATTCACCTAAAAATGACTTTCATATATTCATCATCACATAAATTTATAAAATATTCAGATCCAACCAAAATAGTCAATATCTCAGACACAAATTCACAAAATAGTCAGCATCTCAGACACAAATTCACAAAATAGTGAGTGTATCATCAAATACTCACAATCAATACCACATATTTCTAATTACGTTCCTTTTTCTTCCTAGGACTACTAGTTGAAATTGATTTCTTCCTAGGACTTCTTCTAGGAAGTTGGACAACACTTGACGTTTCCTGAGACCCCTACACAACAGTTGACGGTTCTTGAGATCCATTCACATCAGTCGTAACTCGTCGAACCTATCCAATAAGATGATTATTAAATAGTAAAAAAAACTAATAATAAATGTAAACGGTAAAGTTTAACAATACGCACTGGTAATTTAGTCCTCATTGTGGCAGTCGATTGTTCTCCAACACTCTGAGATTGGTGCATACTAGCAATAACCTAAACGAAATTCAATAAAATTTTATTACAATTATTTAATAAGGTTATATTGAAGTTATTTAATAAGTTTATATTAAAATACGTATAGTCTTCTTTCGAATCTTCATATTTTCGGGTTGGGAGGTTGTTGCATGTTCTGTTGTTATGCTCCCATCCTTGACAATTGGCACATTTAAGTGATCCGCCCTTATAACTACCTTGATAAACGGCTGCATCCTCCCCCTCTGCCCTTTTTTTAGCCTTTTTAGGTCTACCGGGTTTACGTCTTACTGTTGGTGGTGCAACATTATGCAAGGTTGATTTAGGCTACTGTTCATAACTAGGGATTGACATTATGTAGTGGCGGTATGTTTTCAAGAACATGACTCTGCATAAGATAAGATCAACATAATCCTCCACCTCCTCCTTATTCTCCATAATACATAATGCGGCATGACTATAAGCTATGCTTGTAACTTAAGTTGCCAGCTCCTGCAACCACATTTTCTATTTCTCAAATCCACACAGAATTTTTCACCCCACTTGTGCTCCACCTCATACAGTCAATCTCCTCCTCCGTATGCAATGCAGCTCATTGCATCTTCCTTAGCCTCATTTACCTTCTTTTGAATCCTATGACAAATGGACACATTCAATCCATCCTTCTTTTCTTGAAACCTCTTCATAAGAATTCCTCTTATCATCTCCATCAATGTTATATTCAGAACATACTCAAACATACCACCACAATAAACCTCTAGTGTTATATCCCACATTTCCACAATATTTGTTGTCCTTTTCACCTACAGTAACAAAACATAAAAGTTAGGGATAAACAATGCCAAAAACAAAACAACTTTACAGAAGAAAATAAAATAACTTTATAGAACAAAACAAAGTCAAACACAAAAGAAAAACAAAATGGAACAAAACCCCATAATTGTGCATAAACAAATAACCCCATAAACAATAGCAAAGCCAAAATTGTGCATAAACAAATACAAAACAAAACCGCATAAACAATAACGCAGAAACAAATGAGAACTTGAAACCTCAGAAACTGAAAATAGATCCTCACAAAAACCAACGAGAAATCAATGAAATACATAATAGAAATCGAGAAAATTCAAAACAGAGAACAAAACCCAATAAAAATCAATGAGAAATCAATGAAATACAGAACAAAAATTGAGCAAATCTAGAACATAAATCAACGAACCAAAAATAGAAACCAACGAGGACAGAAATCGAGTCATATATACCAATTATCGTTGAAATAGAAAATATAAATCGAGCCATGAAAACCAAGAAATCAACGAACAAAAACCCAGAAATCAATGAACGGAAATCAAAGAACAGAAATCAACATACCCGAAATAAAAATCAAGAAATTTTGACCTTTTGACCCTCAGATCTGGCAAAAAATCGAGCCATGGCCCCCTTCCCTCTCTGTCGCGATGAACCCCTTCTCCTTCCCCTACAATTTTTTATTTAGGCTGTAAAAAGACAAAGGATAAAAGTAAAAGTAAAAAGAGGTAAAGAAAAAATTAACTTCACCTAACTTCTGTTTAACGTAAGTTAATAGATGTTAGGCACGTGCGTGTCTTTTAAGATTATTTTTTACGGAATTTCTAATGGGGGTATATTTTTCAGTTTGGTTAAAGTATAGTGGTATAAAAATATGAAAAAATATAAATTATAGTTTACAGTTTGATCAACGTGCTGAAACATATTTTACATTTTAGCTTATTTTGAATGCTTTGGTTAGAAAGAAATAAAATATTTTTTAGGGAATTGTAGATCTTTTTGCGGTTTATGATTAATGCCTCATAGATTATTTCAGTCGACTGTTCGTCTTCCACCGGTCTGCGATAGGGGTGTAAGTAAAACCAAGAAACCGATAAAACCGAACTGAACTAATTCGGTTCGGTCGGTTAGTCAATTTATTTAATTTTCTTCGGTTTTAATAATAAGAAAAACACATTTTTAGTTCGTTTTGCAGTTCAAGGGGGTAAAACCCGATTATAACCGAACCACACCGTATATATTAATACTAGTGAATGATTATTCAAATCCTAGGTACTAGCTCACTAGTTGGGACCCTTCTTTGGCTAATTGGCACCTAGGTCTGAATCTCCTAATATACGTTTTTCTCATTTTTTCAATATTTTAAATACTTTGACATAAATAAAGAAAATCCTAACCTAACCATCCATTTTCTCTTCTTCGCCACTCTCAATCACTCTCAGACTCAAAGATAGTCTCTCTAGAAGCCAGCATCTCTCTCCGAAACACCCCTCTCGGTTCTCTCTCTGAAACACCCCTCTCGGCTCTCTCTCTCTTGAGTCTCGATCATATCGTCTCTCTCACTCTCTCACATGCCTCACTCTCTCTATGTTCCGAAGCACTTTACTTTTCCATCATTTTTGTCTACACAAAATCGATAGTTTCAGTGCTCGATTTCAACTAGTTTCACTGAAATCACGTACTTGAAGTTTAGCTTTCAGTGGAAAAGAGTTCGATTGTCTCGATCATATCGGCTCTCTCTCTCTCGCTCGTGAACACAACCTCTCGTTGTCGATCAATATTGTAGACCCAACGGCTAAGCACCGAACAACATCATCAAAATCGCATCGTCATTGTAGATCCAACAACTGGCCATTCACTCAGATCAGAGGTTGTGCACCGAACAACCTCGCCGTTGTCGCTTCTTTTCCATAGTTTTCTAGATCCCATATCTCATATTTGTGCAGGGTTAAAATTATCAGTAGCCCTCTCTCTCTATTTCTCTCTCTTTCTCTTTTTGTCTCTGTCTAGGGCATAAATGAATGAAGGGATCTATTTTTTTATGTAATATGTTTTTCTACGTTAAGTTTTTTGTATTGTTAGTTGAATGTAAAATTTGAGATTTGACTGAGATTTGGCTGAGATTTGGATGAGATTTGCTGAATTTTGGGTGAGAGTTGGAATTCCTTTACTTTGTTTTTAGTCTCACGGTCCGGTTCGGCTTTTTCTCAATTTTTCATGGTTCAATTCGGCTCGGTTTGGGGCCATTAAGAGGTTCGGTTCGGTTTTTGAATGTATAAAACTGTATTTTCGGTTTGGCTCGTAAAACTCCCTAAATCGAGCCGAACCGAACCGTTTACACCCCTAGTCTGCGATGTGGGTTCAACGGGTCTTGCTTCAATGATCTTCGTCGCCTCTTTAATGTCTTCGACTACTTCACAGGTTTTCTACTGCTTCACTAGTTATTGATCTTCGTCTCCTTCGTGTGTCAAGAACAAATACGTAGAATAAATTTTTAGCTTCGGGCTAGAATACACTCCGGGTTAGAATAAAAAAACAGTTTCATTTTAGTTTTGAGAATTGGAAAAAATTCGGGTAATTTTAGTGTTATGTCATTTTAATGCCTGCCTTTTGAGTAGATAGTCCGAGTCATTTTTAAAGCTAAGGGGTGGTGTCTTTTAGATATACTACATGGGTGATGATAAATACAATTACAAACCATTGAAGTTAAAAAAAAAAACAAAGTTTTTAATCACCTTCAAATAATTCTCTATTTTCAAACACCAAAATTCCAATATTGACACATGCTATTTATTGTCTTACGTTTGAGTACAAGTATTTTCATTCACATAGAAATGTAAATAAAGAAATCTAAAAGCCAAAACAATAAAAAAAAAATCAATTGTATTTAATAGTTCAACGTCGAGATGTTGTTGTACTGATCAGAGCCAGAAACCAGGATTTTTGAGTATTCTACGGTAATTTTAGAAAAAAAATAATTAAAATACTGTACTTTTGAAACTAATTCCAAAAATAAGATAGTTTAGGACACCTAGGACGAAAACGTCTTTGCAAAAGACACCTTTGTGATAGTGTGGCCCAAATATGGGCCACGTAAAAGGAGTCTTTTGTAAAAACGTCTTCCACATTTTCCTTTTTAATATCCGCGACCGCGAAGAAGAACATACCTCTTCCCACGAAGAAGAACGCCTCTGCCCGCGAACGCCTTCCTTCCCCGCCGCCGTTCGTCGTCGATTGTGGCCGAAGTTTTACTGCCATTTCGCCGGCATTACATCCTCTTACTCTTATCTCACTCTCATTCACACAAAAAATTTATCAATCTCTTAAATCACTAGCAAGAATTTATCAAACCCTAGATATATTTTTAACTCCTTTAATCTTTTAAATTTGTTCTTCAAATCTTGAAATTATTCATTTTTTATGAATGTTGTATGGATATATGTCATCAATTTTGTAATATTTCTCTTTAATTTCTCTCAAACCCTAGATTTTCATGTGTTTTGGGTTCTTGAAATCGTAAAATTATTCAATTTTAGATACATTTTCTCAATTATGTGATGTTTAAACTCTTAATTTGTAAGATTTTATTTATGAATGGTGACAATGTGTGGTAGAGTTGAGGTACACGATAGTGCAACAATTTCTTCTCCATTCCATGACAATGACATGTATCCTACAGTGCAAGAAAATATACCTAGTAGTAGTTGTTTGCCACATGAATATGCAGATGCTCATGACGTTCATGTGAATCCATCTTGCCCTCCGCGTAGCTTCTTCTTGGTAGAGTTTGAGGAGATAAATGCTTGTAATGTTATTGTAATGATTGATAATATTGAAAAGGAAAAATGGACTCTAGCATTCGATGGTGGATACTGATATGGTTGGATGACAACAAACGTTGCAGAATCCTTTAACGGTGTACTAAAGGGAGCTCGCATGTTACCAATTACGGCTTTGGTTGAGCTTACGTTTTATCGCAGTGTGAATTGGTTTGAAAAGCGGAAAAGTGAAGCTAGAGATGCAATATTTGACTTAGTACATTTTTATGTAATTCAAATGACTCATAATATTTGACTTGGTACATTTTTATGTATTTCAATGTAATATTTAACTTAGTACATTTTTATGTAATTCAATATAATCATTGTATTTCGAACGACACTCATTTTCAGGATATCATGGAGTCTGGACCACAAGATAGCTCGGTGTTGTATTTACAGGATCAACATAAATCCCAACATGTTTGGGACTAGGAGGATTCTCGTGCTTTACATTGTCGCCGACATACTGCAGTTGTTCATCGAAACATGCCACTCCATAGACGTATTATTCCATATTTGATACGTGCTTGATTTTATGGAGTTGCGAGGGTTGAGTTTATCGCCCTCGACTGGCACGTGATCACATCTTTTTATTAATTTATGTAATTAATGAGGCTTATATGGTCATTTAATAAGTAACTTATATAATGTCTTTTTATCTATGCAGACGGAGAGTTTAGACAATATTAACAATTTGACACTTGATGACACTGAGCCGTTTTGGATAATGCCTCGAATCTGTAATGTGTATGAGACAGCCGCACAAGCAATAAGACAAGCGAATGCGGCTTACCTTTGTCCCGAAGGCATGGAGTACACAACTCATTTCAAAGAAGTCAACAAGAATCACACATGCCTCGAGACGTGCCATACACGTCGCCGGTCTTTTATACATTTGGAGGTGAGTCGGTGACTCAACTTGATTCTATTTCCGAACAATTTCATCAACCTCAACAGCGTAGAGGAGGACGAGCTAGTGCTCCTGGAGGAGGAGGTAGAAGATGTGCCCGAAACTCGCCTATTGTGGATAAAGAAGACTCATATATTGTGGAGGAAAACTCGTTGTTTATTGTAGAGGAAGAAAATATAACAGCAGCTATTATAGAAAATGTTCATCCTCACAAGTAACTCAACTACAAACATATGAAAGACACTTAAGAAGAATGAGAAGACGACCACCGTGTGGAACGTGATTGATTTATATTTTTTGTATTTGAATTTTTGTAGAATAATATAAATATAAAGTAATAAAATTTGTTAAAAATGTATGTTTTTTCATTGAGAATGTTAAAAATGTATGTTGTTCCATTGAGAATGTTATAAAATGTTCTGCAAAATAGATAATTTTTGTATGCAGGGTTGTGCTATTGGGTTGTGTTGATTTTTGTAATGTGGGAAGTATCTGCACTGAAAGCGTCTACGCACAGACGCCTTCCGACGTGACAATTATTTTCAGAATTTATTTTAAAAATTACATTAAAACCACAAATACACCCAGAAACAAGTGCAAGTGGTTGAAGTCAAATTATGTCATCCCACATATCCCCAATGATGCTAAATTTTCTTTTTCTATTAAAGATTTGACTTTGTACAGAGCTAAAATTGTAATTCATATGAACAAATCATCCATTTTTCTGCAACAAAGAACACATTTACAACAATTTTACATTTGTGAATCAATCTCCCTTTCTCCCTCTCTCCCGTCAAATGAAAAGATAGAAAAGGAGATGGATTTGGATGTGCTTACATTTGTAACAGATAAAAATGCTTACCGCTCAACTGAAGGTGTGATAAGGTTTTGAATAAAAGGTATCATCACCAAGGGGAAAATAACCATAGGATTAATCCTGAGATGTGGCAGAGTATTCGAAGAGGAGACGTTTCGACGGAGCTGATTGGAGGAGCACACGTAAACGGCTTGTTAACTGGTAGATTAATGTCCACTGCATTGCCATTTCTGAGTCCTTCATTTGTCTAACAACAGAGGCCTAGCAAAGAAAAACAAAAAAATGATAATTAAATACTCCAACATTGACAAAATCGGAGATCATTTTATTAATGCACTTGTTTAATCAGTTAACATTTCGAGAAGCATGCGGGGCAGTATCGTTTATTTTTTTTAAGAATCATGCTTCAAAAGATAATAGGACAGACTTTTAGAGGTGAAAATTGATTTCTAGGAGTAGAGAAGGAAACCTGAAGGCGTCTCCCGAGCTGGACCTCTACTTCTGTACCAAATGAGATATTACTTGCCAGAGATTTGAGAGGATCGATAGTCGGATCAACCGAGAGTAAACTAGGGATTTGTGGTGCATACACTAGCCTCCACCTAGCTTGCCCAAATTCTCCCTTCCCTTCTATTCTAGGCATTAATTTTTCAAGTGTTGCAGCCGCAAGCTTTTTAAATGCAAGCTGTCCATCACCTTCCAAAATAGACTCCGCCAGTTGACTCTCAAAGACTCGAGCAGCCTGTTTTGGGGGGGGGGGGGGGGGGGGNGGGGGGGTGGTTATGAGAATAAATTGCGTAAAGTTAAAAATTTAATATTCAATCAGAAATGATAACTAGTAATGGTGGATGCATGGGAGATACAACAATAAAAACTACATTCTCTTAATTTCTATCTTTCACAGAAACATGTAGAAAACAGGCAGACCGACAACAGATGCAGTTAAAATTGACATTTCAGCTTGAAAATGTTGCTTGGCAGTGATACATAAAAAGGTAGTTCATCTTTCTTTCGCTAACTCCATCACCGATTATGAATGGACACTCTTCATTTTCCAATTCATAAATGTTTTCAGGGTTTTACCTAGAACCTCATAAATAACATTTGAATGTTGTATAAGTGCCTCTGCTGCCTATCAGTGTAACTTCACAAAAACAGAAGGTTATATAGCTGAAAATTTACATCTTACTTTTCTGTTAAGGATGGTATAAATTGAAGAGTTAACACCCGACTAAGTAATTCCTGTTAACTCCACAACCCAAAGATGAGAATTTCAGCAAGAAAGCGGTAAATAGCTGTTACCTCGGTAGGAGAGAGGGCATCTTGCTCCACAGAACGCGTAGAGGTCACCACCAGTTTGTCTTGCCAATTGCTTGCTCGACTTTGAATTCTTATTTGCCACTCAGATCCAACCAAAGCTAAATCTAGCATCGGATCTAGTCCATGTTCAGGTTCAAACGTTGCTATGTTTAGATGCTCCCTCTTTAACCTAACCTGAATCAGTAAAGATCAACATCAAGTTAATTTAAAAGAAAAACAAGCGGGTAAAGAGAAACGTTTAACTACAAAGACCAGCATGAGAAATCATAGGACACACCTGAGTTGCAACAAGATTTACATCACCATTCTCAAAAGTTAAATTGCCTTTAGGTTTAATCCATTTAGGATGAGCAAGTCCATTTAGCTCAAGCTCTCCACTCACAGCAAAATTAAGAATCAAGGGATAAACTATTCTCAACTCTGGTCCCAGAACAAGCTTCAAATCACTAAGGCGGATGTCTATATTCGGTTTAACGTTCAATTGCTCCATGTCCTCAACTCTAGTTGATTTAACTGACAATCACAAGATAAAGGAAGTACCGTTAATAGCCATCAAACAGATTGAAACAAAACTTCAATAATGTCAATAGACCAGTAAATCAAGTAATGAAGGTATCATCTCCGTCATAATCCATAAAACTGACCTCAAAACACGTCAATAGTAGTCATTCCTTTCACTGACAGAAGATGGACTAAGAACAGTCCAAGAATTAATTCAAAAGCTTGAGAGTTGAAACAAGGTTATATAATTACTAAACTTGATTGAACTATGCATATTTGCTTCCTATACTTATACACGACATAAGGTACAACTTAGCTTGAAAAAGGAGGCAAAATAACCACTATCCTTGAAGAAAATCTATATTTTACTAATAATACAAACCAATATTAGTTTACAATTCAATAGAAAAGCCCTCGGCAAAAAATTAACATACTTGATACTTCAGAAGCATGATAATTAGAAATTATGGAACTAAAAAGAAAAGGGTATCGGAAGCTGAATGTTCATTGAACATAAATCAATGAGCTAACAGTGAACCATAACCCAATCACCAATGATGGGGAAGTCAGTTCTGGTGAAATCGTTTAAGTCCTAAACAAAAGAAATATATGCTTCTAACGTTCATATCAGACAAGGGACTGATTAGACATCCATTAATTACCTGGGGTCTGAGGAAATTTCGTTTTCAAAACCGCACGTTCTGAACTGAGAAACCGTGAAACATATCTTGCAGCAACTGCACGGCTTAAACTACCCCCAGGAAGACTAGACTGGCTTGGTGCAACTCTATTAAAGGAAGCAGCTCCACTACCCTTATCATGTGGTAGATATGCTTCCCCATGGCTCAGTTTTATATTTCCGGCAATGTTGGGTTGTAATATTGACCCAGTTATTTGTATCTGCGTGTCCACTTGGCCACTGTTATATAAGTGAATATTAGATTCTTATGGGAAGTACAGTATGCATAAGGAAAAGTCGGTGTGTACATTGCCTTACGTCTTATTGAAAGCAACCAGTGACCCAAGAACCAGAATAACCTCAGAAAGGGAACAAGAGAATAGGAAAGAAACTAAAAGTGTGACAGGTCTATGAACAAATTTATAATTAAAACTTTTACAAGCTTGTAGATACATTCAATATCTTGTAAGAAGAAAACTAACCTCAGGATATTTTTTGCCCGGACTTCTAAAACTTCACATTTTAAGTCAATTTTATCACCAAGGGATGCTTCACTGGTTCTGAGGGGCAAATTTCCTTTTACAATCAGTTTCCCCCTTCTGCTTACCCGACTTTCCAATGAAGTGATACATAACTTGTTTGATTTAACATGAACAGTGCCACCGAAATTGGTTAGTGGTTTCCGGAGAACTGGTGAAGATATAGAGGCTCTGTGAAATGATGCTGATCCATCCAGCACTGGTTGCTCTACAGTCCCCCTAACCTATTTATATAGAGCATATTATATGCAACTCATCATAAAATCAAAGATATTAGACTCTAATAAAATCAAATTGGTTTTTGAACAAAACAATTTATATCTGTACCACCATCCCACAAAAATTAAGACTTCACTTACCTGAAGCATAATGTCAGCATTGCCATGAAGCCAGTTGACATAAGGGCACAAAGCTGTTAGCAACAGCATGCCTCCATCTTTGATGTCTGCATCAACTCTAACTTCCCCTACATCCAAAAGGTTCCAGTTCAGACCTTTGAGACTTTCTGCCAATTGAGTATCCCATCCTTCTTCATTTCTATCCCTAGAAACTTTCTTTTCCCCGATTTCATCAGCAGAAACCCTATCCCTTTCATTCCCCCAACCATAGACCAGAGTTGCTCGACTTCTATCTGTTACTAACTCTTCCTCCTCTACCATGCTGTTCTGGACAAATGTCATGGGGATGCTTCCTTGAATGTGTACGTGTCCATTTTGGGTAATCGGTTCAACTTTTGCATTAAATAGAAAACGACTAGTTGAGGTCAGGGAAGCCACAACTTCAGCTCTTCCGAGATCAATGCCCCCAATTGCACCATCAAGGAGCCGTACTTGCACATCACATTCTGGTTTTGCAAGACTGCCTCTTAGATCTCCTTCCATGTGCAATATTCCCCTAATTGGTGCTAAAAGTTGTCTCAGAGAATGAACAAGATCAGTGGCTGAAGATTCAATCACCTGAATCACAGTAGGAACAAGACCAACAGGGAAATTTAAAACAGCAAAATGAAGATTGGTTTTAGGGCCTAGTAAAGTCCCATCCGCATGTACTGTGGCATTATCCTTCTGAATGAAAATCTTTTCAAGGCGCAAGCCGTCATCGTTGCTATATGCACCAACTGCCAGAACACGCTGTGTTTTATAGGTTCCCCACTCCCAGTCCTCCCCATGAAAGTCAAATTCTGCCTGAGAAAAAACATAAAGGAACAAAGCCATATTGTATATTAATGGACAATGATGATCCTATTCTCTAACAAGCAACAAAATTGCCAATAATTCCCGGGTCTGACTACCTTCCGAGTGGCTTATTGGAAATTACAGGCCAACTCAAGTGCAAATGTCAGGAAGTATGAAGCTGATATTTACTATCATTTTGGGAAATCATAGATGGAATATAAAGATGAAGTAACATTCATACAAATTCTTAAACTGAGAAATTCCTGTATAGTTATACAGTTGTCCATCCCAATCATCCAAAGTACGCAAGAGTTTGGATATTTTAACTCATTACTTCGTAAGTGTGTAAAGATGTTTACCATCGTATCCCCATTGCCTCCACCACTTGCATCAAGAGAGCCATGCCAACGACCTTTAAGTTCAGCCAATCCAGGAAGACTTAATTCTTCAAGAATAACTTCATCTGATGGAGTTAAATGCCCCCTTATCACCTGAAATTTTATACAGCTGCGAAATTAATATATATATATATAGATTTATTTCATTCTTTGAAGCTAATAGTCAGTTGTGAAGTCCAATCCACAAAGTCAGCCAATAAAGATCACATCTTCTCCTAAAAAGGGGAAAAAAATAAAACAGAGAGATGACATTCTTTAAAATACCTCGAGTAGATCTTGGAGACTTTCAGTAGATAATCCAACTGACTGCAAACTCTGAATAAATATGTCCTGCAATAAGTATCCAAGACAAGAGATTTGTAATTCATGGTGGTAGAACAAAAGAAAGTGTTTGCATAAGAAATTATGTATCTTCATTTTCTGAAAAGAGATCTTTGTGTCAGCTTTTCCTTATTACAGCGCCCCAAAAAGAAATAAAGGAAGGGGGGGAACCAGCTTGATTCTTAATGATCTTGTCTCAATGAAGGGAAATTTATCATGTCTACTATAATTAGTAAATGCATTGTTAAATCACTCTTATTTTATTTGGAGATGCATATACCATCAATTTTCATGTTACCAACCATAGTCTGTCTTCCAGAATAACCTATGAACTTTCACATATACTTTCCATAGTCAATTTTTTTCCGGTAAACTTTCCACAGCATCATAATCGCGTAAAACTTTTCTCACCCTTTACCCCTGAGGACATTTCCAAGATGTTCATCCTCCAAAAAAAGATATTTTTCTTTAGTTATTGCCCATTTAATCTCTTATTATATTTAGTTTTGAATATACAAAGGCGGCAATGCCGGAATGTACGCACTGCTGCATTAAATGGAATCAGCTTAAATTGAATGCAACAACAATAACTTCCGCAATTGTGCTCTATATCATAGCAACATAAAATCTCAACACAATCTGGAAACGACCTTGGATCTCGAGTGAACAGTAGGATCCGTACTTCGAGAAATAAGTCTGGCAAGTGGAAGCATCTCAGCAACCTCAGCCCGAGGAACTTCAAGCCTCATTCTCCACCTTCCCATGGAAGATATGACACTTCCCAAGTGTGCAGCCATTGCCCTTTTGAAAAGGTCACCTCTTTCCTTGCCAGAAGCATTTCTATCTCGGCTGCCTGGCAATACATATTCACCTTGAAGCTCATAACGGCTATTGCTTTGTTCTAAAACAGTTTTCTCCACAGTGATCTATATAGTAATGTATCAACCAGGGAAAATCAGACATGACAAATTGTCATCAGGATTCAAAAAGTAATACATGCACAAGAGGGCAGTCAAACATGCACATATTAAAACTCATAATAAGTGAAGACTTCATACATGCCATTTATCTCAATGTCATTAGATTCGTTAATTTATCCAGGACCAATATTTTCATCATTAATGTGATTCACAAGGACAACATTGTTCGAAGTCGCTCGAAATGTCACACAGCAGGTGTGATTCACAAGGACAACATTGTTCGAAGTCCCTCGAAATGTCACACAGCAGGTCATAACAACACTAAAGGGGGAGAGAGATAAATCTATAGAAAGTGAGAGAGGGAGACTACAGTTTTCATAATAATTTACGATTGGTATTGGAGCAATTTACGACAAAAGAAATTCAACATTAGCAGCTGAAAGCTAAATTGTGTATAGATTCATAAAATCTTGGAAGAAAATCTTGACCAATGACAAACCTTTCTCAAAATGAAAATCAAATGACAAACCTTTCTCAAGACTTTAACATGATATCAGAGCCAACTCCAGTACGAGTGGGCCCATACTACCTTTACAGGTGACAAGGACCAAGCAAAATACCGGTCTACACGTGACGGAGGGTGTTGAGGAAATAATTCCACATCGGCTGAGAATATGTCTTGGGCTGTATAAGCTTGGGAAAACATTACACTCATAAGCTAGCTTTTGAGTATGACTTAGGCCCCAAGATTTTAACATAGACATCTAAGAAATGTCTCTTGTTTATAGAAATCTGTGAAACAGTATTCAGATTATGATTTGAATGAAACTGATCAATGAAAGAAGAAAAGGTGAGGAATGAATATTCCAAATTTGGTGCACACGTTTGATAATGCGATAGCGTGATCTTTGCAGCTTGCCACCGGATGAGTTTCGAAACTATTGGTAGAACTCTACATTCATTCCAAATTTGGTGCACATGTTTGATAATGTGATAGCGTGATCTTTGCAGCTTGCCGCCAGATGAGTTTCGAAAGTATTGGTGGAACTCTACTTAACCATCGCTATTATCAAGCTCCTATCTCATTTTATAAGAATTATCAAGTTCATATCAGAATATATTATCAGCCCATCCATAAATAGAACCAATTCATGTTTATGATTTGAGATGACTAGAAATTAATGGCATTTCCAAAAACTAATTGCAGAAAAGGAACAGCTTAAAGGCATAGTAAACATTGTAGAATGTACTTACAACATCCCCACTCCATCTAGCAGCTACATCTAAGGCTTCACCAAGCACACCACTGAATTTTGGCCGAAGTACAGATAGCACTCCATGGCCTCTTCTTTTCTGAAGATTAAGCTGAATCTCTGCCTGAAAATTAAACCACGTATGGGTGAGTCAATCAACCTACACACCATTAGTGCTAAAGCTTAGTAAACCTTTCAGATATACCACTACTGATAGCTGACAATTACTAAACAATAAACTATTGTCCGGGTTCAACAGAGATTGCCATCTTCTTTTCTTTTTTTTACAACAAACAGATATTGCTACTTAATTACAGAGCACAACATCAGCGACATATTAAAATTCACATATGATTGAATGAAATATGTAGCTTCCACCCTATATTACACAAACCACACTTAAATAAGAAAATTCCTAATATTTCTGTGATAAGAGATATTGTTATTTTAAAACGAAAGTTCACAACAATATTGAGAACTAAATATGAAACTAATGCTGCACTTCGACAATTGGCATTATTGCATTTGCTATAAACAAAATAGTTGTTTCAATTCTATCCTCGTGATAAAGTACCCATGCCAAGGAATAAAGACGATGAAGCAAAGACCCTCCTAAGGTAACACAATTTGCTTTGTATTAACCATATTAAGCACCATATATTTTTCTTTGTTGATTAAAAACAGGATATGTTAAACAATAAAAGTTTCAAGTCCACTAGGAAGGATAAGATATCCTCCAAAAAGTGATCATTACATCCAAAATACAACGGAAGATCTCTAAAGAACTTCCTATTCACAACCCACAAAGATAAACTCCATATTAGTAGAAGGCCTTATCTTCTTCTAGTTGCCTTTCTCGTACTGACAAAAACTTTGGAGGACAATCTCACTACCCGAAAATAGGGAATTTTCAGTTTCTGTTTGGATGATCTAGTGTGAACACATTGTCTCATATATAGTCATATAAGTTCTATAAACTTTGTACTCATTTGTTCCTTTGATATTCAGAATTCGAAGCCAAAAAGCTCATCCTTAAGTGCCATATTTGATATTACTATCCAAATTCGCACTAATCATGTTAGTCAGAAGTTTCATGGTGTAGTATTTGGTCTTAGCTTTGTTTTTACTCTTTTTTGTTCATTTTTGGTTCTTGTCTGGAGGATTTCTTGTCCTCCCTTATTTGTACTTTTTAATCTTCAATAATAAATTCTGTTTCTTATAAAATAAATAAATAAAAGAAGAAGTTTCATGGCCTTCGTGAGGCTCAAAATTTGTCTAAAAAGTATAATGATTTCAGCCGAATTACTTATAAAGATATTCTATCAGAAAAACATCTATGGCTCCTAAGAAAAAGAACATCCAATCCCACTTCCAGCTTAAAAAACCTGACCACCTCATAAATCATTCTATTGCAGATCATCTCCTTGGTAAATATTTTAAGACATGTTTAAACTTGTCCAAGCCATCATCTTCTCCAAACTTCAATGTCCTCTATCTGAAATCAACTTCATTCTTGTGAGAAAGGCAAGGAACTTTACAGGATAGCTAATTTTCCAGAATGTTTCTTTTCAAATTCTCAAACCTTCACTCTCAAATAGAATAAAAGGTAAATCAAACATCAACCCTCTAAGAACTTCACCAACTTTTAGGAACAAAGAGAGTGTCCTATGAAAGACGTAATAAATAAATTTACAGGTATTCACTTGTCCCATCCCACGGCCACTCGCTCATATGCTTTTGCATAAAAGTTAAACTAAAAATAATAATGAAAGCTCTTTTTTTAAAGGAAACAAAAATTGTACAAATAAAAAAGTAAGTACAAAATAAAGTTCGGAGGATAAGCCATCCTAGCCAAAACCAAAAGAAAGAGTCAATCTATACAAAGAGTCAACCAATCAGGGTTAATAAAAAAACCGGAACATCCATAAAACACTTAGAATTAGTCACCCATAAAGAAACCCAGATATAAATCTTATCCCACAAAAGGCCAATATCCGTTGAAACGTTTTCAAAAATTCTCTTATTACGTTCTGACCAAACCCCCCAAAGGATGGCCATAGCTCATGTATACCACAAAGTCTTCACAACTTCCTTGGCCACTTCAAAAGAAACACTCACTAAAATGTTTATCCACTTGTCTGTGGAAAACCCAAATAATATCAAGCTTAATCATCAACTTATGCCATAAGTTGGAGCAGTGGATAAAATTGTGATCCATATCCTCACTATTCTTGCCATACAAAACACAGAAACCTGGGGATAAAGCCATGTTAGGATGCCGTTTCTGAACCATGTCGCAAGTGTTGATCTTACGATAGCCAATACTTCAACAAAAGAACTTAACTTTTTAGGGATTTTGATTTTCCAAATAAAGTGAAGAGGAGGAAGCCCCGACCCACTAGGAGGATGAGGACTGTGATGAGAAGAAGTGAGGTAGGAAAAGAGAGATTTACAAGTGAAATTACCCGAACTCTCTAAGGACCGGACTCTGCTATCAGGCACAAGCGAGTTAATAAGCATCGACTCGAGACAATCAAGAAGAGAAGCAAGCTCATCCGCCTCTCTGTCATTGAGATTCCTAAAGAAGTGAAAATTCCAAGAGGAATCTCTATTCCGAAAGGAAACAGTCGGGGATTTATGGATACTAGACAAACGGCAAAGCCTCGGATATTTTAAAACAAAAGGAGTATTAGACAACCAGTTATCCTCCCAAAACCTAACTCTATCCCCCTACCCACTTTATAAGCGACAAGACCGGAAGCTAAGTCTTTATGTCTATGGAGCCCGTATTTACTGACTATGATAGAATGCCATAAAAACTCAGTTTCCAGAGGAAATCTCCATAGCCATTTGCCAGTCAGAGAAATATTCCGATTAATTAAATTCCCAACTCCCAGACCGCCTTCTCTAATCGGTCGAGAAACTGTCTCCCACCTAATAAGATGAGAACCGTTTCCTTCCTCCGCACCTTCCCAAAGGAAATCTCTCATAAGCCTCTCGATTCTTCGAGCAACCTTAACAAGCATTTTAAAGAGAGAGAGGTAATACGTAGGTAGACTTGCCAGATTTGATTGAACAAGAGTCGATATGCCTCTCTTGGATACAAAGATCCTTCTCCATCTGGACAGCCTCTTCTCATCCTTCTCCACCACTGGATCCCAAAAGGACACCAAGTAGGGTTACCTCCCAAATGCAAACCTAGGTAATGTATAGGCCACGCGCTGACACCACACCCAAGCGACAAAGCTAAATTAGTTGTGTGCTCCTCTGCATGACCAATCCCTGCTATAGAACTTTTCCCGAGGTTAACCTTTAGACCCGAAACCATCTAAAAAATGCATAATACCTTACTAATATTTCTCACTGCCTCCTCCCCCTCCAGGAAAAGTATAGTATCGTCCATAAATTGTAAATGCGTTACATTCACTCTGTCTGCCCCAACCTCAAAACCCTTAATCAAACCACTATCACTGCTCCTAACCACCAAACTACTGAGCACATCAGCCGCCAAAATGAAGATGAAGGGGGGGAGAGGATCTCCTTGCCTCAAGCCTTTCAG
This sequence comes from Datisca glomerata, assembly GCA_003255025.1. NCBI lineage: Eukaryota > Viridiplantae > Streptophyta > Magnoliopsida > Cucurbitales > Datiscaceae > Datisca > Datisca glomerata. The sequence goes on from QANY01002723.1 coordinate 764,034, forward strand.
ACCTCGGAATTTCCCCCTCGGTATGCCTTTAACAATAATGGAAAAATTAGCCGAAGAAAGACATTCCTTCATCCAACTCCGCCATTTGATACCAAAACCCTTTTTGTCAACCACCCAGTCAACAAACCTCCAATCTACATGGTCATAGGCTTTCTCAAAATCAATCTTGAACACAAAACCTCCTTCTTCTTAGAAAAATACTTCCCAACTGACTCGTTAGCAGCCAAAGCATCATCTCAAATTTGTCTGCCCTTGACGAAGGCCCCTTGATTCTTAGCCACAACCTCCCCAATAACATCCTTCAATCTATTTGCAAGGACCTTGGCGATTATCTTGTAAAGACTAACTACAAGGTTAATAGGACTAAAACCCTTAATTTTGAGAGAGTTAACCTTCTTGGGAATAAGACAGATATACGTCTCATTAGTCTTGGCATTAATAACACCATTTGTATGGAATTCCTCAAAAACTCGCATTACATCCTCTCTGATAGTGTCCCAACAATCTTGAAAGAACGCAAAGGAAAACCCATTGAGCTCCTTCTCCTTATTGAGGTCAAAAACAGCACCCTTAACTTCTTCCTCTTCAAAGGGACTTTCTAACCCGAAGCTACTCTCTCTACTAAGCGTTTTCCACTGAAGACCTTCGATAACAGGTTTAGGACCTCCTCCCCTAGAGTAGAGTTTGCTATAGAACTCTATCAGAGCCTTAACAATGTCGTTTTCCTTATCTACGTAGGACCCCTCCTCTAACTCCAGCTTGGTTATGAAACTTTTCTTCCTTTTCCCATTGGCTATTCCGTGAAACAATTTCAAGTTGAAATCCCCTTCGACCAGCCACTTGAATCTAGATTTCTGTCTCCGACTGATCTCCTCCTTGAGAGCAATCTCTTTTAACTGAAATTTCAGATCTGTACGTTCTTTAATAAGCTCCTCATCGACGTTAGCATTCTCTTCCAAAGCGTCTATAAAGGCAATCTGATCCGTACAGCGCCTCCTACTATTCTTAAGATCTCCAAAAACCTCATTATTCCATTGTTTGAGCTTAACTTTCAAATCTTGTAACTTCCTCATAAACCGAAAACCCTCCCATCCATAAGTAGAAGTTTCAAACCACCAATTCTGTATCATGGCCTTGAAATTAGGGTGAGTCAGCCACATATTCTCAAACCTAAAGGGCGTTGGGCCCCAACGAAAGGGGTTGGTATCAAGAATAATGGGCCAATGATCAGATGTCACTCTAGATGCCGTGGTAATCCTCGCGTTAGGAAACCGATCTTCCCAATATTTTGTAGATAAAAATTTGTCCAAACGCGAACAAACAGAATCCTCCCTAAGATTAGACCACGTGAACATACCACAATTCCACACCGATTCCCCTAACTCCCAAAGTTGAATAAAATCGTTAAAGATTCTCATGCTCCTAGTCGCATTGGCAGCAGGCTTTCTCTCGGACACAAATCCGATGACGTTGAAATCCCCCCCCCCGACACACCACTCATTACCACATAACTCTGCTAAGGCTGACAACTCCTCCCAAAATAAGTATCTGAGTCTATACCGATTTGGTCCGTACACTCCTGTTAACCACCACGTTGAATCATCTCCAATCCTCAATTGAACAGAGACAGAAAGCTCTCCCACATGTGAATCCACCCTGTTGACAACCCTTTCGTCCCACATCAAAATGATCCCTCCTAAATAGCCCACTGAGGACAGAGCTAGCCAGCCAATCCTCCTAGATTTCCAAATAGACCCTATGATCCTCCGGTCCACTGATTCCATCTTAGATTCTTGGAGAATAACCACATCAGGCTCCTCCCTTCTAATGAGATCTTTAACCAACCTCCTTTTACTCTTGCCGTGAAGGCCTCTAACATTCCAAGACAATATCTTCATGGGAACAAAAAATAACCCTAGGAACAATACAGACAACCTAGTTCCCCTCAACCTGGGGAGGGAGACCTCCTTCGACCTTCCCTTCCATTTTAGGGCCTAGACGAAAGCCATCCTCAAAAATTAACTGAATGTTCAGCCTTTCCATCACCTCATCAAGCTCTTCTACTCTGCGAACCACCACTCTATCCTTAGCCTGACTGCTTGGACCGACTATTGAAGTTGTGTTATTATGGCAATCTGCATAATTAGTAAGTGAAGGCGTTCTATGTTGATTGGGATCTTCATTCGACGTCGAAATAACATCCTGATGGTTAAGACTCAACACATAATTCGTGACAGAAAAGGAACGAGGAACAAAACTACACCCACTCCCCTTAAGAATAGGGGAGGAAGAAACATTATTTGAAGAGGAAACTGAAAAGAACAACCTGGATCATGGGAAAACAAAACTACACCCACTCCCAGATTCCTTTCTGCTTCCTCCACAAACAACTTCTCTATGCATGGAGACTGGAGCTTCTCTTCCCGAATACCCTGAGGATAAAGACTGGATAGAGCATTCATCGTCAGAGCAATCAGTATCATCTTCCGAGCCAGACAAAAGAACCCTTTCTGCCTCTAGAAAGTAATCCCACTCTCCTCGTATCTCCATCTTCTCCGAAATTAGGTCTTCATGGTCTCGTTGCGCTTCTGCAAATACACCGGACATTCTCCTCTCATAAACTTTGTTAAACCAGTTTCCAACTCCCGCCCGTTGTTGCCTTTCCACTAAACTCAAGTCTACGGGATAACTCCTCCTCTAAGATAAATTGGGGTGGGCTTCTTCTCCTTCTATACTTCACCATTTCGGACATAATTAAGGGTTTCTTATTTGAATCCTTAATGACATCTTGGTTGCTGATTTTATTATCCAAATTGGGCTGAGTAGCGGTCTTCCCGCTAAAGGATGACTAGAACTGGACTTGGATTTGTTTGGGTATATAGGTATCTCCGCCTCTGCCTTTTCACCTAACTCTTCTTTCTTCTCCAAAGACCCGATAGGGTTGAGATTTGGAGCGGGTAATGCATCCACCTTTCACCATCGTCTATCTCCTCCCATCTACCTCTCCTTTCAGCCATTCTACCATGCACCTTTTCATGTGTCGTAGAGAGCTTGTAAGTCTCCCTCCGTCTTATTCTCCTACGTGTTGATGGTTCTAATCGTCTCAATCTCACCCGAAACTCCTCCCCCTCGTGCTTAACAGTCACCGTTGCAGGAATAAAATCACTTTTGTTCTCCCGAACTTTGATCTTGGCAAAATACAAATTCGTGAGTTCTAGAGATGATGATGCTTCTATAAACCCTCCACACGCCTCACCAATTTCTCTAAACACATCCTATCTCCATAGATGTAAAGGAAGATCATTTGTGGCCACCCATCCTCCATAAGAGTGAATTTTATCACTTGACGAAAATTTAGCGACATTCCACTCTTCGAATATAGTGGGTAAAGTGCTGAATTTCGCCAACTCATTGATGTCGAAGTCTTTTACAAAGAGAATAGCCATGTTAGCTTGAAAGGGTTTGATTGCACACCCCTTGTTCATGAACACACACAAGCTCTTGTGAAAGTTCTCCCACGAATCCTTGAAACGTAATCTCGTTAACACCACCGCTCCAACCATCCTAATCAGAGATGGACCTCTACTCCTCCCTCTAATGATCTCTGTATATGAGGACGAGGGTCTAGACGATTGCACCCAGATCTTGTTGTAAGGGTTCATCTTCTTTTTGTTCATATAGCTATCTAATTCATCATGGAACTTCAACCATTGTTTCTTTCCTTCTCCCGCTGGAATGACTAAGTTGGACTCCATATTCTCCTTACTTTTGTGAAACTTAGTGATTTCCAAAAATTTGCCATGATGGTTCTGAAGGGTAGTCATCAAGACAAAGTAATTGGAACCCCTATATTTCCTTACACATTTGTCATTAGGAGCTCTGTAAATCTCCAATATTGCTTCCTTAAGCCAAAAAGCACCACCTAAATCCAATTTGAAATTGTGACTACTCCTCTTGTTGATTTCTGAGAATCTAATCTCGGATCCACGAGATTCCTTAGCCAGGTCAAAGGTGAAGAACTTGCTCTCAATTTGAAAGACCTTATACCATCCATAATCCCCACATGCAGTGCTTCCAACGGAGACTTCCTAGCATGGCCTGAGATATTCATTCTCTGATTCCACGTTGTGCACTCACCCCTCCTAAGCATTCCTGGAAAAGAGCCTCTAGGGAGAAACTCTCGGGCCAACCTTGCAACAATGTGTCTTCTCCTCCTCACCTTATGCCAATCTCCCTCATAAAAGCCAGCCTTCTTGATTCTGCTCATACCTCTCATAGAGTGCAGACAAAAGTTAGAAAGAAGCAATTTGGGTTGGGATTTTAGGGCTTACGACAGGGACTCCTCCAGAGAAAAGGATCTTTCTGGTTTAGAAACCACTAAGTGCTTTGGTGTGATTTCGCCGAAGCTATGAAATCTAAAGAAGACGACGGCAGCAGCTTGACTAGAAGAAGTCGTCGTCGCCGGCGGAAAAACGGCTCAGGTGGCTGGGACGGGTATCTCTGAATAGGTAAAAACGCGGGTAAAGGGCGAACTTACTGGGCCTAGGATTTAGGACGACGAAATAAGGGGTGCACGACGACGGTGACGAGACAAGGAAAGGTCACTGACGCCGGCGAAAGAGAGGCGAGTCTCGCAGGTTCGGGTTTCTGGGATTCGGGTCACACGCGGGTCAACAGCTGGCAGCCTACAAAGAATGTCCTTTTCAAAAAAATTAATGAAAGCTCTTGTCCAACCAAAGAAATTATAATATACAAAACTAAGCCATTTCAACAATATTTCCAGTGGCATAGCCAAGGTTGGCATGTGATCCAATAGCGCACTGTTGATCCTCAATAAAAGTAGCTAGCCTCAGAGCAACAACCTCACCCAGCCCCAACCCCACTATAAAAAGAAAGAAGAAAACCGAGTAATGGTTGCTAGTATTTTTCCCTGGCAAAGCACCACCCAATTGTCCCAAAGAGAAGTAGAAAAAATCAATGGAAAAATAGAATACACAAGTAGAACCCCATGATGGCTTACCCTCTGTATTGTACCCCTCAGTGAAGACAGCTCCAATTCGTCAAGAGGTAGATGGCGTAGCTACAACCAGGACACGGTAAGAGAAAACGAAAAAAATTAATGAAATTCTCAAGATTGCTCGCAGAGTATAAAATTATATATACAAATCTTTCCAGGAGTGCCTTAAGAGAAGAGGACAGGTACCTCCAAGTGGGCTGAATGGCATGGTCGAAAACAAACATTTGCTCTTAGCTGCCCCTTTTGAAGGGAAAGAGACAATAACCTTGTATTTTGTGAATTATCTTCATTAGGCTGCAATGGCCCAACAATTTCTACAGCAAGACTTTCATCTGGCCTACCTGTGGCATCCAACTGCATTATCAAAGAGCTAAAATTTCATATACGCTATAAACAAACAATAATTCACACAAAGACCATATGCCATTACATAACTCCGCTTCAATTAGCTGTAGCCTGTAATCGTTCTGAGTGCATACAATATTTATGGTAAGGTCAGAGCTGCTAAAGAAATGCTATACATACATTTTATTATTGTATACTTTGAAGACATTGCGGGGACAGTTACACTAGTGAGAAACAAAACCAAAAAACACCAAAAGGAAAAACTCAACTTAACAAAGAAGACAATTTTTTCCTAGAAAGAAAGGTTTTTCGAGCATGACCTTGATACACTCACGTGAGATGCTCAACAGCCCAGCTAGCTGAGGCGCCAGCATCAATTGATTCAGCTTGAGACCAGATATTGAAACCTCACCGGCAAGACTTTCTTTCTTGTCATCATCTGTCATTTGCTTACTTTTCTCAAAACCAAAATCCTGCTTATCACTACCATTAGAAGGCCTAAGAACTTTGCCCAAAAACTTAACCCTTCCAGTTGCTTTCAAATGTATAGGTCTTGGAGAATCAAAAAAATAAGAAGAGACAAAGCTGAAGAACTCAAAACCACGCATACGCAAATCCAACTCAACTCCATCAACAGTAAATGGAATGCTACCCGTTGCATCAAAGTCTTTTCTATCTAGCCAGTACTCATCGGGATAAGATGTTTGCACTTTTGAAGATAATTCAAAAGCAACAGATGAAGAACTGACAATAATATAGTCATGAGAGATTATGATGTCTCCCCGAGCATCACAAAAGGACCCTTCAGCTTTGGGTGCAATCCACTTGATGTCAAACCTCCTGTCTCAAAGAAGAACAAGCAAGAAAAGAGAAGGCAAAAATATAAGCAAACTTAAAGATCAAAGTCCATCATCAAACAAGCAATCACAAAATTAAATGCATGTACAGTTTTCAATTAATATTAATGAGGAAAGCCTGGAACCTTACGGTCTCAACAGGGAACCAGAAACTTTGGTCTCTCCATGAAGAAAGCCTAATTTAAGAGGCAACAGATCTAGATGACCAGACATATACCGACGCATAATGTTATCAAAAGACACATTTCCAGAGAAGTTCACATCAATTGCTGTATCATCCTCCTCACCCTAAAAACATCAAATAGTTGATAAGTAATTTCCAGGAAAAAAAATAAAAGAAACTAAGTGATCTCATCAGTTGTTACAAACCTCTGGGCAAATCCATAAATTCCCCGCGCCTCGAATTTCACCACCGTCCACAAGGCTAGCTCTGATCCCATACAAGTCGGCAATCTAAGATAAAATTTCACAAGGATCTAGATCATACTAGTATGGAATGAAATTACCTCTTTCTTCTCAATTCAATTCACTATTATCAATAAACTTACACAGTTGTCAGTGTTGAAAGTGAAGTTAGCCGACAAGTAGGAAAATGGAACACGATCAAATGCTGCTATTGCACCAGTCTCTTTACATTTCGCAATTGCTTCAGAAGCAGATGATGGAGGAAAATCAAAAGCTGAATAATTCATTTTTCGAGAAACCATTCCACTTCCCACAAACACAGGTGCATCTAGTGGACCTTGACAGTTGAATACAGCAGTTACTGAACCAGCCAACTGCCATCAATTAGAAAAGATGGGTAAGAACACAGTAGATTATCTAGCTTATATCAGAGCCTCCTAGACAGAACATACTCTTTCTTCTTTTTTCTCCCTTGATTATTTTATGATTCAAAGAGTATAATATAAAAGCAACTTACATAACAGGTCTAAGATGTAAGAACTGATGATAAAATATCTGGAAGTTAGAACATACTGATTAAAGCAACACACAAAAGTAAAAAAACAGAATATGCTTATGTATGGAATGCTGTTTGGCATCAGTAATCACGGTTGTAATGTTTTTATGCAAATAACATTGGCAGTCAGTGGCCGACATACTCTCAGGAGAAATAGCAAGCTCTGTTACTAGGATAATATATTTAGAAATCAAACTATGAAAACTGCCCCAAGTCCGTGTCCTACCATTCCCTTAAATGGAGGAAGAAGTGAGAAATTCAGAATTATAGATCAGAGCACATACTGGGAACAACAAAGGTCTCATCTTAAAAGTTCTCATCAAGGCATTTACTTCGACGCAAGGAACCTGACAGAACAACAAGAGATATGTTACAAGGCAAAACATTACTATCAAGGAAAGCGCCAATAGGCAACACTGATGCTGTTAAAATCAAAGAGAGCCAAAGCAAATAACCAATGCCAGCTCAAAAAATAATACAACAAAATCTGATTCTCTTCAAAAATATTAGCTTATTTACGCCACTACTTGTTTAAAATTTAGATCACCATTACAGTGACTGGACAGGTCATTCTTAGACAAAAACATGGATTTGCCATGCAATAATACCATTAAGACCAGACAGCAGCTTCCCAATAAGTGCCTTTTGAAATGAGAATGTCACTAAATGTATGGGCATTTTTATAGACTAAATATTACAAATGGCCAAAGCTGGAATATAATACTAAAATGGAGTAGTAACTAACGTATACTGGGTCTGAAATCTTACATGAGGGGACTACTACCAACAGCAAGATTCTTACATGAGAACACAATCAATGACGTCGAGTACAGTAAGAAGATTCAGACTTGAGAACATAGACCAAAAGTAAATTAAAAAAAAAACATTTTAGTAGTTTACAGAAGTACTATAACTATGTCCAAGACCCTCAAGTTCAACTATGAGAATCATTTTCTTCCAAGACAAAAGACATGTTTATGGAGAGCGTCAATTTCGCGGTATTTTGGTGCATTTGGATATAGAGAAACTCTAGATTTTTTTTGGGCAAAGCCCAAGACATCGATGCAATGTGGGATAATGCAAAATTTATGGCGTCTAAATGGGCTCAATCTTCAAAGTTTTTTAAGGATATTCCATTCTTTTTGGTCCTCTCAAACTGGAGAGACATTGTAAATTAAGTAGATTTTGTGAAGGGGGAGTATTGTGATAGTACTGGGGAAGTTTTGTAGCCTTGCAGTCTTGAGGATTTCTTGTCCTCTTTTGTAATTCCTTTTTTATTAATGAAAATCTTTGTTTCTTATCCAAAAAAAATCCTTTCGTTTCTGCGTCAATACTGTAAACAGGTAGCTTAATAGCAGAGGACAGTTTCTCGAAATGCATATAAAAACAGAAACCTAGCAAGTCCATCCTTAGTTCAAGTTACAAGTGCAGATTACAAGTCACGCTTCCACATAGCACCAGTTCCTTTTTTGGCAATGGTTCAGGATCAATTTTCAGTCGGGACTGTCAATCAAATACTCTATTTGTTGTGAAAATCAACAGGAAAAGACAGCTCTCTCTTTGACAATTGAAGACAACCTCTGCAGCCTTTAATATACAATTAATCTTATACTGCTATATTATTCTCTGGTGATATATAACAGCTGAAACCCTAAACTCATTTACGAGATATGACACTGCACGATCAGACCAAACTGAGTGTGAAAGCGATTAAAAATAGCTGTTCAGGAAAAATAGTCACCTACAAAGAAAATACCTGGCACATAAGGTGGAACTCTCCTTCCTCAGGATGAATGCCAAAATCACCAGAAGCTTCTAGAGGAACACTGCCAAACCAGCCGTTTGCATTGTGTAGAAATACTCGTTGACCACGGAAACATACACTTGCTGACATTTCCTGTGTAAAACATTGAATGACGTTACGATATCACAGAACCTGTAATAAGATCTATCAACAAATTCAAAAATACAGTGACATTTAGTATGATGGATAGCCTAAGCATGCTATCCATCAAAAGAAGGGGACAAAATAATCATAATAGAGGACTATGACTTACAGTAAACCATGACGGCGCATCAAATATCTGAAAGTCTAACCCTGTTACATCAAGTTGTCCATGGAGATTAGGAAATGTCTCTCCTTTTGACATGCATAAGTGAACCTGAAAACAAAATTACACCCGTAACCATATTTGACCAGAATTGAAAACAGTTAGAAATGCCCATAACGACACTAAGAACAATTATTAACAACGTCAATTTATTTAAGAGAGAAAACATGAAGAACCAAAAAGGGGAAATCCCCATTAAAGATATTATTGTAAGGTTAGTATATAACATCTCAAGACTTGAGGTAAAACCAAGTCTCTAAACCTGAAAAATGTGGTGGCCGAGGTATAGGCGACCTCTTGATGAGAAACATAGCATTACTAGAAAGTGGCTCCGGAGATTTCTAGTAGAGCAAGAAATATTTTTATTCAAAAGAATTCCATAGTGTTCCCTTTTTTTCTTTTTGGCTCTCTTAAATCAGACAGAAGTCATAAATTGATACAACTTTCTTGAGTATGTGTACCAACGTTCTTCATGAATAAAATTCTCATTTTCTTATCAAAATGTCACACACACAGATATGTATAATATACATATACTGCCACTTGTTGATGTAAGTTAGTAATTGTCCAGAATAATAAACAAGTTATTCTTTTTTCCATAGATGAGAAACGAAAATGTTTTATTAGTAAATTAAGATATTACAAAGAAACGAAAGAGAGAACAAGATGTTCTCTCAACCTAAGAGAAACAATTACAACCAAACATCAATCCAACTTCTCAAAATTGAAACGGAGGTATAATTAAACACATGAGATTTTGATCAAGTAGTTTGTTTACTTAAAACAATAAAATTATGCAATCTAATCCACCAATATCTATCAATAGAGTTAACACGCTGAAGCATACAGCCCATAACCTATATATGCATAATTTAAAGACCAGAGTGACAATTACATGAAGTAGATAATGATAAAAAGATAAAGAAAAACAAAACCTTCAACAGATGCAATAGTAGCTGGCAAGCTCGATCAGTCATAGGAAATGTCTTAAACGTTCAACATGTTATCAATTTATCATGATAACTTAACAAAAAATTAAAGCATAAAACCCAGGCGATGCATGAGGGCACCATCAGCTAAAGTATACTTACATATAGCTCAGAATAATAATCTCAGAGTCTAGTCACAACAAAAACAGCCAAAGAACACATCCATAACTAAATGTGTCTAAAATCTAAACAAAAAGGAATAAGATGTCAATGGAAGCTATTGTTCTTCTAGAGCCTGTTAACAAGCATCACCTCCTCATAAAATAAAGTAAAAAGAAGGGAAGGGAGATCCATCCTCACAATTTAAGTTTAAGTTAGAGAAGCACCTCACCAGTGGCTCTCCCTTTGGACCATGTGATTGGAATTTCCAAAATCCTCTCAAAAAGCTGCAGAAAATAGGAACATTGAATATATTGCACATGAACATTTCCAGGAACTGTGGGAGTTACAGCCCTATATTACACTGACAATATAGCTTACCGGAGCAAAGAGGTTAGCGGTTTTTAAATTTGCATGCCATATCTGCTCTATACTGTCAACAAAAACATCCGCAGACAACCAGCCACCATCTTCAGACACAACATCTGACCTCCACATCTGACAATTTCCACTCAGTTGAACATGCACCTGGCCATAATGATTCTTAAATTTCACCTGCCCAATGACATTCTCCATCTCTCTAACACATTCAAAATATAGTGCTTAGTTAATACTTGATACACAATTTCAAACCATCCATATCCATTTAAATTTTTTATTTTCCATCAGACAAAAGTGAATCTATAAGTGAAGTCAATCTGAAGCACAACTACACTCGACATGCTATAGAATTATTCTTTGCCTCTTATTTATATAAAAAAAAAAAGAGGGCAGAACAAAATTTTAAACTTGTCCAATATTCCACTAGGAAGCTATAAATGTATAATCATACGGTTTAAACTACATAATTGTAAGTATCCATTTGCAGATTTTAATGAGAGTTGTTAGTCAGGAAGACATCTCATAACACTAAACTGGTCCTCCTATTAAAGAAACACGGAACTGGTCTCACCCAATACATACGGAAACATCTAAAGGATGATACATTTCCCAATTCATAGCAAACAAATGTATGTCTATTATATGGTTGAACAGTCATCCTATATATATAATCTTCAATGAAATTACTAGATTCTTCCAAAAAGTTACTTCAAGAGAGAATGGAACTGATATCACATTTAATTCTCGAATAATCCATATATAAACCCTGTATCCTGCTAAGCTCTTAGTGCGTACATTTATCCTCAATATCGCAAACATAATCAACATCATGCTAACTAAAAAAGAGCTTAGTGCTTTTTGCTTCTTAAATCTACTAATTTCTTGATGTTATTATTAAATGCTTTATTCTATGAAGTTTTTATAATCCAAGAAGTATATCTCAAGTCTCACCTAGGTTCCCTGTCACCATATGCAAGAAGCATCAAAGTTCCACCTTTGAAATGAACAGAATCGAGCATAATTGGAAGCATCTTCCCAACTCCTTCAGTCTCAACTATATTCTCACCATCAACAAGTTCTGCAACAACATCCTCAACTCCCAAACCCATGGTTGAGTTCAACTTTTGAATGGGCCAATCAAGAAGATGCATCAAATGTTCCCCCACATTTTTTGATAGAAAAGGTAAACCCAATTTTAAGCTTACAGACAAGTTGGAAACTGGATGGTGCATCCCTAAACGAGGCTCAAGAATTGGTGAGGTTGGCAATTCAGATTGACTCTTCTGAGCATCAGACATCTCATCATCCTTATTTTCATGTCCAGTTTCAACTCCTACCTCATCACATTTCACATTGCATTCTTTAATATTGACAGCTGCAGTGTTTATCTCCTCATTATCAACAGAAACCGTATCAGTCACAAAATTTGAAGTGTTGATATCACGAGGAACTCTTCCATTCAATGTAAGAGGCTGGATTTCCGAATCTCTCAGTTGTTTTCCTACATGGTCACCACCAGGCATAAAAGAAGAGTCAACATTAGTTTCAGCCTCACTTTGGACCAGAAAGGTGTCAAGGTTGACCCCATAACCCATGGACAGATGAGAAGGCTCACTCAAGTTCCTCTTCAAAAGATCTTGGAAATATTTGATGGCTGCTGATGCACTACGCCCTAGAATTCTTTTTTTGGCAGAGACACTATATGCAGACATATCAGTCCCATTAGCATTCCTCTTCAATTTGTACTTCTTAGGTCCTTTAATCACTTTAGACCAGAATTTAAGCCCTGAACCAGGATTTTTTACACCAAATGATTTCTCCAAATCTGCATGTTTCATATCATAATCGACACCTGTATCCATGCAGTGATGATCCCTCCAATGCATACTTTCATCCATGGAGAAAAATGGCTCGAGTTTTGAAAAGTCTACTGAAGGACTAGAACCCTCTTTTAAAGAATTACTATCATTTGGACCAGAACCCTTCTCTGACATTATATAACCCACCTCGGCAGCTTCCGTGGCTGCATCATCCCTATCTTTAGCCCAGCGAGTAGCTGCTTCCTCCCTAGCAGCCCTTCTAGTTTTTGTACGATAATCAATCCCCTCTTCAGAAGAGAAATGCCTCTCCAAACTGCCTTCGGAAGAAGAGGGTATCCCCAGCCATGTATAATCCTTCTTTTGCACCACTAGGATACTTGGATGGGACAGAACTGCATCAATCACTATCCTACCCCTCCTCAGACTTGCAAAAGGTTGAATACGAAGTTTGATCGTGGGAATTTCACCGCAAGAGAATTCTTCATTGTGAGGCCCAATGGAACAGGACTCCAGAGTAATGCTCAAAGGAGAAACGCTTCGGACCTTTCCAAAATCAAGTTCACGCTGAATATATTCACTAAGAGTTGAACAAACAGAGGGCAACAGCTTTGTTTCAATAAAAGCCTTGGCTTTTGTTTGCCCATACCATACCAATAAGCAAACCCCGGATATTACAGCCACAAATACAGAGCATCTCACTAGAAGTAACCCCTCTTTCCATATAGGACTCAGGAAACTCATTACAGCCTTAGTTCTAGGAAAAGGTTCCTTTACACATTTGATCTCCAACCCATTTCTTGCCCCGATTCTTCTTCTTAATAACTCAAAATGATGCCCAAAAAATTGTGTGAATATATTTGATTGACTCCAATCATTCTTCTTTGCATGCACACATCTCTTTTGAGTCCTATTAGGCAATTGGCTCCTGTGAAAATAGAGAAAATTTCTATTTGATTTACAATCTAAAGAACCATGAAGCAAATTCCCAAGGAAAGGGTTACTGAGTTTCACGTTCATTATATTCCTTGATACAACTCCAGCCAATATGGACTCATCTGCCGGGGACCAAGAGCCCAGTCTTAGTCCCCTTACAATTCAATAGGTCAGACGGTGCACAAGCATTCAAACCCTATGCATATAGACAACTTTGTATTAATGATCTTCAAAATAATAAGCATTAAAGGATATAGAACGGGAAAAATAAAAAATAAAAATAAAGGCCGTTGAGAGGAGAAACAGACTGAAAATTGTCAGACAAATTGTCTTCATATCTCATTAAGCAGACAAAACTCCATTAATACGGCCAAGCAGAACTACAACACCAAGTATGAGCTGGGTTCTAATTCGTCAAAAATCCGAAATTGAGGTGAAATTAAATTCTAAAATTGCTAAATTTCCTATTCTGTTTTTTTACAGACAACTTAATCCATATAAAATTAGCACACTTATCAAACAATCAACGGTGAGATGGACTCATTTGTCCTTGACCCAAAACCATGAAACGTAACAAGAGTTAAGATATGTCCTTATTCTTTGAACTCCTCGAGTTTTCCCGGAAACCAAACGCATAGTAGTATATAGAGAAAATACGAGCCTCCAAAAGTGAGTGAAACCGAGCTAAGTGATATAGGGTAGTGCACACACATATGCTATTTAGGTATGCGCTCTGCGAGGAATTAATAGAACTGAGAAAAGATGAAAACTATAATCAGTAGAGGGAGAAAGAGAACCTGAAGCAAATGGAATTGAGCATTCTTAAGAAATATAGAGACATACGAAACTTATCTACTTCACTTACAAGATTTCTTATTGAGAATTCTTAGCAACAAGGAAAAAGATGAGCATTCTCAATTGCTCGTTTTGAGAGGGAGATGATTTATTTATTTTTGATAAGTTGAGAGGGAGATGATGCTAGAGCTGACTGGTAGTATTTTCTTCTTTGGGTGGCAAGGAACAACGAAGATGGGAATATTTTGAGTGTACGTTGACGGAAATGCCCCCACGTATAAGCTAAAATGACTGGAATAGCCTCCATTAACGTATGGTGCGACTTATTGGTAAGCGGACATTTTACTAGTAGATACTACCGTATTTAAGAGGTTGGTCAAGTGATTGAGTATTAAAAAATTGAATATTTGAAAATGGGTCAAATTATTTGATCAGGATTAATTGGTAATCGGGTCTGATGGACTCAAGTATTGTTAACTGGATTTGATTAGGAGTAGAAGGCTCCTCTTTGATTTGGGCCTTAAGAGTCAATTGTTAAGTCGAAAACTCTTCTATTTTTGAAATATTTATCACATATTTTCTGAAAGTGATATTGATTCTTTTTATCAAGAATTTCACAGCATGCTTATGATATTTTTGAAATTCCTTAGGCATGATGAAGAAAGTTCCTTTTAGTACCAAAATTTTTTTATTATTTTATTTGAAAATTCAATTTTAGAATTTACTTGTCTCAATAGATTTTCAATTAAAATTCCATTATAACAGATTTCATTATTTTTGCAAAAATCTATTTTCATACTTTTCTTATATCATTGAATTAATGTCGTATTGAAGTCATATTTCATCCAATTCATCAATCCAGGCATTTTTTGGATATTCAAATTCATTATGACCATAATTAATGGATGAGAGTTTTGGACAAAAAGTTATTGTCTTGTCATTGATTTTCTTGATTTTAAAACAATGCAGTCAATTAAGAATTGATTTAAAGAATTCTATCATTATATTTTGAAATTTACTTGGAGCAAATTTAAAATCAAATAGTATTATTTTTCATTTACAATGAACAAATATAATTTTATATTTATCTAGATTTGTCAAAATCCAGATTTTATGTCAAATTTTAAGAATGCAACAGCTTCTTGACCAATTCCCAATATCCTTCTATGCCCAATTAATTTCAAAATACAAGAATTTATCATTTGATTTTCAAAAAATGGCCATTGAAAATCTTTTTCATATTGAGCCTCAATTTGCTCATTTGAAGGATCCTACTCAAATTGTCAAAACTCATTTCATTCCTAAATTCCACTATGTCCCTAGATATAATAACAAAAACCTTAGTTTCTACAGAGACATTCTTTTAAAAACAGAATCCATAAAAATTAGCCCGATCAGAAATTTTGAAGAAAGAATCATTTACCATTCTTTCTCTATTATCATAATCATAACTATGGAGGATTGGAGAATCCATCCTTCAAGTTTCAAAACAATTTTAAATAAAAAATAATATAATTATTTTGACTATATTGATACATGGCACAATATTTTCTTCCATCAAAATAGTCATTTCTCTCACTTTTGGTTTTTAAATTTTGATAACATTTTCAAAATTGATTTTTCAAGCTGGTTCTTAAAATGGTGTTTCATTCATGGTTTTACCTTAGAACTTTTCCCAATGGATTTACAGCAATGTTTCAATTTATTTTTAAAGGTTTACAAAACCTCTCCAATTGAGGCTTTATTTCCTCAAATACTTTGTTTTTCAATAACATACAAAATACCTTAGATTTTGAAATGGCAATACTCGATTAAAAGAGGAATCTTCATTAGAGAATATTATGTTAAATGGTGGGATAAGTTGAATACTCAGAAATTTATGGCATCCATCAATTATGAGTTTGCAAACATCCATCCCAATATGAGACTAGCAAATCCATTCATCCAAGCTCCATTAAAAATTAATGAGAAAAGATGTAAAACGAGTTCTGATTAACTTGCTTCAATTTCTGCATAATTTAAACTGTTTACCCGCCTATTATGGCTGGTTATTGATAATGTTGTTTACTTATTTGCTTACATGACTAATTGCTTATATATAATCTTACTCTCCGCCCAAGTGGCTGTTTATTCTTATAATTGATTATTTCTCTGTATTATTTGTTTGCCTAATCTGTGAATCTGTTGGCTGACATATCAACTTATATTTAGTTAGCTTCAGGGACCTAGGTAAGACCTCTTAGATACGTAAATCTCGAGGGTTGGGTGGTTGTAGAGGTGAAAGGGAGAAGAGTGAAACCTAATAGGAGGTTGTAGAAGTCACCACAAGGTTAGTAACAAAAAATACAATATGAAATTCTCAATAATAAGAATAATTTCGTTAGTTGAGCAATGAGTATATTATTTAGGAGTAATTCTTCAAGTAGTAATAGACCAACAATAATCTCAATACCTGACATAATAAATGATGAGTACATTGAATTAACAGATGATCAAGTAGATCATAGGGTATGGAATATACCTAAAATTCTCAATAAAAATATTTATAAATCAACATGGTCCGTTGCTTCTTTCAAGCCTCAGCATCATGTAAAAACAATTGAAAAATATATGCTCTTGGAAAAGAGCATGAAACATGACAATTACTTTCCTCTGATGCAATAAAGCATCATATTCAAAAAGGATATAATTCCCCTCATTTTGGTTTAGTCCAGATTGGAGTAAAATCACTCACAAGAAGATGCCTAAATACATCTGTCTTATTAGCCTTGCGAGATGCAAGATTTACAAATTTTAATCATAATATTTTAGGATTAATTGAATCTTCACTTTGTAATGGTCCAATTCATTTTGATTGTTCTTCTGATCTGTTTGTTAGTTTAGCAGATCCTCATATTTTAAAATCATTAACTTTTAAATATTAAGACTAATGGTTACCAAGTCTTAGAAGGCATCCAACCTCTAGCTTTAATCTTTAGAATTCATTACAAAGTAACCAAAACAAATATGAACTTCCAAGCCATCAATAGGAGTCCAAATAATCAAACCCTATTGATACAATCTAGTCAAAGTAATGCCAATATTAGAGTTCCTAAAATGATTAGGTGGTCTGATATTAATTTACCAACAAATTAGTTTTTAACTAATGAAAGTCAACCAAAAGTAGATTACATCTAGCAGTACATAGATGATACTGTAAAAATTAATTTTCAATCATCTTATAGTCCACAAATTAGAAAGTATAGCCGGTCTAGTACCCCTATCCTTTTCTGGATCATCCATTGGTAATGACCAGAATCTTAGTATTCAAAATTTAGAACAAGAATTAAAGAAATTACGAATTAAAAATTTAAAACTTAAAGATATAACCACAAGTTCTCAAGTTAATCATCCAGTCTTTCATAATAAGTTTGATCAATCTGAAGAAACTAAAGCACCCACTAGATCAGATTTTCAAGGAAGTCTTCATTCTGCCAATCCTCAAATCTTAGTTCTGAATATAGGAACATTGAGTAAAGAATATGAACCAGATTGGGAAGGTCTAACCCAACACAATAATGACCTAGACAATCTAGATAGATGTAATAGATTCAGATATTCATATGATATTGATCAAAGAAAAGTCATATTTGCTGAATGGAAAGCATTCATGCAAGAATTTAAAATTGATATATTTTTCCTGGATTATGTTGAAGATATTTACAAAAGAAATATCAAATTAATTTCAAAGTATAAATGGGTTAAGGAAGACTCTAGTACAGTATCTACTAGTCATCCTCCTCCTA
The DNA here is from genome assembly GCA_003255025.1 of Datisca glomerata. NCBI lineage: Eukaryota > Viridiplantae > Streptophyta > Magnoliopsida > Cucurbitales > Datiscaceae > Datisca > Datisca glomerata. The sequence continues at coordinate 782,127 of QANY01002723.1, forward strand.
AGAAAATCATGATTAATCATAAGAATATACTTTGGATAAGAATATATTCTTATACCAATTAAACTCACTTAATGTTGGACACCTAAGATTTAATAATTGATCGTGAATACGCGAAGTAATATTATTTGGCGTACCAATGAAGTGTTCAATTATCGTATGAATGAGTGTATTTATACCATCACGTATTGTTTCCTGATTTTCTCCAATAATTGGGTTTCCTTCAGCATCAATCATAACTGCTGAAATAATGGCAATTTTAGCTTCTTGTATGAGATGTTTTTCCCACTAGGAATGAAACATTCCTGTGAATCCTGTGACTAGAAGATTTATTACTTCTTCATGAAGTAAATTGTGAGAGGTAATGTAGCTGTTAGTTACCATTGTCATGTGTTGTAATCTATTGAGGACTTCCTGTTCAGAAAGACCATCAACATTCCATTCATATAATTTTTTTACAAAAACAAAAAATTGATTAACAAGAGAAGATTCAGTAATCTGAATATCATGAGGCATGGGTTTTTATGTCATTTTCTTTCTAATTTATTAATTTTTAAATTCTTAAATGTTTTTACAATATTGTTAATATTTGAAAATTCATCTATTGTGGATGATTCGTAAGTTGATTCTGACCTATGACTATCTGTATCAGTATTATCGTCTTGGTTAATTACTTTCAATTCTTGAAATATTTCATCAATCTTTTCAGACTTAGAATCAAAACTACTGTCTTGGTTAACAATCTTAACAGAGGAAGATGACTCGGATTTATTATTTAATTCCTGAATCATTTTATCAATTTTTTTATTAATTGGAATGATTTTTAAAGTGGTTTATCTGAAAGATTTATTAAAGGTTTTTCTTTCAAGGTTTCACTAGGTCTAGGTTCATTGAGAACATCAACCTTTATTTCAATTTTTTCTAACTGTTTACCTATTGTAATTAGACTCTGGTTAGTATAGTAGAGTTGTTCAACTACTTTTTGTTTGGTTCTTCTTCTTTTGTAATTTTGAAAGGAGAAGCAGTGATTAAAGAAATTTTATGATTAATCATGATTTTCTCAAGAGGAGGATGAATAATAGATACCACACTAGAGTCTTTCTTAACCCATTTATACTTTGAAATTACTTTGATATTTCTTTCGTAAATATTTTCAACATAATCGAGAAAAAATATATCAAATTTAAATTCTCGCATGAATGTCTTCCATTCAGTAAGTATGACTTTTTTTTATCCATATCATATGAATCTCTGAATCTATTACGTCTATCTAGAATGTTTGGGTTATTATTGTGTTGGGTTAGATATTCTCAATCTAGTTCATATTCTTGACTCAAGGTTCTTATATTCAGAACTAAAAGTTGATGATTGATAGAATGAAGACTTCCTTGGAAATCAGATCTACTGGGTGCTTCAGTTTCATCAGATTGATCAGACTTATTATCAAATACTGGCTGACTAACTTGAGAACTTGTGGTTATGCCTTTAAGTTTTAAATTTTTAATCTATAATTTTTTTAATTCTTGTTCTAAATATTGAATCCTAAGATTCTGATCATCACCAATGCATGATCCAGAAAAGGAATTCCTAGAGATATTAGACTGGTTATACTCCCTAATTTGTGGACTAGAAGATGATTGAAAGTTAATTTTTACAGTATCATCCATTTACTGTTGGATGTAGTCTACATCTTTAATTTGTCTTTGAATTTGGGTAGGTTGACTTTCATTAGTTAAAAGTCATTTGTTGATAAATTAATATCAGACCACCTAATCGTTTTAGGAACTCTATATCAATATGGTTTGATTCTTTGGACTCATATTGATGGCTTGAAAGTTCATATTTGTTTTGTTTACTTTGTAATGAATTCTAAAGATTAAAGCTAAAGGTTGAGTACCTTCTAGGACTTGGTAACCACTAGTTTTAAAATATGGGGATCTGCTAAACTAACAGACAAATCATGAAAACATTTAAAATGAATTGGATCATTACAAAGTGAGGATTCAATTAATCCTAAAATACTATCATTAAAAATTGTAAATCTTGCATCTCGCAAGGCTAATAAGACAGATGTATTTAGGTAGGCCTCTTCTTGTGAGTAGTTTTACTTCAATCTGGACTAAATCAAAATGAAGGAAATTATATCCTCTTGAATATGATGCTTTATTGCATTAGAGGAAAGTAATTGACATGTGTCATGCTCTTTTCCAAGAGCATATATTTCTTCAATTATTTTTACATGATGTTGAGGCTTGAAAGAAGCAACATGCCATGTTGATTTATAAATATTTTTATTGGGGATTTTAGGTATATTACATACCATATGATCTACTTGATCATCTGTTAATTTAATGTGTTCATCATTTATTATGTCAGGTATTGAGGTTATTGTTGACCTATTACTACTAGAAGAATTACTCCTAAATAATCTATTCATTGTTTAACTAACTAAATTATTCTTATTATTGAGAATTTTATATTGTATTTTTTGTTACTAACCTTGTGGTGACTTCTACAACCTACTATTAGGCTTCACTCTTCTCCCTTTCACCTCTACAACCACCTTTCCATCAGGATTTACGTATCTAAGAAGTCTCACCTAGATCCCTGAAGCTAACCAAATAGAAACTGATACGTCAGCCTCTGATAAACAAATTCACAGATTAGGTAAACAAATAATACATAGAAATAATCAATTATAAAAATAACCAGCCACTTGGGCGGAGAGTAAGATTATATATATGCAATTATTCATGTAAGCAAATAAGTAAACAATATTATCAATAACCAGTCATAATAGGCGGCAAACAGTTTAAATTATGCAGAAATTGAAGCAAGTTAATGAACAATATCATCCTCACCAGGCTTGGCTCTAATACCAAAAGGCGCGGGATTGAACAATATTTAAGAGGGGGTATTAAGAAGCAAGAGGATAAACAGGAATGCAAACAATCATGACAGAGTAATTATGAAGACAGGAAGACCGAGATAACGATTATCTCTACATTTTTGTCTTTTTCTGTAATAATACTAGTTGTCGAATTATTAGGCAACTATTTACGCTTTTTACTATTCTTAGTCAAAAGTAGGCATGCAAAATATTTTTACTTTTGTAGAATAGAATAGTCCAGGTTAGTGATGGGTTCCCGGTGAACTCCACTTTCCTCAGCTATAAATAGACAGTCTCTCCCATTTGTGAATCAGAACTCGTTTTACAATTTTTACTATTTGAGAGCTAAACCTGTTTTGTGAAACAAAACTTTCTTTTTCTACTTTTCTTTTGTAAATCTTTTCTTCTTTTTTCTTCAACATAAATTAGTGAACAAAAATATTAATTTATTGTTGTCAATAAACTCTATTTGTGTAAATTTTTAATTTTATATCCTAATACATCCGTCCCGAAAAAATTATCTCGTCTCACAAAATCATCTTAAACTAAGTGAGACGAGATGATTTTTCTATAGTTTAACGAGAGGGGATAAAAGTATTGTGTCCCGAGCAGAATTAGACGGGACACGGGATGGAAATAAAAAAGTCCAAGATTCCCGTCCCGTCCCGAAGCTAAAATTTCTGTACGCCCATTAACTTCAGCCCATTTTATTTCAATTCTTAGCCCCTAATTTAAGCTCGATAACAAGTAACACAAGCCATTATCCTATTAGTAAATTTCATTAGCCCATGCCCATTTCTAGACAATTCTCTCTCTCTCTCTCTCTCTCTCTCTCTCTCTCTCTCTCGACAGTCCCCTCTCTCTCTTCGTCCCTCTCTCTCGACGGTGAAGCTCCTCCATCTCCTATGATTCTCCTTCTGTACTTTTTTCCTTTCATTAAGGACTCATTTGCTTGAATCTTTTATTGAAGTTTCTAAACTGGATTTTGATTTAGGGTCTCTTAAATTGTGAAAGCAACTGATATTTTCTGAATTTCTTAAAGATTAGATGTTTGATATAGGATTAATTTGTTGATTTATGATTTCTGAACATTTTGGTCTCTATAATTTTTTATATAGGGTTAAGGTTTCTCAAATTGTCGGAATCAAGTGAATGAAAATATTTGAGTTTCTTAAAATTGGTTGTCCCGACGGATTGTCCCGTCCCGAACCACGGAACAAGCTGTCCCGTCCCGCCACAAGATATTCTTGTCCTGTCGTGCACGGGACGGAACAAAAAGATCTAAAACCCGTTCCGTCTCGTGCTACACAGGAAAATTATTTTTTCAGAGAATAGGAATAGATATTTCTCCGAATAGAAATCAGTGGCAAAAAAAAACGTATGAATATAAATGTAGTTAAATTTCTGGAGATTTATATATTTGTGTATACAGAAAATCATTATTATGATCCATATAATAAAGAGAAATCGTGAATTAGAATAGCTATCTGAGTAAATATCTATTTTATTAAAAGTTTATACATTTTTTTTATATATCTAGATAATATTTAAGTATGTAAATTGAAACATTATGGAGCTATGAAGACACCCCTAACCTACAACCTACATATTTCTTACAATTTTAGTTCTCATATTTATTTTCGCACTCTCATAGTGTGAGGACCTAACGGATAAAACGCAAACTCACAGGCCAAAAATACCATATCCATTAAAAATTTGGTCTTGCAATTCCAAATCCAACGCCGGCAACTCTTGCATTGCGGTGCGGAGAAGGATTGATAGACCCATGCAATTCTAAGAGTAGATTTGTATAAATGGCCTATGAAAATCAAAAGCACCAAGAAAAATTTGTTGAAAGAAAATTACACGATATGTGAGGTAAAGAATGATTTTTTGCAAGAATAGATAGAGAAAGGTGAGCTTTGATTTTTTTTTGGACAGTCTGCCACGAGGGATTGGTGAGAAATATGTTTTGATGAGAGATTGGGGAGTGAAATTCGCAGTGATCATGCACCAAACATTCCCTTAAAGGTAAGTTTAACAGTCTCGATTGGACGGTACTAATTCGGTCCAATTAGATTGTGTTGTATGGACTTACCATATGTTTAATGCAATATTAAATAAAAATACTAAACAATATATAAAAGAACATTCAATGTTTTATAATACCTAATATCAACTATTTGAATGTAAAACATACAACGATTTTTACGATGTCATTCTTTTTATTTACACCCATAAGTATATAGAAAAATTTATTCTAACTTCTCATCTAGTTTGTCTGAATTATATTTGCAAAGAATTTTTTCCACTAATCAAAGATTAAAGGGGGAAGTATTGGTAAAGTAAACTTACGTGAGTATTAATGAGATATAGAGAGATTTTAGGAGTCAGAAATTATTAGGAATAAATGTTATGTGTCATCATATGTTTGGATTGTATTGAATATGTTTTTTTTCATTTAATACATTGGCGTTATATAAGCTCTCCAAATGGTATGGGTTTGACTAGAATAATTAATATAAAAGGAGGCGCTCATTATACCTAGGGATTACACACGTTCGTGTGGATTCTTTCTGTTCGGTATGAGTTCCTTTCTCTTTCTCATTTTTCATCTCTCTTGCTCAGCTGTCAAACAATCACAGCCACTTAATGATTTCCTGTGGTTCCAAGCCAATCAGTCGCAACCACTTGGTGGCGTGCCAATCTGTCTTGTTCGGGTCACTCAGCTTACCCAATTAATTACGGTTACTTGGTTGTCGGTCCGAACCCCTTTTTCCCGTTCTGATGTTCTTGAAGTGATGATCCCCCGTTCTTGAGGTGATGATTCCCCTTTCTTGAGGTGATGATTCCCCATTCTTGATGTGATGATCCTCTGTTCTTAAGGTGATGACTCCCCGTTCTTGAAGTGGTGCTCATCTGTTTATGAGTGTATCGCGACTTTAATCCGTAACTCGGTTCTGCTTTTCTGTCGCTTTCCGCGAGCCCTAGGTAGGTCTCACTTATCCACGTGACAGTGGGGATTTTTTACATGTTCATTTGCCCCTCATTGCTCTATGGCGATGCTCGTCGATGTGCAATGAATGTTCTCAGCACACGTCCAATTTTGGGAAAGTGGCAATCTTTGTTTCACTTTTATCAATTTTGGATCCTCTTTTATTCTACAAAATGTTTAAGTGTTGCGCAAGAAAAGTCATTTATTTTTAAATAATGAAGCGACATACCATCATTGCCTCATTTCCCTTATTCCCTCCTTCGTCTTCGTTATTTCTTTTCTTCTCGCTTTTCTGTTGTGCATCTCTTTTCCTGGTAGCAATGGAGGAACATCCATTTAAGTCATCGTTCCCTTAGCCAGAAATAAAAACGAATTCAACCATTTCTTTGCCTTTCACAGGGACGCCTTCCTGCTGGACGTAGTTTGTGGTTTCGGGGAAGAAATCTCTAAATATTTTCGTATAATCCTCCCTACCAAATTTCTCTAGCCCCAATGTACATTTAGGTTTAAAACTTCATTTCTTTCCTCTTTTCCAAGAATTTTTTAGTACTTTGAATCTCGCCCCTTCCTAATATACCCCTAGCACTTATAGGGCCCTTATGGATTGAAGCCCTCAATAGGAGGCATAATTTAAATATTGGGTAAGATGAAATCCGTGTCGTGTATATAGTGAGAAGGCGCGGACTGTCCTATTACTTGGCTCCCCGCGCGAGTGAGAAGCGGGGAGGACCAGTCACTGACTTCCCCAGTGGGGATAAAGGCTGGAGGAGGGTACCCTTCTTGTAGGTGGAAATTGAGGTGGTGACAGCCGTTGAGCCGTTCCATGGATCTGGGGAGAGTTTAATAAGTGGTCGAAGCTCCCCTTTCTTTTTACCTTCCGCTTTTGTTTTGTTGTTTCACTTGTTGCGTTTATCTTTTCTAAATACCAACCTGTTTTTTGTTTTGTGCAAACAAGAAATCTTAACAAGAGATCTTTTACCCCGAAAGAAGTAGCCGTGCGACTCCGTGTTGCCTATAATTGTTCGGAGTGGGACTGATAGATCTTCTTAACCCAATGAGAGAGATTGAAGTTGCGATCACGCCCATTCTGATTTTCGAGTCTGTTACCCTATTATCTTCTACAGCAGAAGTCACTCGGGTCATTCCTGTGCAGTCTTTGTTCTCGCCTTTCCATTAAGTGGTCTGGTCAAGCTCTTCTGAATCTTTGAAATCAGAGTGTGAAGAAAATGGGTATGTTCAGGAAGAAAGATGGCGTGAGGCTCAACAGGAAGTTACACAAAAAGAGGCCGAAGAACAGGACGCGATTTTCTGTTTTGCATACAACGAGCTTGAGATGTCGAAGCGTCTAAGCAATAATCTATGGGGGTACTTGGTGAGGGCAAGCTCCAAAGACGGGGAATGCCAGCTCGTCAGGTTTCGCTTTAGGGGATGTTACTCCCATTATCCCTGATCTCCTTGCCCCCATTGCTTATCTGCCCGCCCCCGTTGCTAATGAGGTTCCCCCTGTTGCGGAGAAGACTGTTGCGCCTCCTACCTCAAATGCAAATAGGTCATTCTCCCCTTCCTCTCGTTCTTCATATCTGTCCGAGGAGATGGGTGTCTGGAGGTGGCAGCGATACCCCCGGCTCCACCACTTCCTGCTAACGTTAGTTTCTGGAAGGACTCTCGTTCTTCGCATGTGGTTGCGAAGGGGATTTGAGGAGGATGCTCTTGTACTTCGCCAGATGTTCATTCATGACAAGGTTATCAGCCTGAGTCATGCTCTGATGCAGGTATTTTTATTTTTATCTTTTTATTTTTCCTACATATATCTCTTTCCAATTTTGGCTAACACCTTTAGAACAGGCTGTGTACCACAACGGGCTGATGAAGAGGTAGCCGATTGTAGGAGAAAGGTAATGGAGACCACCAAAGCTTATGGTGTTTTTTACGTGGGAACCCCTTTTGGAAAAAATCACGGGAAATATGTCTCACTATAATGGATCTTTTACATATTTTACACAAAATTTATTTTCAGATGAATTACATTCCATGGTTTCTGCAATTTAGTTCATTCTCATGTTTCGAAGTGGTAATAATCATTTCGTCCTATTTTACGGATGATGTCGGTCATTCCCATGTTGGCCCGAGCTTTCCTTCCATTTGGAAGATTTTTCTGAGGGCCAGTTCTCATGTTTGGAATCCTCGTTTCCTTACTTTCTTCTGGAAATAAGATCTCCGTTTATGACTGTAATAGGCCATTTTGATTTGGGCCGCTTCCTTTCTTCCCTCTAGTTCATCGAGACCATTTTTTAGGAGTTCTCCATTTTGTTGTCCATTTAGTTCAGGGTTAATGATAGGGTTTCCAATTTATAAGAGAATGACCGCTTATGCTCTGTATGTTAATGCAGATGCAGTTTCTCCCGCAGTTGCTCTCGGGGTCATTCTGTATGCCCATAAGACTACGGGTAGCTCTTCCACCCATTTTCCTTTGACGGATTCTAGCTGTTTTTTCAGGCTTTCAAGTATGACTCGGTTTGATCTCTCTGTTTGCCCATTCCCCTGTGGATAGTAAGGCGTGGAAAAGCGATTCATGATTTTCAGATCTTTACAAAATGTCCTTACTAAGTTCCCGGTGAACTAAAGTATGTTGTCAGATACCAAGATTTGGGGGATCTCGTACCTACACACCAAGTTCTTCCATAGGAACCCATTTACTTCTTCCTCACGAATTCTGGCAAAGGCTTCAGCCTCGATTCACTTAGTGAATATAATTCTTTGCAACCAATAAAATATGTTTTTAGGAAGGTGTCATGGGGAGTGGCCCAACATTGTCCAGGGCCCATTGCATGGACGGTCAAGTACTAGCCACAATTTTGAATTCTCCGAGAGCCATTGTTGCTACAGGCATGAAATGCTAACACTTATCGCACCTTCTTGCATATTGTTTGGCGTCCTGATATATTCGTGGTCAGTAATATTCTTCATTCATGACTTTTTGGGATAGTGATCTTCCCCCAGTGTGGTTTCCGCATATGCCCTTATGAATTTCCACTAGCACATACTTGGCTTCATTTTCTTATTGACACTTTAGGTATGGTCCTGCAAACATTTTTGTATATAATACCACGTTAATCATCTTGTACCTAGTACTCTATTTTTGTGTCTTTTTGGCAAGTAGTTTATCTTTAGGAAGTGTTCTTTCTTTAAGAAAGCGGATTATGTTGTCTCGCCAACTAGGCTCACGTTAAACTTCTACATCAGCCACGTTAGTCCACGGGAGCGAGATGCTTGGTTCCTTCAGATTTTATATATGGACGTTACTTTTTGCAAATGAAGCATAATGAAGATCCTAGGTTTGCCAGGGCATCAGCATGCTCGTTCTCAGTTTTTGAAATTTGGTGGATCTCATAATTTGTAAGCGTACTAAGGAGATCTTTTACCCGTTGCAAGTAATTCATCATTCGTTCATCTTTTGCTATGTACTCGCTCGTGACCTGCTTCACGATTAACATGGAATCACATAAAAATTAACTTTAGTTACCTCTTATTCTTATAACAGGGATACTCCCGCGATTAATGCTTCATACTCCGCTTCATTATTTGACGCATTGAACTCGAAGGAGATGAAGTGTTTCAATATTTCACCGAAGGGAGTTTGTACCACCACCCCTGCTCCTGCTCCTCTACTGTTTGAAGTACCGTCCACAAAGAGTTTCCAAGTTCCATATTCTCCTGTTAGGTGGGCTTCCCGTTAAACTTCCCCTTATGTGAAGTCTGCTATGAAATCTACTAATGTATGTCCTTTTACTGAAGTTCAGGGCTCATAATTGATGTCGAATTGACTTAGCTCAACTTGCCATTTTGCTATTCTCCTGCTTGACTTCGTCGATTGTAAAAGGCTTTTAATGGGAGAATCGGTCAATACCTTGATGTTGTGGGCTTGGAAGTAGGGCCTTAGCTTTCACCTGCAGTTACAACAGCAAGTACTAGCTTCTTCATTCATTTTATATTTTGTGTCCGCAGCTACAAGACTTTTACTTACAAAGTATACACGTTTTTGTTTTCTTCGTTCTTCTTTAATGAGTACTGTGTTGACTGCCCCTGTTGAGACGACCACGTACAACAGAAGTTGCTCGCCTGGAGTAGGTTTGGAGAGTAAATGAGGGGTAGTCAGGTACTCCTTAACCTTGGTAAAGGCTTCTTCGTAGTCATTATTCCAACCGCTCATGGAGTTTTTCCTCAAACTTTCAAAAAAAGGCTTGCATCTGTTCGTTGACCTAGAGATGAACCTGTTCAGGGCAGTCAATCTTCCCGTTAACCCTCGAATTTCTTTGAGGTTCCGCGGGGACCTCATTTCTATTATCGTCTTTACTTGGTCTGGGTTTACTTCGATTCCCCGTTGTGTAATTAGGTGCCCAAGGAACTTTCCCGCCGGCATCCTAAAAGTGCACTTCTCCGGGTTTAGTTTCATGAAGTTTTGCTTTAGAAGAGAGAAGGCTTCTTCAAGGTCCTGGATGTGGTTTTCCTGCTTCTTACTTTTGACCAGCATGTCATCAACGTAGACTTCCATATTATTTCTTATCATTTCGTGGAAGACCTTATTTACCAGTCTTTGATAAGTTGCGTCTGTGTTTTTTAGACCAAAGGGCATGACTTTGTATCAATAGGAGTTGTACTCAGTAATGAAAGAAGTTTTCTCCTGATCGGGTTAGGACATTTTCACCTGATTGTAACTTGAGTAAGCATACATGAAGTTGAGCAGTTCATGCCGTGAAGTGGCGTCCAACATTTGATCTATCATTGGCAGTGGGTATTCGTCTTTGGGGCATACTTTGTTTTTAGGTCAGTAAAGTCAACGCAGATCCTCCACTTCTCGTTCTTTTTTCATACCATTACTACATTAGCAAGCCATTCGAGGTAGTACACTTCTCTGATGAAATCTACTGGCAAGAGCTTCTCAATTTCCTCTTTGATTGCTTGGTTTCGTTTAGGAGCGAAGCTTTTTTCTTTGTTTCACAGGTTTCATAGCGGGATCCGTGTTCAATCTGTGGAAAATGATCTCTTTTGGAATGTCAAGCATCTCATTTGTCGTTGTTCTGAATATCTTTGTTTTCCCTTATAAATTCTATCAACTTATTTTTCTCATTTTCTTCGAGATGGGTGCCATCGTTTGTTATTTTCTAGATCCCTTCTTCTAAGCATATAGGCTTTGTTTCCTTTCTTACCTCGTACATGGGCTGTCTTGCCCGTTTTCCTGTAGTTGCTATAAATCTATAGGTATTGTTCCTTCGAAATTTTTTGTAGCCTTTTTATTTTCATATTTTAAAGCAATCAATGAACAGGATACGAGCCTCAGCCTGGTCGCCTCTTATTGTTTTCACTCCTTCCGATGACGGGTACTTCAACACTTGGTGGAAATGTTGAGAGTACAACCTTCATTTTATGGAGCCAGATCCTTCCTAGGATTGCATTGTACGGGGAAGTTGTTCCTAGTACCATGAACTCCCTCATATAGTTACATGGATTCGCACTCGCCGGGAGAGTCTGAATTCCTTCTAAGTAGCTGATGGCTCCGTTCAAACCTATCAATGGCTGCCAAGCTCCTTGTAACTCTTGACCCCCATGGACATTTTCTCCACGGTCGCTCGATACAGGATGTTTACTGCGCTTCCATCGTCCACCAAGACCCTTCATAAAAAGCAGTTGCCAACTTGTATTCAAATGACAAGGGCATCGTTATGGCGTTTGTCGTGTTCCAGATCAGAGTCGTTGAACAATAGTGGTGAATTCCTGTTGCCTCTTGAGGGCTTCTACTGATACCTTTCTAACATTGGTCGCTCGCAGTATATCTTCCTTTCTTTTCTTGTCGTCCATTCTTGCTCGGTTAATGTTATAACCGTGTCGATGATGTGGAGGGGCTCCTTCCTCTTATCCCTCTTGTTTCTTCTCGGCCATCTTTCTCAGTCTCGCATTTATGTTCATCTCTCTTCACAAAATTGGCTAAGGTATCATTCTTTGATCATCTGCTTAATATAATCTTTGAGCCGGAACCAATCTCGCATGTAATGCTTGTTACTCTTATGATAGGAGCAATATTTGTCTTATCTTTGTAGCTAGGTTCCTTGGTGAACGGGGTCGATCTATTCAACCAATGTTTGTCTTTAATTGTCTATAGTATTTGGTTGATCAAGATGGTCAACGGTGTGTAAATTTTGTCCCTCAGGTGGATTCTGTCAAAGTCTCATTTTCGGTGAATATTCCTATTTTTCTGGACTTTCTTCCCATCTTGTTTTTTTTTTATTTCGTCATGCTTCCTTCCTTTAGGTCTTACACTTCTTCCCCGCTTCCGGGATTCTTCTTCTTTTCGTTCAACCTTTCTTCTCACACTCCTCTTCTCTGCCTCCAATGTAATATAGGCCCGCGCCCGTTGGAAAACCCCCGCCATGGAAATGGGCATAACCTTGAACATGTCCTCGAAGGGTGACTCTGGGTCCAGACCTTGTTGGAAGGCCATTCTGGCAAACCGGTCTTCATAGTTCTCGACCTTGACCATTTCATCTTTGATGCTATGAGTGTATTCCCGCAAAGACTCCCCTTCTTTGGTGGAGATCGTCATTAGATGTTCCGAGTCATCTATGATGGTACAGTACGTTGGGTACCGCTCTATGAAAACGGAGGACATAATTGTGAAGCTCGTGATTAAGTGCATCGATAAGGAGTGTTACCACTTCAAAGTCATCTTGTCTAAACTGGTAGGGAACATTTTGCACATCAGCTTGCCCTCGTGTTGGTACAACGCCATGTGATCGCTGTCAGGATTTCTGGGCGTAATGTCGTCTAGATAAGAGATTCAAGGTCATTTTTTCACGTACACCTGAGATTCCTTATCTCCATCATTTTTTAGTTGAACAGCTCTTCGATTGCTTCTTTTGACATGGCTCGGGATTGCTGAGCTTCTCCCATAGTTTCCTTCACAAGGTTTGTGACTGGACTTCTTCTTCTCGATGCATGTTTCTGCTGTTCTTACGGTCCCCTTGCCTTCCGTCTTATTGGTTTCCCTTGAAGTGGGCTTCCTATTCATCATCATTTTCTCGTTCAACGTCACTTACCCGTTGGCTGGCCTCTGCCCGTGTTTTTGTGAGTTCCTATCGTAGTGTGTTGATCTGCTCTTGCACATCGTGCCGTGCATTGTGCATTGCTTCAGTGTTCCTCATTTCCATCTCATGCATCTTGTTTAGGATTGTCTGCAGCATTTCTATGGGTGAGGTCGGTTGAGCTGCGTGCTCATCTTCATTTCTGGGCATGTTGCTCCATTTAGAGCCGTGTTGGATATGATTTTTTCACTCTCAATGAAACCACCAAAATGTAAGGGATTGTTTCCGCTAATCAAATATTAGAGGGGGAAGTATTGGTCAAAGTAAAGTTACGTGAGTATTGATGAGATAGAGGAAGATTTTAAGAGTACGAAATTATAAGTAGTAAATGCTCTATGTCATATATGCTTGGATTGTATTGAATGTGTTTCTTTTTCAATTAATACATTGGTTTTATATAGAATTTCCAAATTTTATGGGTTTGATTAGAATAATTGATATAAAAGGAGGCACTTTTGATTAGAATAATTGATATAAAAGGAGGCACTTATTATACCCAGGGATTACACTCGTTCATGGGAATTTTTTCTGCTCGGTATAGGTTCTTTCCCTTTCTCATTTCTCATCTATCTCACTCAGCCGCCAATCAGTCACAACCAATTGATGTTTTCATGTGGTTTCAAGCCAATCAATCACAGTCATTTGGTAGCCTGTCAATCTGTTTCGTCAGGGTCACTCAGCTTACCCAATTAATTACGGTCACTCTATTTTTTTCCCGTTCTGATGTTTTTTTCGTTCTTGAAGTGATGATCCTCCGTTCTTGAGGTGATGATCTCCCTTTCTTGAGGTGATGATCCCTCTTCTTGAGGTGATGATTTCCCGTTCTTGAGGTGGTTATCCTTTGTTCTTGAGGTGATGATTCTCCGTTCTTGAGGTGATGCTGATCTGTTTATGAATGTCTCACAACTTCAACTCGTAACTCGGTTCTTCTTTTCTATCGTTTTATTCACGCGACAGTGAGTATTTTTATCTGATTAATATTGACATCTCTTTTATATTTGAAAACTACACAAACCTTATGTGAAATTCACTAACTTCGGTTATTATTTTTTTAAAATACAAAAATACCCTTCTTAATTAGTTGTCATCCCACTCACCAACCCCCACTACCCCATGCCCTCCCATGAAATTTGTTCCCCACTTCGCTTAATCCGGAGAGGGAAAAAATTGCTTATCTGAACCGCCATTTTGTTGCCGATGTGAAACGAAGCTTCAATTCGTCGGCGCTATACCCACCATAGATTTAGATCTCTGATTTTACCTCCGGTTTCTGCTTTTGTGGTGTAAATCTTTCTTTTTCTTTTGTAAATGCTCTTGTTGGTTATCTGTTTTTTTAATATTTTTCAAATCTCTGATTTTACCTCCGGTTTCTGCTCTTGTGGTGTAAATCTTTCTTTTTCTTTTGTAAATGCTCTTGTTGGTTATCTGTTTTTTTTTTAATATTTTTCGTTCACATTGACGCAATGCTGGAGGAATGGCCGTGCACAGCACATTAAACTCTACTAAAGATTTTTAGGAGATCATGGAAAATGGAAGCCTTATGAGGAGATCATGTGGACTTGGAAAGAGATGAAGATTCATTGGTAGCTTTTGCAGACTCACTGGGCAATATAACCGGGTTAATGATGGGAAGAAGACCACCATGAGCAACGTTTACACCAGGGAAGTCATTGTCCAACCAAGCTCTACGTTAACCGTCACTGCTAATAACTCATCCCTTGGAAATAATATCGTTACTTTCGTTAAAAGACAAATCAACCTAGAAGCAATGGCATTAGCATTAATTACGAGAACCCCATATTGCTTATAGCAAAATTGCTTCAAGCAGTATTTCGCACTTCCATTCTTGGGTTATAATTTAGATTTTGGAACTCATGAGAATTTTTCAGCCAGCTTCTTCTTCGTTACTTTGGATTTAATCCCACGTACGTTTTCCTTCAAGCGTGTAATGATTGCTGCTCAAATATAAACTAATCAATAGAAACCTGAAGAGGGTGAGCCAAAGGGAAAAACAATAATGATAGGAACTGGAATAAGAAACTCTACACAATACAGCTACGTAAACTACAACGTCAAGATTTTCAACGAGCAAAACTTCCAAAATTATATGTCCCATGACAAATGTGCAACAACAAGATCCAACAAGTCAAAACAGAAACTTCCTTTGGTCCATGTAATACAACTACAAGTCATCCACAAAACCAGATCAAAGAACCCGCTGTTTATTCCGCATTGTCATATGAACAATGAGAATTATATGTTCACTCATAGATGTTCACCATTTCACCTCACTGGTTGTTGGTTGTAATGGTTCTTCTCTTTCTTCTTTGCAGCTGCAAGTCTTGCATTCCTTGCAGCAGCCTCTTGTGCAGCAGCTTTTGCCGCAGCATCCATCTCTTTGCTAGATTTCTTCTTCTTCATGGAAGCCATCTTCTTAAGGCGCTCTTTAACATCAACAGCTGATGCGTCTTCCTCAATCTGCTCATTGCTAGCAGCTTCCTCCGGCCCATTGACCATATCAGAGTTATTGGCCTGATCCTGTTCTTTCACTTCCTTTGAAGCCTTGTCCTTCTTTTTCTTCTTCTTAGCAGTTTTGGACTCAACTGGGGCAGTTTCCTTCTTTTCCCCATCCTCATTATTAGATTCCCCATCTCTTTTATCTTCCTCTGCGAATGCAAGACACACGTCTCTCTTTACAAGCCTTACTTTAGATTCAGTTGAAAATATATAAACTATCGCCTACGTCTATACATTCCACCAAACAATTTCAAACACATTACAATGAACAAAAAAGAAAAGACAAACGCAGTTGCAAATATTAAAAGAGACAGAAAGATATGTATTTCAAACTTTAATCCCCCAAAAAAGAACCCTATCAAACTTCAGTGGTTACAGTTAAAGAATATGTGCATGAGTAAGAAATGCAGGCGAGTATTAGCAATCCTTGAATTTTTCTGTGGCTGAGAGGGTGGTCTGGGTTTAGGAAAGTTAGAGTAAGTCTGTGTTGGGGATGTGAGTGAGTGTGAGAGGGGTTGTCGACGTGAGTGTGGATGTGTGTGTATTTGGGGGGGGGGGGGGGGGGGGGATTNGGGGGGGGGGGGGGGGCAGAGATTAGTTGCCTCTTCAATGACCGAAACACAAAGGACATGCAACTTAAACAACATTATAAGATGCTAACAGTACAAATAACTCATAAGTATTACCACGTGATTCAGTTTGATTATCGCTCTCCTTTTGGCTTACTCCAAAATCAGCCAGAAGTGCCTCAAGTTCCGCAAGTTCTTTCTTCTTTCTTTCCTTTTTTGATAGCTGCCTCTCAGTCTCCTTAGGTGCCACAGAAGCCTCAGGCAAGGGTTTAATCACAGGCTCAGGATGTACCGGAACCTCTGGTTCATGTTCAGGCTCGTGCTCTTCATCCAGATCATCATCACCTTCATCAAGAATATCTTCTTCACTTTCACTTTCCTGCTGACTCAGATATGAAAAGTTAGAAGAATATTCACCTCAAAGAGCAGAACAAAACGTTCATCTGCACTCCCACATGCACCAAAATGATCAAAACTAATTGAGTAAATATGATGAGTACATGCACACCAGCCATCATCATCCAGTAACAATATTTAGATCTCCAGTACACTTAGTTTTCAACTTCGATATCACAACTTATCAGCTGCAACCAAATACTGCATAAAATAACTCATGACTAAGTCCACAAAGGTATGAAATTTAGTTACATCTCACTTGAAGAATTCACATAAAACTAAAATGTATTCATTAACCAACTGCACAAAAACCTTTAGCCCTTCAAAGCCTCGCAGACAAAGTATAAATAACGGTGGACATAACAGGCTTATAGGCCTTTTATATAAGAAAAATAAGATTTCCTTTGAAAACGTTTCACCAAGCCAAGAAAACATCTCATTTTAACAATTTTGCAAAAGTTGGAATTTCTCCTACCGTGTGGACGAAATAGAAAGAATAATTGAAGGAAAGACTGATTGCCTCAGACATCACATCAATAGTAGATTAAATAGACAACAAGGAAATGATTCAATCATAATAACGTTAAACAACTACACATCCCACCTCTACGTTGCTCGACCTCTCCTTGCCCTCTTGTGGCTCAGACGAGCCCCACATAGCCTGGGGCGGTGCCGTGGTCGCATAGTAATCATCATCATCGTCATCAACATCGGCCCACGATTTCGCATTCAAAGGAGCTGGGGCCCAGAAAACCTGAGACTCGGGCTCCTTCTGCTGTACCACCTGCGACTTGGACGACCCTTTGCCCTTGCGCTCCTTATCGGACTTCTTCTTCTTCCTCAGAGTCTCAAGCGCCGCAAAAACGTTGGTGTTGTTGATCACCATCGACCCCTCCTCTCTCCTGCTTCCACCACCAACCATTTCTCACGGGAAAAAGAAGATCAGATGAATATCCGGAAGAGAAGAAATTATAAAAGATGGTACGGACGAATGAACAGTTTCCACAAACTTCAAGAATTTCAGTGTAAATATTGATCGCAAATATTTATTCACTCAGAAACCGGATCGGATAATTCCTTCAAATCAGGGTTCAGGTTTATGAGGATAAAACAAAGAAAACCTTGTAAAAGTAGAATTGTCTATGAAATATTGTATGGAAATTACTCGACCAAACAAAAATGACGCGGATTTAAAGAGAAATGCAGGGCTTTGAAAAATCAAAATTCGCAAGGATTTGTAAATGAGCGATAAGAAAATTAGGGTTCGGGCGCGAGAGGAAGTTCAAGACAGTATGCTGTACTAGGGGAAAACAATGAAAGATACCGATAGAAGAGATTAGGGTTTGATTGGCCTTCAAATAAACAGATTGCCTAAATCTTAAAGAAATTGGAACTTCTACAGAGAGGGCAGGGCTGAAAGGAGGTGAAGATAACGTAATGGTTTGAAGACGAAAGAGATGATTTTATAGGGATGAGTTTTACCGGATGGTCCCTGACTTTTTGCTGGATTTTCAATTAGGGCCAGTGGTGATATTTTCGCGAAGTTGCGGAAGGCTTGTGATCTAATACGGGCCTGTGTGCTGTACGTTCACATGAGGAACAGCTGGCCCATTAGTGAATTTTGATCATTTCAGACAAATTTGTGTAGAATAATAATAAAAATGGATTGTTGGGAAAATGTTGTACCATAATTGAATTGATGAAAAATATGTGGTTGACACGTTAAGTGAAGTGATGAATGATAATTTATAAAATATATAAGAGTAGATTATAAAGATGCACTCTATCATATTATCTCATGTCCATTTTGCACCTTGAGTTTTAAGAACTTACACCAGTACGCCACCTTTAACTTTACAAAAAATGTTACACGTTGCATTCCACATCTACTTATGTTAGAGCTTTCAATGGAAATCATCCTACATTTCACGTGCTAAGTTTAAGGACAACTACTCCTGAACAGGTAGAAAATCTACACAAGCCACGTGAACTGAAATGATCGATCAAGAGGCAATGAGGAGATCTCCACCGTACAAGAACATGGAAGATGAGATTTTAATCAGAAGAGAAGGTCAGGTGGCTGCATTGGCGGCTGAAAGACAGAGGAATGAGACAATTGAAGGAAGTAGATAAAATGAAGGGGCCCACGCCTGACAAGAAATCTCATAAGTGTGGGCGAGATCCTACATGCATGATCTTAAGGCTCGTGTAATGGATAACGAAAAAACAATCTTTTCAATACAACAAAAGTAATACTTAGAGCATTTACCACACACTATCTTTCGCTCTCTAACTCTTTCATCATTTTTCATCGATAATTACTGCGACTCTATTGATGTGGGAAAAATTTTCTTTACATTTAGGTGTTTTCATTGAGAGTCGAGAAACCCACCCGAAAACATCAATATGCCTAGAAACCAACTCGAACGCAGCCCTGAATGAGGGAAACGTGACCAGAAACAGAGACTATCATGTGGGTCAACCAACCCAGCTGACAGAAATGCTGCAGAAAATTCTAAATGAGATGCAAGAAATGGAAAGAAGGAACACGGAGGCGCTTCGTAGTGCATGACAGACTATGCAGGACCAAACAGCACACTTCAGCGAGAACTGGTAAGGACACGTGCCAAAGTCGATTAAAGGGTAAATAACTAGGAACGAGAAATCCACTCGGGGGCAATGGGCAAGACAAAAGGCAAGAGAACCACGAGAATAGAAGAAACGTACAAAAGGTGGAAGTAGAAGTCCAATCCCAAAATCACGTGAAATGGTAGAAGCTCTTCATTCCCGGGTCATAAAGAAAGAAGCGGCGAAAAAATTACTGGAGCGGAAAATGATGAAGGTGATAAACCTGAGAAGTACGGGGAAGACCGACCTCGAATCCCTCACTCGTACTCCGTTAAGCCCCAAAAATCTTGACGGCACTCGTACCCAAAAAGTTCATGGCCCCCAAATTTAAATGTTACGAGGGAAACATATCTCATAGACCACCTTCGGCGGTACAGACAAATAATGTTGTATATCAGCACGATGAAAAACTGATGCGCATGATGTTCCCTACCAGCTTGGATGGAGCAGTTCTAAAATGGTATCATTCCCTCCCTGTGCATTCAATTATTGTCCACAGCGAAAACCTTTCAACGGGCGTAAGCTTACATCGCTCTAGAAGATGAGAAAAGAGGCATGCCGAAAGCGGCTAAGAAGACTGAGGAGTCAAGAAAATGGGAGAGAAGTTCGAGACATTAAGGAAAAAAATATCAAACGGAATGGAAAGAGATGACGGGGGAAATAACAAGCAAGAAAGAACGGGATATCGAAAGTGGTGAGACTCAGACGGGGTACACCCAAGGGACAAGGTTTACACGCCACTATTTCGGTAAGCCAAGTCCAGACACAATCAAAGATAAGCCTTGGTTGAAAAGACCAGCCTCGCTCACAAAAAAGCCAAACTATAAGGATAAAGACAAGTACTGCTCCTTTCATACGAGCAACGGGCATTACACAAGGGACTGTTTCCAACTTAAAGACTACATCGAGCAATTGATAAAAGACCAGAAATGGGAAGCTGAAAAGGACAATCACGGGGAAACTGAAAAGGACAATCACGGGGAAGACTGAAAAGGACAATCAGCCTGCTCTTCCCCATGATTGTCCTTTTCAGCTTCCCATTTCTGCTCTTCTTTCTTCACGATGATTGTCTTTTTCTGCTCTCGAATTCGTCAAGAAGAAGGCTGCGGAAAAGGCTAAAGGCAAACGACCCGCTGATTTATAGTAATCACAGGAAGACGTGCAAGATGGCCTGAGGTACGATGCAAAGGAAGAAACTGAGCTTCTGTGTTTGGATGAAGGAACTCAGAAGATGAAAAATGTTGGTACTCATCTTAAAAGCAGTGGAAAAGAAAAGTTAGTGAAATTCCTCAAGGGAACAATGATGTGCTTGCAACTATGGCATAGAAGATACCAGACATTTCCATAGGTTGAATACGGACCCCACTGTGAAGCCAGTGAAATAGATGAAGAGAAGCTTTACCCAAGAACGGAATCAGGCTATCAAAGAAGAAGTTTAAAAGCTCTTGACAGCAGGTTTCATTTGGGAAGTAGATTATCCAAAGTGGCTGGCCAACGTGGTAATGTTACGGAAGAAAAATGGGAAACAGAGAATATGTGTGGACTTTACTGATTTGAACAAAGCCTGCCCCGAAGATGAATACCCACTTCCAAGGATAGATCAAATAGTTGATGCCACTTCGGGACACGAACTACTCAGTTTCATGGACGCATACTCCGGATACAATCAAGTGAAAATGTTCCAACTTGACTAGGAAAAAACTTCCTTCATTACCGACATGGTATATATTGTTATAAAGTCATGCCTTTTGGACTAAAAAATGTAGGTGCTACATATCAAAGGCCAGTGAACAAAGTCCTCCACTAACAGATCAAGAAAAGCATGGAAGTCTATGTAAATGACATGCTGGTCAAAAGTCAGAAATAGAAGGACCATATTTGAGATCTCGAAGAAGCCTTTACTGTTCTAAGAAATAACTCCACGAAGCTAAATCTAGAAAAATGTACGTTCGAGGTAGCTGTAGGAAAATTCAGTGGGCACTTGGTGACGCAGTGAGAAACCGAAGTGAATCCGGACCAAGTGAAGGCAATTATGGAGATGAAATCTCCACAAAACTAAAAAGAGATACATGGATTAACGGGAAGGTTGGCCACCTTGAATAGATTCATCTCAAGGTCTACGGGCAAATGTAAACCATTTTTCAAAAAGTTGAGAAAGAATTCTGCAGACGGGTGGAACAAAGAATATGAAGAAGCTCTCAGTAAAATTAAGGAGTACCTGACAACACCACCTATACTCTCTAAGTCAGTACCAGGTACAACTCCCGCTGTATGTTCCATTTTCGAAGGTTGCTGTCAGTGCCATACTCATCAGGGAAGAAGGAAGAAAGTAGAAACTCATATACTTCATAAGTAAAAGCCTAGTAGTAGCCGATGTAAGGTATAAATGGATGGAGAAGATGGTGCTGGCCATTGTGACTGCCGCACGAAAACTGAGACCCTATTTTCAGGTACATAACATCAAAGTGTTGACGGATTCACCTATCAAGAGTCTCCTACACTCTAGAAGTAAGTGGGAGAATGATGAAGTGGTCGATTGAGCTAAACCACCATGACATTCATTACGAACCCATGACCTCAATCAAAGGGCAGGCATTAGCAGACTTCACTGAATGAGAAGTTGAAAGGGAACCTTGCAACAAAATTGAGAACGTGCCCTGGAAACTATACGTTGATGGTGCTTCAAATAGCAAAGGAGCAGGGTCAGAGGTGGTAAAAGAGATCCTATTTGGAGAAATATTGGAGCACTTCATCTCCTTCATATTCAACGTATCAAACAATGAATCGGAGCATAAAGCACTAATAGCGGGAGTGTCCTTGATATGAGAATATGAGGTAACAAATGTGAAAATATTCTGTGATTCCATGCTGATTGTAAGACAGGTAGTGGTAGAATATACATCAAAAGATAAAAGGATGAGAAACTACCTGCAATGGGCGAATGACCTCTTAGGCACAGTGAAAAGCCATGAAATCCAATAGATCCCGAGAACCTAGAATGGACAGCCTGATACATTGGAGAACTTGGGATCATCGTTGTAATTCCCGTCCAAGAGGAATGTCCCCGTAGAATTTTTGAAAAAACCAAGTGTCTCGCTCCCATGGGACATCGTAGCTGACGTTGAAGTAGAAAGGGAATACTTCCGAAGGACAAGCGTCTCATCAGGAAAGTGTTGGATCAGGTTTTAAAATTTGATGAAAAATCAATGAACCACGAATAGTTCATGGGTGGAAAATAAAAAAATTCACATCAACCATTTAATCATATAATATATTAACTATTATTACGATTATGCATACTCAGTTAAACGTATTCAATATATGTAGAGACGATTTATATCTTATGTTGTATCGGAGAATTTCTGATTTGGTGGATTCCTATTAATTGTCTTGTGTTTTACGTTCTTCGTAGAACTCGAATCAGTCTCCACACAAACAACCACTTGTAGGATCCATAAGTATATATTAATTGGATGTTGATCAAGAATTAAGTGCGGGTTCTCAAAATAAATGGAGAAGAAAAATTAGTTTTTTCCTTCTCCTCTAAGTATTTCGGCGGCAACTAGGGGGAGGGAGAGAAACTGTGTTTTCTCTACTCTGTGTAGTCACATACTGTGTTAGGGTTAGGGATGCAACCCTATTGCCATTCCTTATATAATAATTATAGGATTTTCACATATACCCTTATATGTTAAATTACCGAAAATCTACTACTTAATATTTGTTGTTGCCGAAAATTACATATTTTCATAGAGTCAATGTTGTGTCTGAATTCATCAATCCAAATTGATAAATTAAATTGATCTCCATCAATTAATTAATTTTTTTATTTACTAATTATCCAATAATTAGAAGGTAACAAATTAATTAATTTAAACATTAATCATGTGTTCTTCACCAATGAAGTGACAACACCCATCACATATGTGTTCGGAAAATATACCTTGGTCCAAAACACGTTTTTGGTCCAACATGTGTTGTTTTTCATTCATGTCATTATAAACTACTCCTGAGACCGAATGAACCCACGTGAATAAATTAATAGGACTCAAATACTCGGCAAATTCATCTCCATAAATTCCTGACATACTTAATCCTGACATTGTACGACTCCATTATATGTTCGATGTCGAATCAACTCTTGATTCATGCGCGCTATATTTTTTGTTGGTGAAAATAAACATTTTTACTTCACTGTCCACAGAATATTTCAACATATTACTCTTCATGAATTTCAGTAACAAGAGCGGGATGTAAAATTACAAATTTACCCATCTAGTTGTTAGTTCATTAATACTTTTATTGAATGTAAATAAGAAAAATATAATAGTGAATTGTCTCGTACAATTCACAATGTCTTATTCAATGATTCATTTCATCAAATACTTGACCAATTTAATTTATTCACACACTTATCAACAAAGCATATGGTGATATCGTTGCATTTGCAATCTCACCACGAGTTTTCATATCTGTAAACCACGCAACTCCATCATAGTTGAATCACGATCCTAACAGTCGAGGTATTGTCCGGCCACTCGAACTCACTCCTTTGGCATATCAAAGATTGTAACTAACTAAGTCATGTTTCGTATTCACCTCATGATTAAGATAATTATGAAAATACCCTTATAGGTGTAATAATTAGATTTAGAGCTAGATAAATGACTTTACTCTAAACTAATTAGTTACTGGTATATTCAACATATCCACAACATGTCTAGGGTGACCGTTAGAATCTCCACTCTCATGCCCCAAGATCGGAATCCTTTGGTTCGACCTAACAGTCATACTCGGACTCGATTGCCGAGTCGATCATAAGATTGTGAGTAACATTCTGAACTATTTCAAAAGAGTTTGTCTGGAAGACCCCTCTGTCTGTACTCTTCTTACGTTGACAATAGTTTCAGGACTTGGGTAAATTATAAACACACCTTAATTAATAAAAAAATTTACTCATTCATTAAATTCAGTAATGCAAAACGCCTGAGAAATAACTAAATACTTATCAATAGTTATTACACCATACTTTATGGACATAATTCTAACAGAAAGTACAGCAACAGAGCACCAGGTATACATTGATAAATTAACTATTATATAAAAAATCATTTACAGGCCCGTACCTGAAGTGTCTACGAGAGAAGGAAGCATAATATGTATTAGTCTCCACCCAACGACTTCCTCCCCTTACTCACTCTACTACTTAAAAAAGGAAAGAACAAACAAGAAAGCAGGCAGTCCTTAGAAAACTAAAAGGGAGGCAAGGAAGTTCATGGCAGGCATAAAGGAAAGATATTATATCCATATCTGCCCCTCTTTGACTAGATGAAACATCTAATCCTAACTTATTTATCCCGCCTTCCTCGAAACCTAGTAGGAGAAAAGAAAGGGCAAAAGAAGGAGTCCTTATTTACTACACTCAAAGTAGAGGAAGAAAAAGAGCAAGAGCACATAATCTTGGGATACAATTAATTAGAAGACAAGATAGGAGGGTCCTAACAATATTGGAATTCATCCTTACACGCTCGTGGGGTAGAAAATCATGTAACCGTAGGAAGGGAAGGGCTTAAAAGCGCCTAACCTTAGCAAGGAATCGCAAAAGGGCATCAGCTTAAAGGACAAAAAGCAGTCGCCCATATGAAGATATACACTCTTGTTGAAAGGATTAAGAGAGCCCCTCAGGAGTTAAGACCTATCAAACCCATCCATTTAAGATAGATAGCCACTTTAGATAGCTTCTAGCACAGTAAGGAAGTCATGCTTACACGAAGGAATATGTGAAAATCATACTGGGAGCTGATCTTTAGCACACAAAGTGATGAACGAGGGGTAATACTGGCCAAAGATATACCAAGACGCTAAAGAATACACAAAGAAATATGATAAGTGTTAGCGTTTTTCACCCGAAGTCAAAGTGGCCCCTAGAGCGCTCAAAACCGTAGCAAGAACATAGTATGCCGATACAGAATTCCCCATATCCTCATATCTGAGAACGGACATCAGTTCACCAAAAATATGGTGAAAACCCTTTACGAGGGCTTGAAGATTATCAATTGATTCTCTACTCTCTACTACCCATAAGGAAACGGACAAGCTGAAAGGTCAAACCAAATTATATTCAACAATATGAAAAAATGACTAGAGTTAGCCAAGGGGAAGTGGGTGAAAGAATTGCCAGCAGTGTTATGGGCATACTATACAACTCCTAGAGAGGCAACGGGTGAAATGCAGTTTGCTCTAACATATGGAGCAGAGGTGGTGATTCCGGTTAAAATTGGGAGCCCCACTATGAGATCTAGACAAGACGAGCAATAAAATGAAGAACTCCTTAGAGATAACCTTGATGAATTGGGAGAACAACGAGAAGGAGCCCTGATCCGGCTGGCCCATTACAATTAGATGAGGAGATCTTACATCCAGAAGAAGGTACAGAAACGAAAATTTCAGAAGGGAGACCTAGTCCTAAGAAAGATCTTCCAGGCAGAGGGAAAACTTAGGCCAACATGGGAATGGCCATATATCATCAGTGGCATAGAGGGAAACGTCTACTACAGAACTGCCAAAAACTGTGGAATACAGTCCCTCTACAGAAATATTTTGTTTAAAGTTGTAAAGAGCATTATAGAAAATATTTTCCCGTGGTTTTTCATTGTAAGGGTTTCCCACTTAAAAACTCTTGGTGTCAACTCTCCTCATCTCTAAATAACAAAAACAAAAATAAGGTTGTGAGTCCTTAGGTGGGGCAGTTCATAAGTCCTACTTTCAGAATGAACTAATGGCATAAATAAGTCCTTGGGAGGGGCAATTCATAAGTCCTACTCTTAGAATGAACTAAGGGTGTAAGTCCTTGAGAGGGGTGAACAATAAGTCATATTCCCAAATGGAAAAACATATTTTAAAGACATGACAAAAAAGAAGAATGAATGTCTTCGAAATAGAATGATAAATAAACTGAGCCAAAAAGATGTGAAAACGAGTGACTCAACTAAATAAGAAAGGACCTGCTCTATTGTATTTCAACCAAAATAAATTATATTCTTCGAGCTAACCTAAAAACAAGAGCATGTATGGGTAAACATGTAATTACAAAAATGAGAAAATTTCTTGTTAAGTGAAAATGTTTCAACTAAATTTTTGCCAAGTGTTTAAGAAAAAGATAGCAGAAGTAGAAAATCATTTTAGTATTGAAAAAAGGAAAAGCCGATAAAAGAAACAGTGAAACAAGAAAGATATTCTCATTGACTTAGGAAAAATACAAGAAGATCTATCAATAAGTTAAAGTACAAGAAAAGCAAAAAATACATGAAACAAAAGTGCGAAGAAAATTAAGACTCCTCATCGGAGGTAGCCTCCGCAGGGGGCAGAAAAGGGAACGCGAACGTCCGGTTCATGTTCAGTAGGCTCGTCTGGAAGGTCAACAAGGGGCATGTAGGGAGCCTTTCGAATTTGGCGTCACGGTAACCTACACTATAGGCTATGCCCTTAGCCTGATCAACAATGGCTTGGTACTCGACCTCAAGTTCAGATTCCCGCTCGCCAGCCTTAGCCAAATTTGCCTCCACAAACAACTACCTCCCATCTGCCTCGGCCAACTACCGTTCGACAACAGACAAGCTCTTCCCGTTGATCTCAACAACAATCTCTGAGACTTTTAGAGATTCCTCCAACCCCACCCGTTCAACTACGGCGACATCCATTTCTTCAGTGAGACGGGCAATAACCCATCGGAACTCCATCTCAACCTTCCTTAGATGGTACCGTTTCGCAAGGATAGCTCCATAAGACTTGTTTATCTCCTGCATCTTCTTCATAAAAGGCCGATGTCTCGAGCTCAATTGAGCGGATGTCCTCTTGAAGCCCATTATGATAGGTCACAGCCTGTAAAAATCCTTCGAGTGTTAGTAAACATAGGAGAATAAAGGAAACAACAAATAGATGAAATCAAAGAAAAAGAAAAAGTTACCATCATCAGGCTTTGCTAAAGCCGATGACCTTGTCATAAACGGACATCTGGCGAAGGCAGTCGTGTCCACGTCAAACTTAATTTTTTCCCATTGACGTGCGAAGAACGGAGATCCTTCAAGAAGCTTATGGAAGAAGGGACATGTGGAGCCCCCGTGTACCACCGCCACCTCTAGACGTCAGACTCCTCGAGCATCCCCTGAGAACCGGCAGAAGGGGGAGTTGACCTCTAAGCATATGAGTGAGGCGGAGAAGAAACTTCTTCCCATACTAGAATGTCCTCGATTGCGAGGGCAAGAGCACTATTTGAAGTAGGGCGAGGTGGAACAACGATAGTCAGAATGAGAGTTGGACCCGACGGCTCGTCAGCATTAGGGATGCTGCGGGAGGAGTTAGCGGATCCCATTCTTGAATGAACGTTCCTCTCGCCACCAAAAGTTCCCCACAAGTCGCACCGAAGGTGATTCTGTTGGAATTATGTCCATAAAATAGGGTGTAATAACTATTTCTAAGTATTTAGATATTTCTCAGACATTTTGTATTAGTGAATTTAATGAATGAATGAAATTTTTTCTATTAATTAAAGTGTGTTTATAATTTACTCAAGTCCTAAAACTATTGTCAATGTAAGAAGAGTAAAGACAGGGGGTCTTCCAGATAAACTCTCATGAAATAGTTTAGAATGATATTCGCAGTTTTAGGATCGACTCGGTAATCGAGTCTGATTATGACTGTTAGGTTGAACCAAATGATGCTAGTCTTGGGGCATGTGAGTGGAGACTCTAACGATTGACTTAGGCATGTTATGGAACATGTTGAATAAATCAATAGTAAATTAGTTTAGATCAAAACCATTTACCTAGCTCTAAATCTAATTGTTACATTTTTAGAGTATTCATAATTATTTTTATCTTGAGGTGAATACGAATTTGAGTAGTTACTTACGATCTTTGATATGCCAAATGAGTGAGTTCAAATTACTGGACAATACGTCGGTTGTTAGGATCGTAATTCAACTATGTTGGAGTTACGTAATTCACATATATGGAAATTCATGGTTAGATTGTGAAAGCAACAATACCACCTTTATGCTTTATTGTTGAGTATGTGAATAAATTAACGTGGCAAAGTATTAAATAAAATGAGTCATTGAATAAAACTTGTAAATTGTACAAGACAATTCACTGTTATGTCTTTCTTATTCACAGTCAATGAAGGAGTTAAGGAAATAATAACAAGAGGGGTGAGGCGATAATTTTATATCTCATTCTTGTTACTGATATTCACGAAGAGTAATATGTTAAAATATTCTATAGAGAGTGAAATAAAAGAGTTTTTTTGCATCAACAGAAAATGTAATGCGCATGAATCGAGAGTTGATTTGACATCGAAATAGTGGAGTCGTACGATGTCAGGCTTAAATAGGTGAGGAATTTATTGAGCTAAATTTATCTAGTATTTGAATCATATAGCTTTATTTATGTAGGTTTATTCGTTCTCAAGAGTAGCTCATGATGACAGGAATATAATAAACAATATAAGTTAGACCAACATGTGTTTTAAGCTAAAATGTATTTCCTAAATCCATGCGTGATGGGTGTTGTCACTTTATTAGTGAAGAACAATTAATTGACGTATAAATTAATAAATTTATTATTTTCTAATTATTAGATAATTAGTAAATAAGAAAATTAATTAAGTAATTGATGGAGATCAATTTTAATTTATCAATTTGAATTGATGAATTTGGACACAACATTGACCCTACAGAGATATGCAATTTTCGGCAATAAAAAAGAATAAGAGGGTGAATTTAAAAAATTACACATATATGGAGTATATGTGAAAATTTTAAACTTATTATATCAGGGATGACGTTAGGGTTGCATCCATATCCTAAGTGTGTTAACGCAACACTAATCAGACAGAGCAGAAAAATGTTTCTCTCTCCCCTGCTACTGCTTGCCGCCGAAATCATCAGAGGAAGAAAAAAATTTGATTTTTCTTCCTCAGTTATTTTGAGAGCTCACACTAAAGTCCTAACGATGTCTTTGCGAGATATACTTTTGAATCCAACGAGTGGTTGTTGGTGCGAAACCAATTGAAGTTCTTGGATTTGAAGATCGAAGAACGCGAACCATTAAATAAGGATTCCACTCATTCAGAAAGTCTCTGATACAACGAAAATGTATAAATCGTTTCTACCTATTTTGAATACATTTAACTTAATACGTATAATCGGATGTATGATTTTAATATTTAATATGATTAAATTGGTTGATGTAAATTTTTTTATATTCTGCCCACGAACCCGTTCGTGGTTCAATGTTTTTTCGTCAAATTTTTAAAATTTCATCCAACAATTGGTATCAGAGCCTTGATTTCATGATCATGCATATTTTGTGTTTAAACGTATGTATCGATGGATGTTGTGATATTGATATATTTTTGTATGTCAGATTCAAAAATGTTTTTAATATGTTTTATGAATGGATCTCGATCTATTAGCTCTAGGCATTTTGTTTTTCAATTTTAGAATTGATGTACGCCGAAATTGAGGCATAGGATTTTATGTAATTTATTTTCTTATAAAAATTGTTTTTTTAAAATTCCATGTAATACGTCACCACCTCAGAAAAAGTCATCGCCTCCGCCATCGGAGCCATCGTCGTACCGCGCTGCCTCCTTCTGTCTGCTGCACTGCCCTACGTGGTGACTCAGGTTTGTGAAACCCTAAGCGATAATAATTAGGGTTTATGAAACCCTGTGATGTTTCGTAAAAACTCTAATCTCATATTTTATCTTTAAAATTTTGAATTTTAGATTTTAAACAGATAAAAGATAATTAAAGTTCAAAAAATATGATATAAGATATTTAAAAGATAATTATCTATTTCATCTTTTGAAATTTGATTTCAAAAAATAATTATCTATTTTATCTTTTTATCTTTAGGATTTTGAATTCAAAATGATAATTATCAATTTTATCTATTTTATCTTTTGAAATTTGATTTTAAAAGATAATTATCTACTTTATGTTTTGAATTTTAAATTTAAAAGATAATTATCTATTTATCTTTTTATCTTTTGAATTTTGAATTTTAAAAAGATTTTAAAGGAATTAGTTAATTAAGAGAATAGTTTTCCTTAATTAAAGGGTTTTTATCAAAATTTTGAATTTTGAAAATGAGACTGCACTGTTGTAAAGAGTTACACAATATGTGGAACTTCCTGAAAGATAATGAGACAATTATAGATGCCATGAAGAATAATATTTAAATTAATTAGAATTTATTTATTAATCTTTTATGGGTTGTAATTAGAAATGAGTCAATATGGTGATTAATTTTGAATGGATTATTTATTATTAATTTTGCATCATCATATAACATGTCATATAGAAGTAGGGATATGCCAATATCAAAATGCCATGTAGCATGTACATGCATCATTGCAGTTTAATTTATAATGAGTTATAATTTAAATCCAATAAAAATTGATAAAAATTATAAACTTTAAATTGGGACTTAAATTTTATAAAGGTTAAATTTTCGAAACTTGTTTTTTTAAAATTAATAAAGAGTTATAATTTTTGAAAAAACAACAAAAAATCAATTTTTCCAAAAATTAAGTGGAAGGCTCGTTTATGTTGAAACGTTTCAAGGTCCCTAACGTAAACTTAATCATGGCACGAGGAATTGTTTAGAGCCATTCTAGCGGTCCTCTCTTCAGTGGGATAAACTTGAGAATTGTGTTACTTTGAGTCATCGAGTTGCTTAAGATGCTAAAGCTTGTAAAAGAAGTGGAGAGGGAGGACCATCCCTAGACGGACTGTTAGTTCATGGCAACCTCTAAAGTCGATGCGTTGGTTAAACACTTACCAAGTTAAATAATATGTAGCGACATCTTAATAAGTGTTAACCAAATGAGAGAAGTCACGATGCGATAGGAAGTAGCTTAAACATTGACTTTAGATGAGCTAAGCTATTGTTGTTGATCGTAATATCATGGAATAAATTTTTTTATTAGATTTTTAAGTATTTAAGTATTTGCATCATGCATCATACTTTCTTTAATGATTGAGTATTTATTTACGCTGCTTTATTTATTCATTTTAGCAATCATGTCGCTATCCCCTCTCTCTACTATCTTAAACGTGAACAAACTTACTGGTGAAAATTACGTGGATTGGAAACGTAATCTTGATATCGTACTGACGGTAGAAAAGCACAAGTTCATGCTCACTCCCATTGTCCCCTTAGACCTATTGCTGAATCGAATCAAGAGGAAAATGATTCTTGTTATTTTTGGTTGCGTTCTGATGAGATAGCCAAATGTAACACCTTGACTTCTATTAGCAATGTGTTGCAACAACAGCATCAGAACATGGAAATTTCCACTGATATGATGTTGAATATCACCAAAATGTTCAGAAATCAGGGTCATCAAGCCAAGCAGGCTGTTGTGTGAAACTTCATGAACTGTAGGATGGAACCAGGAATTCCTGTTGAAGAACATATGATGTTGATCATTAGTTATATGAATGATATAAAGATCATGAATGTAGAGGTAGATGGAGAGACACAAGTTTATATGATCCTTGAGACTCTGCCTGACACTTTTGAAAAGTTCAAACTTAATTATTTGATGAATAAGTTAAGGTACTCACTTCCTGAGCTGATGAAGGAACTGCAAGCTGCTGAGACCCTACTTCTAAAGAGCAAGAGGAAGACTGGAGAGGCAAACTTTGTTGAAAGTGAGCCTTCCACCTCTGACGCCAGAAGGAAACATATGAGAGGTCCGAAGAAGGCTAAGAAGCAGAACTTGAAGGCTGTGAAAGGTAAGGGCACGACAAAAGTAGACAAGTCAAAAGACAAGTGTCATAATTGTGGAGTCGTTGGCCATTGAAAATACAACTTCCCAGACTATCTCAAAGAATTGATATCTAAAGGTATAATACTTGTTATCGAGGCCTGTTATATGGCTGACTCTACTTTTTCATGGATTGTAGACTCTACAGCCACTAACCATATATGTTGTTCCCTGCAGGGGTTCAGGAAAATTAGAAGGTTTGACGAGGGAGAGTGTAACTTTCGTTGTGGAAATGGAGTACTAGTATCAGTTTTAATGGGAACTATTAAAACCGATTCTGTAGCACCAATCCCGCTCTAACTCCTTTATTATTTGAGGCTTCATCAACATATAGTTCCCATATTATGCTTTCTCCTTAGGTCTGAGATCCGTTGCCAACTTCTTCTTAGTCATTGGCGAAATCTTTCATGAAGTCAACTAGAACTTTCCCCTTAATTGACGTCCTCGATTCATAATGAATTTCATATTGACTTAGCTGTATTGCCCACTTCGCCATTCTCCCGCTGACTTATAGTGAGAGTATAGGGATTCTGATAAGTGAGTCTGTCAGCACCTTTATGTTGTGCGCTTAGAAATAGGGCATTAACTTCCTTGTTGCCATTAGAATGGCCAGTACTAGCTTCTCCATCCTTTTCTACCAAGTTTCAGCTCCTACTAGGCTCTTGCTCACATAATACACGAGTCTTTTGTTTTGTTTCTTCTTCTCTTATCAAAATAACACTGACAGCCGTACGTGATATGGCTACTTAATAAAATCAGTTGTTCGCCATGTTTTTGACAACAACGGTGGAGTTGTCAAATACTCATTGATTCTGTTGAGGGCTTCTTCACACTCTTCGTCCCATCCATCCGCGGATTTTTTTTTTCTTAACTTAGTGATGAATGGCTTGCACTTTCTGTTGACCTTGAAAGACATATGTTCAATGCTACCAATCTCCCCGTCAAGCCTTGTATTTCCTTCTGGTTTTGATGAGACTTCAATTCCGTGATGGCTTTTACTTTATGCGGGTTGGCTTTAATTCCCCACTGTGTGATCAAGTGATCCAAAAATTTTCTCGCTGCGACTCTATAGTTGCACTTTTCTAAACTTAGTTTCATGGAGCTTTTTTCTCAAGATTGAGAAGGTTTCATCGAGGTTCTTGATGTGGTCTTCCCGTTTACAGCTCTTTACTAGCATATCATCCACATAGACCTCCATTGTTTTCCCAATCTGCTCTAGGAAAATTTTATTCACCAGCCTCTGGTAAGTTGCACTGCAGTTTTAAAACCAAAACACATTACTTTATAACAGAAAGTACCATGTTCAGTTATGAAGGACGTCATTTCTTGATCAGGTTGAAACATTTTTACCTGGTTATATCTGGAGAAAGCGTCCATGAAACCTAAAAGTTTGTGTCCCGATGTGGCATTTACCATCTGGTCTATTCTTAGCAGCGAGTATTCATCATTTGGGTAGGCTTTGTTCAGATCAATAAAGTCCATGCAAATTCTCCATTTCCCGTTCTTTTTTTTTTTTACCATGACGACGTGGGCAAGCCACTCCGAGTAATCTACTTCTCGGATGAAGTCCTCTTTCAACAGTTTTCTACTTGTTCTTTTATGGCCATGTTTCGTTCTAGGGTGAAAGTCCTTTTCTGTTGCTTCACGGGTTTGACAGCGGGGTCTGTATTCAGCTTATGACATATTATACTTTCTCGTATACGTATCATTTCTTGGTTCGTAGTTGCGAAGATGTCTTTATTCCTTCGCAGGAATTCCGTCAACCGTTCTTTTTCTGCTTGCTTAAGGTGAGCCCCAATGTTGGTCGTCTTCTGTGTCTCTTCGTCTAAGCAGATGGATTTAGATTCTTCCCCTACCTTGTAGCTCGGGCCCACCTTCCCATCCTCCTGTGATTGCTATTGTTCCATAGCAATTGTCGGCTCCTCCACTTTCTTTTTTGTTGTCTTCTTTTTCGCTGACTCCAGTGCGGTTACAACACGGATTTGGGCAGCAGCTAGATCACCCTGGATGGTCTTGATCACCTCTGGAGATGGGTATTTCAGTACCTGGTAGAATGTTGACAGTATAACTTTCATTTTATGCAGCCAGGTCCTCCCTAGGATAGCATTATATAGGGACGATGTATCCGACACAACGAACTCCGTGAGGTAGTTGAACGACTCAGTGTTAACTAGAAGAACAATGATCCATTCTAAGTAGTTGACATCCTCTTTGAAACCTATCAAGGGTTATGGGGTTCCACTCCTTGCAGCTGTCAATATCCCATGGAAATCTTCTTAAATTTGGAGTGGTGTAGAATGTTGACGACACTCTCGTCATCAACCAATACCCTTGTCAGCAAGCAATTTCCAACTTGTATCGAGATTATTAGGGCGCCATTATGGCGTTCATCATGCTCTAGATCCAAGTCTTCGAATATCAGTAGGAGATTCCCGTTTTCATTTGAAGAACTTCCCTGTTCCCATTTTTCTTCCAGCATCAGCTTCTTACACTACACTTTCCTTTCTTTCCTGGTACTTCCCTCATGTTCAGTCAACACGATAATGGTATCAACAATCCACAGTGGTTACTTCCCATTATCACGTTTCTCTCCATCTCGGACTTCACATTCTCCCGCCTCGGCTCTTCTCTTTTCAAATGTTGGTTAAGGTAACCATCTTTTACTAGTTTCTCAACAAAATCTTTCAGTTAGAAGAAATCCTTCGTATAATGTCCACTACCCATGTGGTATGAGCAGTATTTGTCTTTGTCTTTGTAGTGCGGCTCCTTTGTAAGTGGGGTCGGCCTCTACAACCAAGGCTTAACTTTTATCATGTCAAGAACTTGGTTTATTGATATTGACAATGGCGTGTAGGCTTTGCTCTAGGATGAACGCCATTAGCATATCTTCTCTGGCTTTCAGTCTTATCCCGTTTATTGTCACCACACTCGCTGTCATTACCCGTTCTTTGAGTCCTCTTTTTGTCAGTTCTGGGATTATGTTCTTCTTTTTTAGACTCGTCATTCTTCCATTCCACCAACTTCAATAGACTTTTCTTTTCTTCTTCAAGCATGATGTAAGTTTGTGCACGTTCGAATGTTTCAGCCATGGTCAAAGGTTTGACCTTTGATAGGTCCTCGAAAAGGGGTGAGTTTAGGTCCAACCCTCATCTAAAAGCTAATCTGGCAACTCGGTCGTCACAGTTCTCCACTTTGGTCATCTCCTCTTTGAACTTGTGGGTATATTCACGCATAGATTCTCCTTTCTTGGCAGAAATAGTTAGGAGGTACTATGTGTCCTTCATCACCACTCGGTATGTAGAGTATTGCTCTAAAAACACAATAGACATGACAATAAAGTTAGTAACCGAATGAGCAAAAAGGGAATGATACCATTTAAGAGTAGTTATTTCCAAGCTAGTAGGGAACATTTGCCACATTAGTGTCTTCTCGTCTAAGATGGTCTACTGGATCAAACTTCCCTTCATAGCACTTGAACTTAGGTACCACAAACTTCTTCAGTATTGGGGCCGCCAGGATTTCCAGACTTAGTGGGGTTCTGGTGAGCTACTCAAGATCAGCCTTTCCCGTACTCCCCAGATTCCTCAACTCCATTATTTTCTTTCTAGAAACTCCTCCATAGTCACTTTCGTCATGACCTTCAGCTGA
The DNA here is from genome assembly GCA_003255025.1 of Datisca glomerata. Taxonomy (NCBI): domain Eukaryota; kingdom Viridiplantae; phylum Streptophyta; class Magnoliopsida; order Cucurbitales; family Datiscaceae; genus Datisca; species Datisca glomerata. The sequence goes on from QANY01002723.1 coordinate 817,740, forward strand.
CGGGCTTCTCCCGTTGTCTCTTTCACATGGAGTTGAGATTGGATTTCCATGTCTTCACGTTGTATGTTCCTCATGTTTTCACTCTCCTCGCGTCTAGCCTCATGTCCACCTGATTCAGAATGATTTTCCCATTCTTCATGGTTGGTATGCTGGCTAACCTCCGCACGTGTCTGTGCGAAGTTGCAACGTGTTGATATGATCTTGCATAGTTTGCCATGCATTACGCAACATTTTTAGCATTCCTCTGCTCCATCTCACGCATCCCATTCATGAATGTTTGAAGCATTTCAGCTGGGGGAGCGGGTTGGTTGACATGATCCACCCTTGTTCCAAATTCCAATCCCCTCATTAAGGGCAGTATTTGATCTAGTTCTAGGCATTGTTTGGTTTTTGGAAGGGTTTATCTCGAGATTTTCACTAGCTCTCAATGAAAGCACCAAAATGTAAATGATTTTTTCCTCACACTCTTAAAAACAATAGAAAAATAGAGAGAGTAGAGTAATAACACTCGAAGTGAAAGAATTCTTGTCTGGTTTGTATTGAATGAATTTAGCTTACATTTTGCCTCTATTTATAAGTCATTCTCAAGATCTAGTCTCACCTTCAAAAATAGAAATATCCTCTTATAAATAGAATATTCATCATATTCTAGGAAAATATAATCATAATTGAGACATTACAATCATATTTGGGGAATTCATAGTCATCATTAGGATATTACAAGAATATTCTCCAGAATTCAGGAAATCTAGCTCTAACTGCTGAGCTAAGTTTTATCGTATGATCAAGTCTTCTATTTTTTTAATTCAGCTTCTCCCATTCTGCCATGTCGGGATTCTCACATTTTCTCCCGATTGGTTCATTTTTGTACACGTGTCTTTGGTGGCGGTTTTACTCTTGTTCACATGGGCTATAATATAGGGTGCATCATCATAATTTACCAAATTTATTTGCATTGAGGATTCTATGTTTGATGTAAACATTTTTTTTTGAGAAATTTACAAAATTTTTGCACAACTAGTATTGTTTTTTAAAGAATTTAGAATGTCACAAACTTTTCGCCACGTAGTAAATCGTTTATTGAAAAACGATTTCTACCTTGTCAAGATCAATGTTGGAATTGGTCTCTTGAAGAGACTCTTGAAGCTACGACGTGTAGTGCTCAGAATCTATCTCTTGAAGAGACGATTTCCCTTCGCTTGTAAATCGTCCCTCACCTTGCTTGTCACCAAAAATCCTTGAACCCAAATAAGCTTAATCGCAAAAGCTCCCTTAAGTTGGTTTTGAGGGGTGAGTAGCTACCCCACAACCACGAACCTCATCACCATCAAAAGTAGGTGCGAAAAAAATTATATTAAATCAAATGAACCGAAAATGATCGGTTTGGTTGATTCTTCAAGGAGATTCGGTTCATTAAAATCAAATAAATGAAGTTTCGGTTCGATTTAAAATTTTGACAATTTTTTAGCCAAGCAAAACCGAAATTTTAGTTTTATATTATTTTAATTTTTATATATAATTTATATCAAACCGAACTGAAATTAAACTTTAGTTTTATATTATTTGTTCACTAATATCTTTTGGTAATGTTTTAAAGATAATATTTTTAGGTTCAATCCAGTTTAGATTTTTTTTCACAATCTGATTGGTTCGATTCAACAATATTACCGAATCGAATCGTGAACACCCATAATCAAGAGTTAATGGGGTGCATAGAGGAGGAGTCAGTGGTGTGTCGATTCCTTTTAGACAACTATTGGTGGGAGTTTTTGTTGTAGGGGCGATCAAGGTTTAGGAAATGGGCATGACTTCCTCATGGGATGGAAGCTACTTATCCCACCTTGATAACAAATTCGAGTATTCTCTTCTTATTTTCTCACACATTGGCTCAATCCATTGTCTTGTATAAAGCAATTCCACATTAAAAAATATTGTTGCTTGAGTATGATTCGTTGGAAACTTAACACCGGTGTAAGTAGAGTTGTCGAGAAGGGACTGTTGAAGCCCTTTAGTCTTATTCGTGTGATGGTTGGATTCAGTAATAGAGAGAATGATAGGGAGATGGAGGATTGTGCGAGAGAGAGAATGACAAGAGACGGATGATGCAGTGAGAGAGAGAGAGATAGAATGAGTGAGTGACTGACTTGATGATAGAGGAGAAGACTCAAAATAGAGAAACCAATGGAGGAGGAAGGAGAAGAGTTGTATGAGGACAGGGGAAAGTTAGATTTAAAAAAAATTGACACCTGAAATCATATTTTCGAAATAATTTCAAGACTAGGTCAATTTATCATATATCTTTTCAAATATATTAAAGCCAATGTTGTAACCAACTTAAATTTACCTAAAATTCATTTGGTTGTATTGCATAAAATATAGAATTACAATTTACAAAATAAATTTTAAGAAAAAATATTAATCTGGTCATTGTAGTTTATATTATTTTTTAATTTGACCATCGTAGTTTAAAAATCTCAATGTGGCTATTATAATTTATTTAACGTCTCAATATAGTACTTCTATCATTCTCTATTGACTGAATTTGACAGAAATACTGATGTGACATGTTAAGTACTAGTGTGACAGGCATGAGACTTATAAATACACATTCATCAACAAAAATTATTTCTCTCTCTTCCAACTCATCTAATCTACATTTTACTTTTTAAAATATTTTTGTTTTACTTTTTTAACCATTTCTCTTCCATCTCTCTCTCCCTCACCCCTCCTTCCTTTTCCTCCATTTTTACGTCTTGGATTTTGGTTCTTCATCTGGGACATTTTAGTTGCCTTTTTATGCCTCTCCTTTCGAATTTGGTCTAGATCTTTAACTTCTGAACGTACGTGAGCGTTAGGCACCAAACGCTGCTTCTTTCCTTCCCTAAAATTCCTTGTTTCTCTTGGCGCCGACCCCCTGCAACTATACACATCTTGAGTAACGAATCTAAAAAATTACAGGGAAAAAAGCTCATGTTTTTTTGTCCTTTCTCAATCCTTAGATTTTTTTCGAGGAGAACCTTCGGGCAAATGAACGAAAATAATGAAAAACTCAAGGAGAAGGAGGAACAAAAATCAGTGCAGCTCCATAATCGAATTGAAGCTGGGTCTGTTCGTTCAAGTTCGAGAGAGATGAGAGAGATGAGGGATGAGGGAGAGGGGGATATTTTTAGGGTTTTCTCTAAATTATACCGACGGAGCAATTGATCTAATTTTTGCTTATCTTAACATGTGGTCAACATTTTCTTCATTTTTTCTCTTTTCTTTCACCTATTGTTCTTTTTACACATTGATCAACACTCTCTCTCTTCATCTTCCATCTTCATTTCCCTAGAGATCCATTTTCTCATAAACTTATTTTCCCAAAACCATCACGCCCACCTCCTCTCATTTCTACTTCTTTATTTTTTATTTGTCCATGCTTCATTTGTTTTATGATTTTACAAGTTTTACATTTTTTGAAAAACCAAGGTCGAGAGCTAAAATTGTAATTTTATTTTTAGAATTTTAGTGCAAAATTGGTGAAACTTTTGGACGAAATTTGATTAATTTTAGCTTTTAACCAAATTTAAGAGAGAGAAACTGTAGTGTATAAGATGACTATATGATCGTCGTTTAGTATACACGATAACTACACGATCATGGTGTACACTACACATGTAATGTACCACATCATGTAGTGTGTGTGTGGCTACACGATCGTCGTGTAGCCATCGTGTAGTGTACATGATAACTACACAATCGTCGTGTAGTCATCGTGTACACTGCACACATAATATATTTAATTTTATATATTTATTTGTTGAGTGTTAAAGAATAATGAATTGACATTTAATTTGATATTGTGTAAGAAAAGTATTGGGAAAAGAATGAAGAAAATGTAAGTGGATGGTGGACCACGGGTACACAATGACTACACAATCGTCATGTAGTGTACACGATGGTTATACGATCATCGTGTACTCAACGTGTAGTGTACACAATGATTACACGATCGTCATGTAGTCATCGTGTGCACTACACATGTAATATATTTAATTATATATATTTATTTAAATATAAATAATTCATAGAGGTTGAGTGTTGAAGAATACTAGATTGACATTTGATTTAATGTTGTGTGAGAAAAGTATTGGGGGAAATGAAGAAAAAGTAAGTGTAGGCAGGTGTAGTCATCGTGTACACTATACATGTAATATTTTTAATTTTATAAATTTATTTAAATATAAATAAATATCGAGTTTGAGTGTTGAAAAAGAATGAATTGACATTTGATATGATGTTGTGAAAATATTGGGGGAAAGAATGAAGAAAAAAATGGATGGTGGGTCATGGGTATACGATCGTGTGGTGTACATAGGCATCATGTAGTCATCGTGTAGACTACACAATGGGTACACGGTATCGTGTAGCCATCCTGTAGACTACACGATGAGTACACCGACGTCATGTTCCCCGTCTCTCTCAACATTCTCTCTCTTTGTCAACATTTTCTCTTTCTACGTTCTCTCTCAAAATTAACAAAACTTACAAAAATTAACAAAACTCATTAAAATTAACATATGTTAACAAAATCCACAAAAAATATAAAACCCATTAAAATTAACAAAACTAATTTGTTGTGTTTACTTCTGGAGAAAATAAGTTTCTAGGAGAGAGAGATGAATATGGAAGATGAAGAGAGATTATGCGAGTTAGTGTGTAAGAAGGGAAATGGGGGAAAAAATAGAAGAAGTGAAAGAAATGTGAGTCAGGGGTTAGGATAAGCAAAAATTAGGCCAATAATATAATTGTGTAAAATGATTTATCAAATAGTATGATTAAGTAAAAAAAACCCATATTTCTAGAGAGAAAAATGGTTAAAAAGTTTTAAAAAAGTAAAAGTTAAAAAATGTTTAAAAAGGTAAAAGGTAAAATATATGAGTTGGAAGAAAGGTTTTTTTGTTGATGAATGTGTATTTATGGGTCTCACGCGTGCCACATCAACACTTAACAGAGCACATCGGGATTTAACAGGCCACATTAGTGCCTTCGTCAAATTCAATCAACAGAGAATGAAAGAATGATTACATTAAGACGTTAAGTAAATTAAAATTGTCACATTGAGATTTTTTAAATTACGGTAACCAAATTGAAAAATGATGTAAACTAAAAAATATAATCTATTATATAATTTCAAATAGTTTTATATTGTAATTTATATAATGTCAAATGAATTTTTTAATAAAAGTTTTCAAATTTTATATGAATATAGTATAATTCAACAATAATGTAACTTCTCCTTAAAACTAGAATTACATCGTAAAGGTAGTCTAGATTAGCTTACTTTTTGTCAACTTAGGATTACTAGTAAGTTAAGATTTTTGTCAATTTTGATAATTACTCTAATCAAGCATGGTAGTTCAATTACAAGATATTTATCATCGACAGATTACTTGAACCAAACGGGAGCTTGAGAAAAGCAATTTTCATTTCATGTATATATTCACGAGTCATGTAGCATGTGTATTGCATGTGGTACGGTACTTTATGTTGCATGGTTTAACATTATTTATAATAGCTAAAAGTATAACAAATTGTAAGTTAGCGAAATTCAACTGATTGTTTTATTTGCATTAATATTTTTTTGCAATTAAAGTAAGTAAAGCTTCTTCTGTGGTTTTTTTAGTCGGCCTTGACAACTTACCCTCTTACCTTATTGTGTAGATAAGAACAAAAATAAATTATTTTTCTTTTGTAATTAAAGAAAAAAATAAATATAAAGAGATGATAAAACCATAGCTAAAAGAACCGGTCTAACATAAACTATAGAAATGAAAGTCTCTTAATTAATTATTGAGTATCAAATATTAATTAATTAATAATTAATAATTAATATATCAATAAGGATAATTAAAATGTTCATATAATTTTCATTACAAACTGATTCAATATATGCATAAGTATACATGTGAGCTAATCACATTTAATCGTATTAAAATAATATAGAATATTGTCGAAATAATCCATTATAGCGCTTGGATGAAATTTTCCATAAAAAGGTATTATGATAATCAAAAGGTAAGGTAAATTTTATAAAATGTAATTTTTTATCTATTCTAAAAAAATTATTTAATTTTTATTTAGCATGTCAATGAATGAGATTTAAATGTCAATGCAAAATACATGTCTATGCAAAGGAGATACAATCCAAAGGAAACTAAAATCATTTTTTTGTCATTTTAATGAAAAAAGTAAAACGTTTTTATTTAATATAATCATAAAGTTAATAAGCTATACTTTTAGTAAGGACACATGTGGTATCATGAAAATTATGATGATAAATGTGTCTAATAAATACTTTTAAATGTGGACTATTACTAATTAATGAGTATTATTATGACAGATAAATGTGGACTTTTCAAAGATAAACTATAATCATCAAGTTGGTAAACTATACATTTCTCCTTATCGTTAATTGTGCTTTAATTTAATTAAATATAGACAATTACTAATTAATGAGTATATTATTGTGGTTTACAGTGAATAAATAAATGTAATAATTTTCATTGTAACGTAATGGTTTATAGGATCTTCCTTCTGGCTAGAGATCTACAAAACACAAACAAAGAACCTGAAGAAGAAGCAATCGAGAGGGTGATTGCCTCACCCGAGGGCCTCTGATGCCTAAGTAAATATTCTGACATTATTTTGACATAGTTTCCTTAGGGGAGAAATGACATACATATTTCTCTCATAGATTGGGGTATTTGTACCTGAAGTCTTCTGGTAGAAAGTGTGTCCAAGAAGCCTCGGGAGCGTCCTGGGGAAGTTTCCTGAGGCACAATGTATGTCCTTGATTGGACGGGAGGGAGGCGACCTTCGATATAAAGTGATGGGTATTAAATGTTGATTTGCCTTTGAGGTAACATATTGGAGGCTGATCTAACGTTCTGCAACGATGATTGAACTTATTGGGCATTTGGTCTAGTGGGAAGACGCCACCAAGGATATTACTTTCGGCATATAATGATGACCTTGTACTCGAGATTATCCGAGCTCTCTTCATTAAATGTTGATTTGCTTTGAGGCAACATATTGGAGGCTGATCTGGCGTCCTGCCATGATGATTGGACTTATTGGGCATTTGGTCCAGTGGGAAGGCGCCACCAATGATATTACTTTCGGCATATAGTGATGACCTTGGTACTCGAGGTTATCCGAGCTCTTTTCACGAGCTTCATCCTTGTTGTCCTTCATACACTCAGGACTGTGTAACCCAAGCTCTTCCAGGACTGACCGGGCGAGGTCGGTCAGTCTCCTTCGAAACTTTCCTTTGTCACGAACTTATTCGGTGCGACATGACACATGTCATCACATCATTAATAGTCGATAAAAACACCCATGACAAGGTTATTTAAAGATATTCTAGTCGACTAGCATAGACTAGTGATCTCTTCTTGTATCAGAGTGACTCTCAAGGGGCCTTTGTTAGTTTGAGGCATATCCAATATAATATTTTGATAGCTCATGAGATATTTTACTATCTGAAAAAGAAAAAAAAGGGAATATAAGAGTTTTAGCTTTAAAAAAATGGACATGATGAAAGCATAAATGATATAGTGAGTTGGATTTTTCTTGAGAGATTGTCGTATAAAATGGGGTTTCATAGAATCACAATCCAAACGATTATAGTTTGTGTTTCTTTTGTTCAATATCAGATTTGTTTCGATGGAAGTCCCCATGTCCATGTCAAGCCATCTAGGCGTTTTAGACAAAGATACCATTTTATCTCCTTGCTTATTCATCATGGTGGTAGATTCCCTATCAAGATGTATGTAAAAGGGATGTAAATAATGGCGATCTCAGAGATGTATCTTTGAAAAAAGGAAGTCTTGGTGTCTTTCATCTCTCCTTTTACTGACGATAGCCTCCTCTTTACTAAGGGTAATGATTACTCTTGCAATTACCTAAAACACTGCATCACTATGTATTGTAATGCCTATGGTCAAAATGTCAACTTAAGCAAAAGCAATGTTTATTTGAAAAGAAATGCTATAGAGGATAAACTGAGAGCTCTAGCTTCCTTGCAGTGTTCCTATTTCTAATAGACAAGACAAATCTCTTCGACTGCCCACAGACTGGAGAGCTTCAAAGGTTGTTGTATAGTAATTTCTTTTAGAGAAAATGAAGGCCAAAACTGATTCTTGGAATGCTAGTTTGTTATCACTTGGTGGAAAATGTTCTCTTGAAGTATGTGGCTTTGGCTCTTCCAAACAATGTCGTGAGCATTTTCAAGCTTTCTAATAAATTTTGTAATAAGCTTCAGTCAACTATTGCTCAATTTTGGTGGCCAAATGAGGACATTAGTGGAGTCAGGTGGTGCTCCGTAGATAAATTGAACCATAGCAAATCATTGGGTGTTGGATTCAAGGATTTAGAAGTTTTTAACATGACATTTCTTTCTAAACAAGCTTGGCATATCTAATGCTTAAAAATGTTATACCCTTTTTTTCTCTCTAGGTGAGAGGTTGTGTCTCTCCTAGTGAGAGTTTTTCCTTTTCCCCATAAGGTCTCCTCACCTTTCTCTCTGGCTCCCTCTCCATGTCCCCTCTTATCCCCCATCTCCATCGCTTCCCCCAATATTTTCTTCATATCTTTTCCTCTCATTTTTTGTGAATGGAAAATATCAAAAACCTTTTTTACTCGTTGTCCCTCACTCACGAAGAAGAGGCTACCATCAATCTAAGAAGCTCACCTCTAGAGAATCTCCTTGACCCCAAACTTTGATTGGTGTTCAAAATATGGACCATGAATTTGGTCAATAAGCATGCCTCAAGACCGCTCTTCTGTAACTATAGAACCTAGGGAAAGGCGTCCAAATCAAAAAAAATAATAATGACTTTTTTGTTGCCCAGTTTCCACATTCGTTAGACCGGAAACACGTCCTACTCAACGAACATTGGCACTTCGATAAAGCTCTAATTCTTCTAGGCGAGTTTTATAGTATTGCTCAACTCTCAGAAATCTCTCTCAATGAGGTAAGTTTATGGATTCAAATCCATAACCTCCCATTTTCTTTGATGACTAAGTCGATTGGAGAACAAATAGGAAGGTTCATCGGACATTTTATTGAGGTTCCGGAAGAGGGTTATTGGGGAAGATTTATTAGAGTCAGGGTTCGCTTTAATGCCCTTAAACCACTCACACGTGGTATGAATTTAAAGTTGTTCTCTTGCAAGAAGTGATATGACTTGACTTTAAATACGAGCGACTCCCAGATTTCTGTTAATTTTGTGGAATACTCAATCACAATTTCAAAGATTATAACGAATCCCTAGATCCATCACCAAATCTGAGCTCGTAGTGAACGTCATTATAAAGTTTCCCTTTGGGCCGGGATGATCTGATTGTAAAAGGAAAACACTTCTCCACTCAATCAGAAGGGTTCGATAATACCCCTGATGACAACAATCATCATGAAGCTTCTCCCTTGCCAACCAAAACCCCCTGATGGCCTCTTCCAGAATTACCAATCTGACAAAGAATTTAATGACCATTACGTCTGGGGACCACTTGACCAGGAAGACTCCTGCTAACAACGCCCGTTCACAACCTTTGTCAGAGAATGTCGAGAGAGGTAATGGAGGCGCTCCTGTTTCTGTTGCTCAAGATTATGTTACGAGACCACTTTCCCCTCTCTGTACTAACCACGTGGCAAAAGGCATTATGATCACAGATCAGAAATTAATCCAGGTACCTATTAAAGAGCTGAATATTATCTTCGACCCCCTACCCAGACCTATACCGTGGGCCCAACCTCTGAAAGTATAAACCCCACTCCTCGGGCCCTTGACCCACACAAAACCCACATATCTCACTTATACTTCACCAGACCCAAAATCTCAAGAGGCAGAGGTAAGAGAGGGCGTGGGCCTTACTCAAACCACTCCCTTACTGGCCCATTTTCATCATGATCACCCCTCATATCCTAGATCATAAATGAAAACTCCCCCCTCTTCTACCGACCAAAAAAGCCAAATCTTCCTCAGGGACTGGGTCAATCTCGTGCACTCCGAGCCTTGCTCTAGCTGGTTCACGTAAAAAACCCAAACATAGCTTTCTTAATGGAAACTAAACTAAACAATAATGTTTTTGACAATCTCAAAAGGAAATTAGGTTTCAATTCTAGCTTTTCAGTGGATAGGAAAGGCCTCAAAGGGGGTTTAGCTTTACTTTGGAGCTTGGATCTCACCCTTAGCATCAAATATTCTTCTGAAGGGTACATTGTGTTGGTCGTCGCAACGCATGCGTGGCAGAAGCGTGTGGCATTTGTTCATTTTAAAAATTTAATTTTTAGTAAAAATGGAATCTTTTAACAAAATCGTGCAACGATACGATAACCAACAAAATTTTTTATTGAAAATAATTTTCAATCAGTCAAGATCTATTATATATTTTTATATTAAATTAACAACATATAAGATTCAGAATGATATACCCCTTGTACTCTAAATCAAGCGTCCTCACGAAACCGATCGATTCTCTGTTCTCACAAAATCATTCCAATGAACCCTTCTGGTTCCATCACATAGATGCTTTCTTTAAGATAGTCATTCAGAAAAGCTTTCTTGATGTCCATTTTCCAATTCTCATAGTTAAAACTAGGGCCTTGGACAAAAGGATGCGAATGGATTTTAGCATGGTCATATGGAAGAATGTCTCTTCATAATTGACTCACTTCCTTTGTGTATAGTCTTTGGCTACTAACCATGCCTTGAAAGTCTATACTTTCCCATCTGCACCTCTTTTCTTCTTGAAGATCCATTTACATTCAATGAGCCAGACATCTTCAGCTGGACTATAAGTTCCTAGACAGAATTGGAATACATAGATTCCATTTCCTTGTTCATGGCTTCTTAACATTTCTCCTTTTCAGGATCATCCATTGCTTCTTCATAAGATAATGGATCGTCTTTATCAGTGTCTGACACTGGGACACGTGCATCTAGTTCGTAGCGAACTAGTTATCTCACAACTCTCCCACTACGACATTGCACCGGGATTTCCTTTGCAGTAGCTGTGGTTTCTCTAGTTTGTCATTTATCATTAGAAATTGAAGGTTGTGTTTTCTCATCATCCGCTACTTCCTCGAGAACTACTTTTCTACGAGATTTGTGGTTTTGCATATAGTCATGCACAAACACCTTTTGATTTATGTGATTATAAAAGTACCTGCATCTAGTCTCTGTAGTATAGCCTACGAATATGCATACCTCAGATCTTGAGTTTAAACTTTCCGGTCTTAGGTCTAAGAACTTGAGCTGGACACCCTTATATACGGAAATGACACAAACCAGGTTTGGAGCCATTTCATAACTTTAAACGTGTCTTCAAAATGTAAGTTGTCATGTGTAATGCATATATTCAAAATGTAAGTGACAGTGATGGGTAGTTTAACATCGACCTAACCATATCCAACAAAGTTCGATTTCTCCTCTCTGCAACACCATTTTGTTGTAGTGTTCCAGTTGTTGTGAGTTGGGTTAGGATTCTACACTCCAGCAAATAAAGATTGAATTCTAAATCCAGGTATTCACCGCTTCGATCAGATCGAAGAGTTTTCAATGATTTACCTAATTACTTCTCAGCTTCAGCTTTGAAGTCTTTAAACTTTCTGAAAGTTTCAGACTTTCTTGACATTAGGCAAGTATAACCATATCTTCAGTAATCGTCAATAAAAGTGATGAAATACTCATACTCACCTCTAGCTTGTACATTGATCGCTCCACAAACATCACTATGTACTAGTTCAAGTGGTTCCTTGGCTTTTTGGCACTTTCCTGTGAAATGTCTCTTGATCATTTTAACCTCTAGGCAATATTCACAAACAGAAAGAGTTTCAACTTTTAGTTCTCTCTAAGCACCATGTTTTGTTAACCTATTTAACTTATTTAGATTAATATATCTCAACCTAAGACGTCAAATATATGTGTTATTATCATCGTGAGAAACTTTTTGTCGTTTGTTACTTTTAGGTTTTACTACTTTAAATAATTCAGAATTATTTAACGCGCGTTCAGTTAGTTTAAGTATATACAGTCTATTTATAATTTTTGCATGACAAATATTGAATTCATTCTTAGAAATAATAAACTATTTATTAATAAAAGAAATTTTGAATATTGTTCATGCAAAAATGATAGAGAAATCAAATTTCTCAAAAATCCAGGAATATTATAAACATCGTTTAAAACTAAATAATTATATCCAAAAAGTAAACGGATTGTCCCTAATACTTTAGCTGTCACGAGCGTACCACTACCAACTCTCAAAATGACCTTGCCATCAGTCAATTCCCTTGATGAATCAAGCATCTGCAAATAAAAATAAATATGGTTAGTGGCTCATAAATCAAGTATCCATGATGACAAATCATCTTACACTAAACAAGTTTCAAGAACAAGTATATCATATTTACCTTTTTTTTCAACTCAGAGAGATACTTGTTACAGTTTCTCTTCCAATGACATTCAACCCCACAATGGAAACATTTTCCCTTGGGCTTGCTGTCTTTCTTGTTTTTCTTTGCTTTTGGCGATGTCTTGGTTTTCTTCCATTTCTTGTCCTTATCTTTTATTTTTCCATTGATCTTCTTCCTCTTGTTACTTTTAACAGTGGAATAAGGCTTTTGCTCGACAATATTTTTCTCACCTTCCTTGGTCATTCTCAGGTTGAGTGACTCAAAATTCAGCAGTTCATTCAACAATTGGGTCATGTTGAATTGTAACTTATTCATAACATAGTTGGTCGTGAATGCAGAAAAAGCCAGTGTGAGCGACTCAAGTATAATGCTAACTCGAGTCCATTCATTAGTGGTCGCCCCATGTACTTCCACCTCGTGCATTATGTTGATCATGTTCAAAACATGTTCTCGAATAGGAGTATCATTTCTCATCCTAGTTGTCATATAGCTCATACTGGCCTCATGACGACTTTGATCAGACTGATGCCCAAATATCACCTGTAGAGATTCCATAATTTCGTAAGCAGTCTCCATGCTTTCGTGCTTGGTTCTTAGAACATTATCACAAGCATGTAGCACTTCGCCTTGCTATTTGGTATGATCTAAGCATCATATTTGTCCCTAACATTCTTAGGGGCATTAGCATGGGGTTTCTCAAGACATTTTTCAGTAAGAATGAACTTATGGTTCTCACAAATTAACATTAAGTTCATATTTGATTTTCAACATACGGAATTATCACCATTCAATTTCTTGAGAGCTAGTAAAGTCGTAACAGAGTTGCCCATGGTAAACACGATAATGACAATGAAATTTAAAACATACAAGATTCAATAATTGATAAATATCTAAAATTTGAAAAGTAAACGTGATGCATGAATGTAACATAATAAACACATAAAATTTAACTTTTACTAATCACAATAAAATAACCCAATGATTAATGTGTTGCCTTAGGGTCAGTCAGATTCACCTCAGACTGTCTATGAGACATTCACATCCCTATTGATTAAAACTTAAAATATCTCATATTTTCTCTTTTAACAATAAGGTATCGATTGTTTGGTGAAGTCACAACTATCCACATGAAAACTTAATTGTGACTTTGTGAGTGTAACCCATTATTTTGGATTTCATGACTTGATGTAGAATATGCCGCCTAAGGGTCGGTCAAAACTAAACTACATCATTTCCTCATATCTTCTTAAAAAGTCCAACGTTGGTATTGGTACAGCTTGAAACCTTCCTTAGGGGGATGAAAACAAAGCCATCTCAAGGCCCTTATATACCTTAGGGTATTGTACTAATAATAGAGACTGTATGTTACATTAACATGTTAATCTTCTCCCACTCACTATTTTAGGATTCTGTGTTTTCATTTTTAACTAATTAATTAATTCTAAATTAATTATTAGTTAAAAAATAATCCTATGAATATTTTTAATAACCAATTATACCAATCTTATTGGTCTAAGTTCATTTAACCTTCTAAAGCGCCTAACTCAAAATTAGGTGAACTTAAATCAACTAATTAATTATATTCATCGAACTTTAATAAATTCTTTTACTAAAGTCGGTTATCTTAAAGGTTACTATAGCCCTTAGTGTAGTATGATTACCAAGTTTTAACAATTTAAAACCTAGCAGTTTATATGCAATTAATTTCATAAAACAATAAATATAAACATATTTAGACAATCCTAATACATAATGTTTCTACAGATGAGATGATTGATTAAAAAAACTGTGTGAGATTTTAGTATATGGCATGTGATCGCCAAATGCATGAACATGTTATAAAAAATAATAATTAAAACAATTACTTAACAATTAAATAAAATAATAACGGAATGGGTGACTATTGAGTATTTCTAAAGTATTATAATAAATAAAGAAATAAAATTACAAAGCGGATTTCAAGAATACATATTTCTCAAATATTGTATTCTCCACTTGAGGTCGTCTATCTTCATAATCTCCAAACTTTGCATAAAATTCTATTTAATTAAGAAAAATATTTTTTTAATTAAAATTAATTTCTATAATTATCTTTTTAAAATAGTTGACTTTGACTTAATCAAATTAACCATTTGTTTGATTTGGTTAAATTTGGGTCAAACCTAATCAACCTATAATTTCTGATTTTTTAATTAATAGTTAATTTTAAAATTACATTAATTTCATCAAACTCTATGATGATAGGGTTGGTTGGTATCCGGGTATGTACGAAACTTTCCTAAAAGTGACAACAGATGTCACCAACGATAGGGCTCTCTTATCGCCGCCCCATCATCGCCAGCCACCACTGTCGGCTATCGCCGGAACAATATTTTCCAGCGTGAACTGTAAATGTTCATGTACAGTAAATTTCTGTCGTGAACGGTAATTTGTGTGAACAATAAATTCCGTCGTTTGTCTCGTGCGTTCTTCATCTTCTCATGTTTGGAATAATAACAATAATATTCAAAATAAATTATAAAAATTTGTACACCTCAAAACAATGTACACGGTTAGGAGTCATATACCTCTTGTAGATTAAATCAAACGTCCTCACAAAACCAATCGATTATCCGTTCTCACAAAATCATTTCAACGATCAGTAGACTTCAAGATTCACATCAAGATCTTCCAAGCCAATCCTCAACATACTAGGACATGTGTGACGATGTAGAATGTAATAAAGATACTTTTTCTATCTCTAGATATACTCAACACATGAGATCTAGATATTTTACTAATAATGACTTTTGTGAGACGGTTCTATAAAAGAACGTGACAATGATTCTTTTAGATATTTGATTAACTCTTAATCGTAGAAAAATCACTCATTGAGAATCATGTTTTTCTCTCAACTCTTGATTGATAAATGATTCTCTAATTTTTCTGATTTACAGATCATCTGATCAACCCTTATCAATAGACTATTCTAGATAATGATGTATTAGATCTTTTGGGATAATTGAAATAATATTTAACTATAAAATTGTCAATAGTAGTGAGACCCACTATTATGCACAACTGTCGTGCCACATGGCATAACATTGTTGTACACCCGCTATTATAGTGCCGCGTGGCACTACAGTAGTCCCTGTCAATCTCAGATACTCAATCAGTGATTGAGACGTGATAATTACTACGTATTAAATATTTATTTTAATCAAATTAAATATCTAGATATTTGTTAATTTAAAATTAACATATCTTATTATCAACTAAATTATATGTTAATCCAAGTTATTATGTAATAATAATTTAATTATCTAATTTCATAAATTAGATATTTTATCTCACTTATCGATAATTAAAAAATCTATAATTATTTATATATATTAATTCTGAAAATTATATATATATATATTTCAATTAATTAATTTTTTTAATTAATTAATCACACATAATTATCTCATACCTATGTGCTTGCCCTAAAATAAAAATTCTTTTTCAAGCAAGTCATTTTCTCATGTCTTGAAATATTCACGCACTAGACTGCGTAGTACAAAGGTGACTTGGGGACCATGCACCTATAATCTTAAGCTCCAATAAATCAGATTATTAAAATAATCTTATTTATTAGTTCCATTATTACTCCACTATAAATATGAAATTGCACTCTTAAAGATTACATATTGTATTTATAGAGTATTTTCATGTAGTGCACCGATATAATCATTTCATGCATTTCTGTTCTTCAATTATTGGTTCATAAATTAGAGCCGATCAAAATTATCGTCTTATCATTCTACTGTTAATCCTTAAGTAACAGTAATTCACTAGTGAACGGTTAATTTATAATCTCATTATAATTTTGAGCTCAATAATCATTCAGTTCTAGAATTAACACTTAAGAGAATCAATATACGATCCGTTAGGAAACCATGCATTCCAAATCTTGTAAGATCGTGTTCTTAGTCATCCATATCACGGAATCTCCAAAAGAAAAGTCACTAGCTTGTTCTCCAAACAAACTTTCACGAGTGAATCAAAAGATCTAGTAGATATGCATAGGAGTTCATGACTACTCAGGATTAAGTCTGATCTACATATGATCATCGAATTGATGTGTATTAAATTTTTATGATAAACGACACGTTGATAAAGATATTAATTCACATCGATTCTGTCATAAATAATCAATAAAGCACATTCACTAATATGTCTATCCACATCAATGATTCAAATCTAGACCACATGCATTCATAATGCTTAGCGAACCATACTAGCAACCATCCATTAAAGATTCTATACTCTAATATGTTTCTGACAATTTTATTCATTATATATGATCTTAATCATCTCGTATTAATACAATATCATAGTCTCATTAATGAATATGGAATTTTCAGATATTTATATAAATAATTCAACAATAATTTAAAATAACAATTATAAGAAAAATGTAATCCTTATTAAATTTCATATCAAAATGTCAATACACGTGCTTTGAGGGCACAATCCCTAACACATTGACGCCATGGTTTTTTTCGATCTGTTTCTTGGCGTCTTACAGGTTTTTACGGCAACCCAACTTCAAACCTTTGGCAATTCTCTTGGCACCTCATCAACCGTCTGCACAGTAATTGTCCAGGGCCTTAGATGATTATAGGGGATTCAATGAAATCCTCTATAATTCAGATAAAAATGGTGGTAACCCACGTTCTTCCTCTTAAATTTCAATGTTTAAGGCCTCTATTAACAAATGTGGTCTCGAGGAGTTAATTCAAAAAGGACCCAAGTTTACCTGGGCCAACATGAGCGAGGGAGAAGCCCATATAAAGGGGAAACTCAGTAGAGCCTTTGTTTCGGAGTCTTGGACCAACATATTCCAGTGGGCCTGGGTTGGGACTTTATGCTTCTTTTCTTCAGACCACATGGCTCTCCTTGCCCATTTGGACCAATAGGCCCCGGTTTCAACAAGGCCATCAAACTCCAAAGGGCGCTTCCACTTTGAAGCTTACTAGGCTAGAGACCGGGAGTGTGCCAATATCATAAAAGAATCTTGTAAATCAAATATGCAAAATGGTATCATCTAGTCCACTATCTCTTCCCTCTTCCATTGCTCCTCTTTCTTCGACAATGGAGGTCCTCAAAATATTGTGCCACTACCAAAAACCTGAAGACTCATAGAGAGAATTTTGATCAGCTTATTGAATTTTCCCATACTCCCGGTGACTGACAATAGCTTTGACATCTAAAAGAGGTGTTTGAGAACCCTGAATATCAAGAAGAGATCTTCTGGAAATAGAGATCTAGATAGGATTGGCTCAAGCATATAGATAAAAGCATCAGTTTCTTTCATTCTAAAGCTTCAGAAAGATGTAGGAAAAACACCATCGCTGGGCTGTTCGATTCCTCGGGCATCTGGCATGATTCATAGAAAGGGATTACTGAGATTATTCAAGAGTATTTCTCCTCGCTTTTCACCTTCTCTCAACCTTCACCCGATTTGATGAATACTACTCTTAGCTCGGTACGTGTGAAAATGACTGACTCTGTCAACAAGTTCTTGCTTCATTCGTTCTCTGATCCTGAAATTTCCAAAGCACATATGGAAATGCATCCCCTTAAGAGCCCTGGCCTCGACAGATTCCCTGCCTTTTTTTTTTACCAAAAATACTGGCACATAATCAGCAAAGGCATCACTACGGTTTGCTTGGACTGTCTGAAATACAACACAAGTTTGAAGAAAATCAATAAAACTCTTAATGTTTTACCACCCTTGAATGTATTGCTGATTTAAGGCCTAAAAGCCTTTATAATGTCATTATAAGCTTGTCTCAAAGTCCATTGCCAACAAGTTTAAGAAAATCCTTCCATTTATTATTTCTGACTCTTAAAGTGCTTTTCTTAAAGGCCGACAAAGCATAGACAATACAATTATAACCTTTGAAATGCTCCATGCTATCAACAAGAGGAAGTCTGGTCAGATTGGTCTTGTCGACTTAAACTTGATATGATCAAGGCCTTTGACAGAGTTGAATATGGTTTTATCACGGGCATTAGAGATAGGCTGGGTTTGCTAGGAGTTGGACATTTGATCTCCAATTGTATCTCCTTTATCTCAATCACTTTCATGGTCAACAAGTCTGTCAAAGGGAATGTCTTTCCCTAAAGAAGGCTTAGACAGTGATGAAGGTTTTTCTTCCATCATCCACGAAGCTGAGGCCAATGATGAATTCACCAGCCCATGATTTTGCATAAATGGCTCGGTCATCTCTCATATTTTATTTGCCGATGAAAGTCTAATTTTCTACAAAGCGGAAGAAATGAGCTTCACCAATCTAAAAAACATTCACATTGTATATTCTGAGGCTCTAGGGCAGCTGGTGAGCTTTAGAAAATATGTTCTGTCCTTTTATCCTAACACTACGTGGCCTATAAAAAGAGTTGTTGGCTGATATCTTACAAATTTGAGTGTCCTTGTACCATGAGAAGTACCTCAGGCTTCCCTTTATTATTGGAGCTAAATAACGGGTCCTCTTTGATTCGATCATGACTAAAGCTAAAACGATGATGAATGGTTGGCAGGAAATACAATTTTTCTAGGGGCGGTAAAAAGGTTTTAATCAAGTCATTCATTCAGTCCCTGCCCACCTACACTATGAACATGTTCAAGCTTCCCTCGTCTCTTTGTAAAGACCTTAGCTCAGTCATAGCCCATTTTCGGTGGGGCTCTACTGATTACTATAAGAAACTTCATTGGCTCATTTGGAAGAGACTTTATAAACCGAAAGGTCTAAGAGGATTGGGGTTCCGTTCACTTGAGCTCTTTAATCATGCCCTCATCGTCAAGTAAGTTTAGAGATTACTCGCCAACCTCAATCTTTGGTGGCCCATGCTCTTAAGGCTAAATACTACCTGAACTCTTTAGTTACTCACTGTTCCACAAGAATTTATGCTCTTACCTCTAGACTAGTCTTATGTGGGGGAGAGATCTTCTTAAGAAATGTAGTAGACGGAAAATTAGAGACGGTTCTTAAGTTCGGGTCTTTCATGACCCATGGCTCCCAAAACCGTCAACTTTTCATCATATTCCTCTTCCGGGCTCAAATCTAGATCTTAAAGTGGCTGACCTTATTTCTAATAGAGATTGGGATCATGGTATCATAGAGAACAACTTTCACTCGGATGATATTAAACATGTCCTTTCTATCCCTCTGAGCAACCAATCAGGAGTGGGTCATTGGTGTTGGCACTATGATAACAAAGGCCTTTTCTCGATCTAAAGTGCTTACAATTTGGCCCTAAACCTCATTTTTTCCAGCAGCTCCTCTTCGGTTGATCCCTTCACGGCTTGGTGGAAAAAGCTTTGAAATTTAAAAATTCCTAAGAAAACTAAAATCTCCATTGTGAAGGCCTCGCTTGACTTCCTCCCCACGAGTTTGAGCCTTCATCGTAGGAAAATTGATGTCCAAGCCTACTGCACCTTTTTATGGAAAAGCAGACTCGACGAGTCATTTTCTCATCTTCTATCTTTTAATATCCAAAGTATGGAACCAAGCCAACCTCTTCCCCCCTTACCAAAGTTCTGCCAGGAGGACCTATGAAGAACCTGATTGCTAATTTTTGGTTGGATCTTCCCGAGAGCATCATCACGAGAGTTTCTTTACTATGTTAGGGATTTTGGCATTTCAGAAACTTTATTAAGCACAAAAATTCTTTGTTGGAAGCTTCAATCTTGTAGCTTGGATGGATAACTTCCTTGCTGAGTTTTCTGAAGCGCACTCGATTTTTGACTTTCCCCTGGTTCGTTCACCCGATACTTCGAATTGGTTCATTCCTACATTGGGATCTCTTAAGCTAAAAATTGATGGGGCAGTGCGGGGGCTATGGTTCAGGTGGATTGTTCAGAAACAACTCTTGAACAGTTGTTGGGGCTTTCCTCAGTTCCTCTGCCCGACTCTTTCTTTTCTCTCATGGAAGAAGCTATAGCTCTTCATGAGGGACTTCATTTTACCAGCTCAAAAGGTTTATCTTTAGCTTATGTGGAATCACACTCCATCTCTCTCATTCACTATCTTCACGACGAGGTTCCTATCCTTTCAAAGCTTAGTTGCATTCTTCAAGATTGCCAAAACCTGCTTCCCCTTGTTGTTTGAAGATCCACAGATCGGCTAATGGAGCGGCTCATCGTTTAGCTAGATATAGTCTTTATTTATCTCTGGGTTCTTTTTTGTGGTTATATCACCCCTATCATCTATGATTTGTCTTGGTTTCCCTCCAAGCTCTTGCTTGTTTAAAAAAATGCCTGGCATATTTTAAAAAATCTGGATAGCTTATGTACTAGACTTCTTCAAAATTTATGTTACTCTTAGTCTGATTTTCTTCATGCTGAGGCAACGAGGAATATCTCTAACTCATGGAGAAGTATTACGCTTGTGGTTAAGATTATAAAGGTACACAGAAGGTGGGGAAGGGCAAGAACTGTTAGATTATGAAAGGATAAATGTCTTCTGAATAACATTGTGAGATTTAAGAAACCAAATCTTAATTCGATGGCATGTTTGAAAACAAATGATATATGTAGATGGAATAAATAATTGGTCTAACAATTTTTTCTCAATGGATTTGTAAATATCTTATCTATCCAATTAACAATGATAATTAAAGGTGATTAGTACATTTGGCCATTGCATTGGAATGGAATTTTCTATGTTTAATCTTGTTACAAGTTTATATCTTTCAATATAAGAGGTGTGAGATTACATCTTCTTCCAACTTTGGTGTGAAATAGTCATTATTTTAGTACAAGTTATGGTAGTTAAAAATGCCTGCAAAAATTAAGATGTTCATTTGGTGTTTTATTAACAATTATCTTCCCGCACGAATGAATTTGTTGCATAGAAATATCATAGTCGATGTTATTTGACCTATTTAGTTGATTAAAAATGAGAATATTGAACATTTAATTTAGGCCTTGTTTGGCTGTCAGTATTGGACCTTAAAAGACTGGACATTACTATTTTTGTACTATATCTCGCGTTTGGCTTGATTGTCTATCTAGATGAGTTAATACGGTGAGACTAAATAATACTCCTATCACTGTATTAACTAATATGGTCTTCATCACTAAGACTCAACCAGATTTAGAAACCCAAAGGAGATTTCTTTTGGTAAGCTTTTTGCACATATTTATATAATATTCATATTTTATTTAATAATTGAATGTATCTATTAATAATATTTTTTTATATATTTTAAAGAATTTTTAATAATGGAATGTATTGTCTACTTGAAAATGTATATTTGTGTTTGTGATGGGAAATGTAAAATAATATATACCTTTCATAATAGATGATGAAAGACAGTTTTATAATCTAGTACTATCATGTACCAAACAATATACAAGTAATATAGCTTTTTTAACTGATGTAGCACCAAACATTAGACTGCACTATTTAATCCAATACAATACAATCTAATATGATAGATTTAATACAATATTATATAGTATTATCTTAACTGTCAAACGAGTCCTTAAGGTTTTCATGGAGTTTGGCTACTTGGACTTGCTCTCCATTACAATTAAGAAGCTCCCAGGAAGCAGATTCAAGTTTTATCAATTGGATTATTCAGAGAATCCTAGAGCTTATGCACCACCTAGATAGAGGAGAGAAAGTAATAGGATTTATGTGTTGATTGTGTTGGTTCACATGTAAGGGGGGAGATGAATTTATCTTTGAAGGAATGAGTGTTAATCCCATTAGAATAATGAAGTCTGCTACTTCTTCTTCTTCTTCTAGGTTTTGGTCTGCTCATGAGTCTTATAGAGGCCATAATCATCATATGTTGATGCGCAAAAATAATTGTGCAGCCTCCTATCTTAATATTTCAAGAGATAATTCTACGGTGAGAGTTTTAACTAGAAACTACTATGCCAAGGTAGTCAATTTCAAATGTAGTAAACACATGCTTTACTAGTAGTGTTCATACAGAAATTCAAGCCATTTAATGAGGGAGTTAAATTGGCCTAGGCTAATGGGTAGAGTCATGTCAAACTAGAATCTAAATGCATGTTGACTATAAATTGGATTTCTAATATCAGTCAGTGTAATTGGATTTTCAAAATTTGATCGGAGAAGTGTTGTTGGATAATTCTTTTATACACAACTGTAGATTTGATTGGGTTAAAAGAAACCCAACATGGATGTTGATGCTTTTTCGAAGTATAGTCAGAGTTGTGTAGAGAATATTATTTCTTCTTGTCAGTCTTTATTGTTCAAATTATTATCAAAGAAAAGAATTCCATAGAAGAGTTACAAATAATCAGAAATCTAGAGGGGAAGGGAATCAACCCTGATTCTTATCCTGGAATCCTATGCTAGCCAAATAGTGGGCTAACTCGTTACCGATTCTAGAAATATGACAGAATGACACCTTGGTAACTTTAGATACGAGCTTGCCAAAATCATTTAGAACCGGAGCAATAGAGCTAATATGCGAGGTTGACCATTGCAAAGCCGTAACAACATCCAAAGAGTCCGAGAGAATTTACAGATTGGCTTCTTCAGGAATCCTACAGCACTCCAAACCCCACAAGATGACAATGGCTGCAGCCATCACAACACTAGCCACATGCTCCCTAGGCTCACAACCCATTCCTTGAATGCTACCATCTTGGTAAAAAATGACCCACCCCGGTCCTCCTCTTGAATTAACCCATACATCATTAACAAAAAGCCTCTAGTAGTTCTCAAATGAAGGCTTCAAGCAATGGAAAGTCTTAGCTCCACCCGAGTCCCCTGGAATAGAACAGTTTGGAGTCGAGACTGAGAAAAATTCATAAATTTGGGAATGAGTCTCCTCAAGAGCAGTCGTGGGGTTGAGAGAAATTCCTGTGAAACATTTATTGTTCCTTGCTTTCCAAATTCTCCACAGCTCGAAACAAAGCCAAGCAATTGAGAAGCCTCAATTTGCAGAACCCGAAAGAGCAGCCATTAATTTCGTTTAGATATTATGAAAAACCAGATTCACAAAGGAAGATGAGGGTAATGTAAGGGGCCTTTCAAACCAAAATTTTATGGCAAAAGCACAAGTGAAGCGTATGTGAGCCACAATTTCATCAGATTGATCACATAAGGACAAATGGGCGAAATATTCATGTCTTTAACATGAAGGTTCACCTTTATAGCAAGAAAGTTGTTCAAGCTTCACTAAATGAAATCTTTTATCTTGGGGGGATGTTCAATTTCCAAATCCCTTTCAACATGGGGTCCAGGACAGCCACAAAGTTAGAAACACCATGGGCTTGCCTGTCAAGAACTCCATTTGAGGATAGATCCATGGCCAGTTTGTAGCCAGATTTGACCGAGTAACGCCCATCATTAGAATAGTGCTGAATAAACACGTCCTCGCAATCAAATCGGCTAATATGAATCTTACAAATTTCTAAAATCTCTTCACGAGAAAAGCACTGATTAAGCAGGTTCATATTCCATCTATGGTGGTCATCAATGAGGGCCCTAACCTTAGTGAGATTAGGGTAGGGAGGAGACAAAATTTTAAAATAATTCATTCTAGGTATCCAAGGGTCCTTCCAAATTTTGATGGATTCGTCGTTACCAACCCGCTGTCTAGCACCATGTAACAAGATTTTCCTTCCCTCTAGTATGCTCCTCCACCCCTAAGACGGTCTATAAACATCCCTTTTTGAAATAATTTTCCTTATAAAATCGGGCCAGGAAAAGGGTTGGATAGGTTAGAATTTTCCACCTTTGCTTGGTTGTTATTCAGATTATTGAATTGGAGAAACTTAGTATACTAAGGGGTTTCAAACCTCCTCAAGTCATTGGTTGAATGAAATTTTTGTTTTGATAAAAAAATAGCAGACATAATTATTTGGTAAAAATATGAAAGATGTAATTATGAATTTTATAAATGATTCATAGTCATTTCTTGCAATCCTTTTAATATTTGTAAACTAAGTGGTCTTACTTAGACAAAGTATTGTACATAATTTTTTTAACTCATAAATACGTAACTTTATTCAAGTGCAAATAATACTAGTGTAACCTTCACATAAAATGACAAGTTGAGTTGACGCAATTGATTGAGCCTTCATACCTTATAGGCCGTGGGTTTGAGTCATATTCCCCAATTTCGTTTAGAATTTGTAATATAACTTTGTCAAACAAAACTTTCACATAAAATAACATTATATTTTAGGAAATCTAAAAAGGCCAAAATGCAAAATACACCCCTGCGCTTGATGAAACTGTAAACTATACCCCTACACTTTTTTTTATTTTTTAAACCCTGCACTTTGACTAAACTATAAAATATACCCCTTTGTGACATTTTTTGGTTAAATTTAACAGAAAAATTAACTCCATCCATTTCCATCCATTTTCCTCAATTTCCACCATTACTTCCTTCCATTTTCATCCATTTCCCCTCATTTTCACTTTCAATACATTTTTCATATCAGGTATTTTTGCTTGCATTTAATGATTTTTTTGCTTTATTCTTAAAAAAAATCTTCTTTATTCTTAAAAAATCAACTTCATTCATACCGTAACGAATTTTGCTTCATTGTCAAAAAATCTGATTCATTCTATAAAAAATCTACTACTAAAAAACTAGTTCATAAAAAATTTTGCTACTAAAAAATTTTTCATTATAAAATTTTAATAAACTAAGTTATATTTTTTATTTTTTCCTATCATATGAA
Source organism: Datisca glomerata (assembly GCA_003255025.1). Classification (NCBI taxonomy): domain Eukaryota; kingdom Viridiplantae; phylum Streptophyta; class Magnoliopsida; order Cucurbitales; family Datiscaceae; genus Datisca; species Datisca glomerata. The sequence continues at coordinate 842,909 of QANY01002723.1, forward strand.
TAATGCATTTGTAATTTTTTTAATAGGAAATCATTGAGACTTTAGCTTTGGTTCAATAAAAAATTTAAAGAATGAATAAAAATGTTTGAATTACATTTGCCACGTAACAGTCTTCACTACCTATCATAAATTTTTTGAAGAGTCAAGTTTCGTCAAATCCTATAAAAAATGTCATTAACAAAATGAAGAGCCTTTTTATATAATTTGAAAAGAAACAAAATTTGGAAAGATAATTGAGAAATTATAAAATTATAGTAAAAATGAATAAAAAAACAAAAACTCTCACACAAAATTCTCTAGGATTGCAACGATCCAAAATAGAAGTAACTTGTAAGTATAACTATCCACCAAAAAAGCCTCAAAGTAAAAGGGATATTATATTTTTAATCATATGAATGAAGTAGATTTTTTACGAATAAATCAAAAGAAAATCATTACAATATGAATGAAACAGATTTTTTAGGAACAAAAAAGATTTTTTAAGAATAAAGCAAAAAAATCATTAAATGAAAGTAAAAAAATTAGATCTAGAAAATGTGAAAAATGAGGGCTTAAAATGAGGGGACATTGAGGGAAATAATGGAGGAAATCGAGGGAAATAAATGGAAATGGATGAAGTTGATTTTTCTGCTAAATTTAACCAAAAAAGTCACATAGGAATATGTTTTACAATTTAGTCAAAGTGTAGGGATATAAAAATATGAAAAAAAATGTAGGGGTATAGTTTACAGTTTCATCAAAGTGCAGGTGTGTATTTTACATTTTAGCCATCTAAAAATTAGTTGTGATGTTATATAATGTAGTTAAGGTAGTTCCTGTTTTGGAAATGAGAAAGTTAAAATAAAGAATAATATTGTTTTTTAAATCGGGAAAATAATATTGTTTGAACAAATATTTTGGTACAAAATTTATCACAACTGGTTTAAAAGTAATTTTAAAAAATCAATAATATGTTAAAAGTATAAAGGATATCAAAATCACTTTTGAATAATTTTGTGCACTTATTATTCATACATTATTAAAAATAACCTTCTAATTTATACATGATTTTTTTTATAATAAGCTACTTTTCAAATTAAGATAATACATTGACCAAAATTGAACATTGATTTTATATATTCATCCACTTATCAATAATATATTAAAACTGTAAGACAATGAGAATCATTTTTTGTTTATTTTGTCCAACCATAAGTCCTAAATTTTCTTAAATGATCATCAAAATATTAAGTAAATAATAAATTTTTAGTATTTATTTATCATAAATATACACAAATACTATTAATTAATTACTCTCAGTAAATTATCTTAAATTAACTTTACATTATTTTTATTACACATTTAGACTAAAAATTATAGTTTTGAAAAATCTTATTGAATAATTAAAATTTTAGTTTGAATAACTAGATTAACTTTAAAAAGATTGATGTATCGTTCATAGTAGTTGTCAGCATAAGTAGGTTAAAAACTACTAAACGAGATCAATAAATATAGATCATATATTATAGGTTAAGAATTTCACATATCTATAAGATATCTCTTGAATAATAATACATTAAAGTCAAATGAGAATAAAAGTATTTTTTGGATGATTTTATTTAAGTTATTTATGATTCTAACGCTACCCTTTATTATTGATACGTTCAAATATGATTTATTGATACAAATACTTATACATACATTTTACTTAATAAAATTAAATAAAAATCTTTTAGTTATTTTTTAATATATTAATCATTAATTTTGATTAATTAATAATTAATTAAGACACTTTTAAAGCTACTAGAAAAAGCTACGTGCTTCTCACGTGTTAAGAAATTTAAAAATATAAGTAGAAATTAAAATTTATAATAATGTTGAAATAAATATATTATCTTTAAAAATAATTTTACTTTTAAACTAAAGGAAAATATTAGTAAAAATAAATACATTCAATTGTTTATAATATTATTGTTAAAATTTTACTATATAGAATTGATATTTGAATAATATACAAAATGATTTACGTAAATTTTAACTACTAAGAGATAATTTGTCTTATTCAAAAATATTTATCTCAACTCATTATATGAATTTTCATGTTCTGATAATATATATTTACATAATATTCGACTTGATAAGTTTCTAATGAATAAATTACTGTCGACCCAATAATAATTATTTAATATTTTTCATAACTCATCTTTATAGATATTTACGTTTTCATTTACATAATATTATGAAGATATATTAATTTGATAAACCCTTTTCAAACAAATTGTTATTGAATAAAAAATAATATTCCATCATGTGAATTGTATTAAATGAGAAAATATGTGGAAATCTTAAATTGTATTATATTTCAAGGATGCTTGAAGGGTAAAAATGAGAATAAAAAATTTCTTCCCCTTAGGCTAGTAATTTGTTAACTACTATAGTAAGATTGTGTTTATTAATTTGTTAACTTCGATAATTTTTATCTCTCAGTCGTTTAATATTTCTTTCATTACAAAAGAAAATGTTTTATAGTTGCTCTCATATGCACGTATTTTAACATGAATAAACCATTCAATCAAATTTTGGTAACTTATCACAAGTTTAATACTTTCATCTAATATAAATAGTATTAAATCATTGAACAAAAAAAATATTAGGGAGAACTATAAAAATGACCCGTTTTTTAGGTCAAGTTGTAAAAATGTCCAGAAAATTTTTTTATTGCAAAAATGCCCGAAATATGACCATAGTAAATAGTTTATTTACAAAAATTATTATTTACTACGGTCATTTTTGTAAATAAAAATATTTTCGGCCATTCTTGCAACTTCATCCCCCGAAATCTGTCTTTTCCTGCTATTTTCTCAAAATATTATACCTATTAAAATATTATGTTACGTGCAATACACATGTTGTGTGACTAGTTATTTATACGTTTTCAATAGTAACTTTCTAATTCACTTATGGCTTTTGATAATAAACTACTTTTCAGATTATGATAATTAATAAATTGATTAAAATTGAACATTAATTTTGTATATTTATTTGCTACTTTTTATGATTTTGAAAAGAAAATAAGTAATTAGAAAACATACAACTTATCCATGAACATGTATAAAATAACTATTACGTGTGCCTTAAACAATCATAATCCATTTATCCATCACATGGTAATTAACTTAATTACAATATCGTGATGCATAAAATAAACAAAGCACGTGTTCACATGTATAAATATCATAAATAATTAAATATAGCAATATTAACTTTATATATGTTAGGTATCATAACATATAAGCCACATCATCGTGTAAGTCTACTTATCTGAACTACTACAAAAAAGTTAACCCGAAAATGATCAATGATGACCAAGTTGTAGATTAAGTTTTGATCGACCATGTCAATTATTCATTGATTAATTCGACAGATAAATTTGATGTGTGATAAAACACTAACATATAAATAATTGGTATATCACTTGATCAATCAAAATTTTATTTATAATTTGCTCGACATAGAATTACTATACATACTTACTTAAATTTTCTACACATGATAACAAATAACTATAGTTTATACGTACTTGTTTAAATTTTCTACACATGATAACAAATAACTATAGTTTTTGTGTAGTGGAACAATATACATGATAACAAATAAAATCAATATAATTTCTGTATACAAAATATATTTTTTCATGACTTGTATATATTAAATGAAATTACATTTTATTTTAGTGAGAGTAATTTGACAAATAACTTAAACTTATATCTAGCATTGATAATGATTTTACAAATCACATGAAATATACGTGTAGTACATCTAGTCAGTTAAAAATCAAGTAAACATTTTTGTGAGTAATTTTTTAATTTAAAAAAAGCAAAATATATCGAATCCGGTAGCAAACACATTCCCAAAGAGTATTTTAAATTTTCCAATAATCTAATTAAAGATAAATAAATAGGCTGAAATTCCGGACAACAAGCTAATTTTGAATTATTGAGGATAAGAAAGAAGCTATTAATTGAATTTTCCCATCTAAACCAATCAAAGCCAACATTGTCCGCAGCAATTGGCACCAACCATACTGTTAACGTAGCATATTCCTCTCCTAAAATTTTTCTTTTGACCACGTCATTCTGTACGGTTAGTTCTACTTTTTTCGTCACTGCCATTGTTACCTAACGCGCTATGCTACATATACCAACTCGCCTCACGGACTCGAAGCACATGTCAATGTCATTTTCGAAATTAATACGATTACGTGTATGTACAACAAAGCGAGTGGTCCGTCTGTACCGACCTTAGGGTGTAGATGAGGGGCTTCTTTTGTGGGGCCTGAAAACTAAACCCCCCGATGGCTTTCGCGCAATTTTAGAGAAATTCAAGGGCGAATTCCTAATCATGTAAGAGGAAAGAATGTCGTTTTCCTTGATTAATAGTTAATTCACCACAATCGTGTTTCTCAACAATCTTAAATAAATCTTGCATCTCGTCCGTTCATTTTATTTTAAATTAATCGTAGCTGTTAATTTGTGACTTGTTCACTCAACTGTTGATATCCATGCGATTATCATAGCGCATCAACCAACCGAACGAGATGCCGATCACCTCTTTCTGATCCAACAGTCGTCTATCTGCCACTTGGCACAATAATATTTCTACAAAACTATTTCTTTTTGTTTTTCGTTATTCCGGTTTCGATCTAAAACCTTACTCGTGAAATCAAAAGAAACCCTAGCTCCGTCGGTCTCTCACGGTTAAATCGAAATAGTAAAGGGAAAAATTCGAAATTCTGGAAAAATTACTTTGAAATTTCGAGGAATCTCTTTAGGGTTTCCAACCAGAAGCTCAAGTTGAAATCTGTTCCCATGCTTCGTGCTCGTGATCGACACGATTTGTTAAATGCTTCGAGGCTCATTGGAGGTAGGTACATGATTTTTATTTGAGATTTGTGTTAATATTGGAATAAGTAGTTTGAATCCGTTTACGACTGCATGAATACTGGGTGTGGTTTTTTTTCTTTTTTCTTTTTTTTTTCTCCGTGATAGTTTGTTGATTTTTAGCGTGGTCTTTTGTCACAGATCTGAGAAATGTGAAGATGCATGTATCATGGAATATGAAGATTGGGAATTTTTGGCTTGGGATTTTGGATTGAGGGAAATTTGATGGAAACTATAGTGGAAAGCTCACATGACAATGAATTTCCAAAGAAATCGAGATCTTTGGATCTTAAGAGTTTGTATGAATCTGGGGTGTCCAAAGGGGTTCTTAACAGGAACCTGAAGAGGAAGGTAGGTCCAGAGAATGGTGATGATCAGAGGATCGAGAAAAGAGTTAGAAAGAAGGTGTCTCTCAGTAGCTTCAGAAATGTTCATAGTAAGAGCAGAAGAAGTTTGGGTGAAGTATATGACGGTGGATTGCATTCGGATGGGCAGGACATGAAGGACCCGAAGTTGGAGTTGAGTGGGAAGCACAATATCAGTAGCGGGTTAAAAAAAGTTCCTCTTATTTTGGATGATAATGTTGTGCAAATCCCTAAGCGTAAGAGGGGTTTGATAGGGAGAAAGAAATTAGTAACTGATCAGCTGTTGAAGCCAGTCGAGCAGTCTGGTTGTAAAATAGGTCTCGTTAATGACGTAGCTAAATTAAGTGGTGATTGTTCCTGTCTCCTGATTGACTCTTGGAAGATTAAACAAAAGAAAATTATTGATGATTTGAAGGAAAATATAGAAAATGAGTTAAACTCAACTTGTCATCTGAAGGAGGAAGATGGACATACTGATAAGTTGGTTGAAAATAATGGGGATTTGTTGTCTTTGAAAAAGCCGCGGAGGAAAGCGAGGAAAAGGAAGGATTTGACGCAGGGTAATGGTAATATTTCAGTGGAGGTTGCGGCCTCTGTTGGTAATTCTAGTAAGAAATGTGGTGGTTCCCGTGAAGACGATGAAAAGAACCTTGAGGAGAATGCTGCAAGGATGTTGTCGTCACGGTTTGATCCGAGTTGTACTGGATTTTCTTTGAGCAGCAAAGCTTCGGCGTTGACACCTGAAAATGGTCCATCATTTTTGTCGACAACTGGTCATAATATTGTTAGTCGTGATTCTAGGTCCTTATCTGGATCGGAATCTGAATCAGCTGATACTGCTGCAAGAGTATTGCGGCCTAGGAAACAGCGCAAGGAAAAGGGAGGCTCACGGAAGAGGCGTCATTTTTATGAAGTTTTCTTTAGGGACTTGGATGCGTACTGGGTACTAAACAGGAGAATCAAAATCTTCTGGCCGTTGGATCAAAGTTGGTATTATGGCCTTGTAAATGACTATGATGAAGAAAGAAAGCTCCATCATGTGAAATATGATGATCGCGATGAAGAGTGGGTTAATCTCTTAGATGAGAGGTTCAAACTCTTGATGCTTCCTACTGAAGTTCCTGGCAAGGCAGTTCGGAAAAAGTCATCTGGAAGAAATAAAATTTCTGATTCTAGTACAGGAAGATCAAAGACAAGAAAAGAAAAGAAAAGGAGTGATCCAACTATTAGGGATGATGACTGTACTGGCAGCTATATGGATTCTGAACCTATCATCTCTTGGTTGGCTCGATCTACTCATCGTGTCAAATCTTCATCTTCCCATGCATTGAAGAAACAGAAAACTTCTGGTCGATCTTTGAAGTCTGTGCCACTTTTGTTGTCTGGGAAAGCCAAAAATGTGGGTGTTGATGACAGTTCCTTGGGAAGGGATAAAATAGTATTGTCTAATAAATCAGAATTTTCAGACATATTCGGAGCTGCTGAAAGACTGAAAAAGTCGGCTTCAGAAAGCACGAGCTGCTCCAAAGAAAGAATACCTATTGTATATTTTAGGAGGAAGTTCCGAAAGACAGGAGTTGAAATATTACATATGGTCAAGAGTGACTGTGGTTCTAGAAGTGCACACGGTTTTGTTGCTTCTTTTTCTCCTGCTGTTGATGACAGTGACGATATTGAAGAACATGATATTTTTCTGGGAAGGTTGGATCCAGCCAGGCCATTGAGGTCCACTGATGATGGATTGTTTTTAACACTTCCAGTGATGGAAACAGGGGACTTTAGGTTTGTGTTAAGCCTTCCCATGTATCCATTTCTGAGTGGTTCACTTAAAGCAGAGAACAAATGGTTATCTTATGCATTAATGCTCCTCGAATACGGTGTACTGATGAGTATTTGGCCAAAGGTACATCTAGAGATGTTATTTGTTGATAATATAGTGGGGTTGAGGCTTCTCTCGTTTGAAGGTTACCTGAAGCAGGCTGTGGCCTTGGTCTTCCTTGTCCTTACAACGTTTCATACACCTGAAAATCAGGTGAAGTATGTTGACTTTCAATTGCCGGTAACTTCGATCAAGTTTAGATTCTCATGTTCTCAAGATATCAAGAAGCAGCTTGTGTTTGCATTGTACAACTTTGCAGAAACAACGAGTTCCAAGTGGTTTCACCTAGATAGAAGACTTGAGAAACATTGTTTGCTTACCAAGCAGCTACCATTGGCTGAATGCACTTATGATAATATTAAGGCACTTCATAAGGGGACAAATCAGCTTCTTGTACCAACTGCTTCCATACTCCCCTCCTTTGTTAAGGTACTCATGTCATTATTCTTTTTTAACGATTTTTACTGATTTTCTGTCTGTTACTTTTGTCATTTATGCCTTCGTTTGGATTTTTTCCGTTTTGTTTTTATGTAGGTTAGTCAGGTGATCAAATACTGCCATGCATTTTGATATAATATTTTGAAGATTGGTTTTAACTTCTATAAGTGCTGTCTCTAACCAGGCTATACCGAGGAAGCCTAGGCAGGGTGTAAGTGTCATGGGTGTTCATAGTGAAGCTGCTTTTGTGAATATTAGCCCCTCTCCATCTTGTGATGATATGTGTAAATCCTTTCCTTCATTTGCCCTTTCTTTTAAAGCTGCACCAACTTTCTTCGTTAGTTTGCATCTGAAGCTGATTATGGAACACTGTGTAGCTCATATCAGATTTCAAGACCCTGAATCAGCAGTCTATCCGGAAAAGTCTGGCAGTTTGATGGTGAATGACAGCCCTGGTTTCTGTGAATGCTCTGAGAAAGGTTCAGCTATTACTCTTGAGCATAGTTTGAAAAACTCAAGGGAGTGTGGTAAGTCCTCTCAGAATTTCCATCACGACAAAAAGAAGCGTGTGCCTTCTCCTGGTTCCTCCCGCGATACTGAGAAGGATGGATCTGATGTGTTGGAGAAGTTGCAGCATTGGAAAGACCACCACACAGAGTCAAATCAATGTCCTTTGGAGCCAATTGATTTGGTTGATAAAGAGAGGTCTGATGCCAGTGCCAATTCTTTTTCAAATAATCTTACCGTTGAAGTTCCACCAGTAGATGAATTTGACAAGCCTGTGGATGGGGAGCTACACAGCGTCCAACAGTCTGTGGACTGGTCTTGGAATATGAATGGTGGAGTCATTCTTAGCCCTAATCCTACTGCTCCGAGGAGCACATGGCATCGCAATAAGAATGGTTCATCTTCGTCTGGGTTCCTATCACACGGATGGTCAGATGGAAGGGTTGATTTTTTTAATAATGGTTTCGGTAATGGTCCTAAGAAACCACGAACTCAGTTCTCTTACTCTTTACCTTTTGGAGGTTTAGAATACAGCTCAAGGAATAGAAGTCATCATCAGAAAGGGCTTCCTAACAAGCGAATCAGGAGGGCAACTGAGAAAAGGTCTTCAGATATATCTCGAGGACCCCCGAGAAACTTAGAATCGTTATCTTGTGATGTAAATGTGTTAATCACAGTTGGGGATAGAGGGTGGAGAGAATGTGGGGCAAGGGTAGTGCTGGAGCTTTTTGATCATAATGAGTGGAAGCTTGCAGTGAAACTTTCAGGGACTACTAAATATTCGTACAAGGCACATCAATTTTTGCAGCCTGGATCTACGAATCGCTACACTCATGCTATGATGTGGAAAGGAGGAAAGGATTGGACCTTAGAGTTTCCAGATAGGAGCCAGTGGGCTCTTTTCAAGGAGATGCACGAGGAGTGCTACAATCGGAATGTGCGTGCAGCTTCAGTTAAGAACATTCCTATTCCTGGTGTTCGTTGGATAGAGGAAAATGATGAGAGTGTCACAGAAGTGTCATTTGTTCGAGCTTCTTCCAAGTACTTCCGGCAGGTAGAAACAGATGTTGAGATGGCCTTGGATCCATCCCGTGTCTTATATGACATGGATAGCGATGATGAAAGGTGGATTATGAGCTATAAAATTACGTCAGAAGTTGGCAGCAGTATATCAGAGGTAATATCAGATGATGTATTTGAGAAGACAATGGACATGCTTGAGAAGGCTGCATATACTCAACAGCGTGATCAGTTCACGTCCGATGAAATAGAAAAGCTTATGGCTGGAGTTGATGTCAGTGATTTAATTAAAATCATCTATGAGTATTGGCAACAAAAGAGGCAGAGAAAAGGAATGCCTTTAATCCGACATCTTCAGGTACATACTGCTTCTTCTTATTTGAATAATGCTGTTTTTTTCTTGGCCTCATGTTGCATTTTGTACGTTTTTGGTGTATATAATTAGAGAGAAACACAAAATGGTTATTAATCATATCACTGATCAGGCAGATGGAATAGCGGCGACCTTTTGGTATATTTTTTTTATAGGAAGTTTCCTGTTGCTGAACTAAGCATTCGCCCTCTCAATTTTTTCTGGAAGCGACTGCTGAGTGCATCTTTGAAACTGAGTGTCAGTAAAATGATTAAGTAATGGAAGATAATATGCTAATATTCTTCAGGAACATTCAACTTTAAATGATCGAATGGGGTTATATACTATTAGTGGGATTAAAAAGGAAATAGGAAGGTTACATTTATATTGTCGTATGGATTGTGCTCAAGTTCCTATAAAATGTTCTTAGAATTTCAGTATCCCTCATATTTCAAAATATGCTGAAACGAGAAGTAGCAACTTGAACATCTGCTTACAATTTTTGTTGACTAGTATTTTTAGAGCATATACTTTTCCCCTATTTTACCTCTATGTTCAAGTTCAACACTTATTTATGTTATCATTAATGTTGTTGAAATCAGGATCTTGATCCTATCCAATAATGGAAAAATGATCCGGATCGAGTATAGAATCAGTTTTTTTTACATATACTGGTACTATAGATTTGTAAACATTCTAGTTCTTTTATATTTACATTCTAGTTCTTTTATACTTGTATGACGAGATTTTATTTTATTTTTTTGCCATCTTTCATGATCAAATATAGAAAAAAATTTAATGTCATACAGCTTTATGAAAGTTTACTTATAAGGTTCTATGATGTCCCTCTCAACATTATTCCCACATCAAGAATTGGTTTTCTGGAAATTTATATTTTAAACGCAGCATGTATTGTGACCTTAATGAAGTAGTGAGAAACTAGTTTTTATTGTGTGGTTTTTGCTAAATTGTTTGTATTTTTCTTCAATTAATTTAATACTCGTTGACATGTATCCATTTATTTATTAATAATTAGTATTAGTAGAACCTTACGATCCTTAATCCGATCTAACAAACTGATCTTTAAGACACCTCCTCCGATGCGAACGAACTGATCCTTAAGACACCTCCTCCGATGCGAACGAACTGATCCTTAAGACACCTCCTCCGATGCGAATTAGCATTACGATCTTGACAACCTTGGCTGTCATGTATTTTACCTTTTTACCCTTGTCCATTTTATGTACATGACAATGGAGTACAATTTACTGCTTTATTCAGCCACCCTTATGGGAAATGTACCAACAACAATTGAGAGAGTGGGAGCTAGGGAAGGCCAAAAATCATACTGCCCTGCCTAATGGATGCCAGGAGAAGAATTCTTCAGTTGAGAAGCCACCCATGTTTGCTTTCTGTATGAAGCCTCGAGGTTTGGAAGTCTCCAATAAAGGGTCGAAGCAAAGGTCTTATAAGAAGTTTTCAGTGAGTGGCCACAATAGTGCCATCTCAGGAGATCCTGATAGTTTACATGGTTTGGGTAATTTTCTTTGCCCATTTGCATCCGTACTTTCATTGACGCTCATCTGTTTAGTGTTTATCTTTCTCCTTTTTACTACTACTCCTTTTTACTCAGACCGAAATTTGATTTTGTCTCCATAGGACGAAGATGGAATGGATATGCTTTTGGAGATGACAGAATTGCATATCCAGGTTATAACCATGAGTTGTTAGATGATTTTCTTTTGGTTCAAACATCACCGAGTGTATTCTCAGCACGAGATGCAGGGAGTCTGGGATATGTCTCAATGGGCTATGATGGGTTTGATAGAAATCTTCCCTCAAGACTTCAGAGAAATGGGCCTAAGAAATATGGTACTTATCCGTTTCCTAACGACTTACAAATGGTGACCGGATACAATCATAGAATGACTAGAAAGACAAATGGAATTAATCAGTGGAATATGGGGTTTTCTAAGTTGCCAAGTCAGCGGCATTACCAACCAGAAGTTCTGCAGAGGCACATTATTGACCAGTTGGATGGTTCTGATCTCGACGAGTTCAGGCTACGCGATGCATCTAGTGCTGCGATGCACGCACATAAAATGGCTAAGCTCAAGAGGGAGAAGGCTCATCGATTACTTTTCAGAGCAGACACAGCAATTCACAAGGCTGTGGCTGCTCTCATGACTGCAGAAGCAATCAAGGCTTCTTCGTCGGAGGATTCAACTGGTGATGGGTAGAAAATCCAGACTAGTGGGTAGATTGCACACTACTTTTGCCAGATTGGATTTGGTATTTTTGGCAAAAGAGAAGCCTTTCATACCTGCGGATTCCCTGTGAAGCTCTGACATAGAGCTGTGAGAAGGTACGATGCCTCGGCCTGTTCCTTTTTTTGTCAGCTTGAGATCTGCTCAGTTACGGTGCAAATATTTTTGCTGGTTCTGCAGGTTAGGGTTATATGGAAATTTTGCTTGCGCATATTTGTACAGATTTTCTCCTCTTCTCTCACTTTCCTATCTCTTTCTTCCTTCTCGATATCAAAGCAGTGATTGGCTTAAATAATACAAGTTGAAATGGGTCAGTTTCTGTCTCTGTCCAGTCAAACAGGGTTGCACAAATTATATACTTCTGATAATGCATTTGTCAATTGAGCTTGACCAATTACTTTACTGATTAATTTAGCAAGACTGCAAGAGAAATCAAATTCTTTTATCTTCTTGAAACCTTGATTCTTTCTTTTGGCGTGATTAAGTGCTCAGTTCATGGCTTTGCCAACATACTTTAGCCAGTGTCTTTGACGGATGTATTTCCAGTTATGCCCATTTTTATAAAGAAATTATAAGATTTCTGTGTATGTGAAGGGTGAATCACAGCCCAAGTGCTGATCAAGTCCATTTATCAATACATAAATTAATTGAGAGCAGTTGAACTTCACTCTTTTAATTCAATATAGATTTTCAAGATAGTTTGTGTTACCAATTACGTTCTTCGGACCAATGATTCGAGTAATGCGTCCCAAGTTTGTTTTTCCACCCCCAGGACTGGAAATGTGCTGGAAATTTGTAGGGTTTATTCTCATAATAAAATGAATTTTACTATAATATGTTTGAATTTGATTGTTGAGAAAATGATTGAAATCAAAGAAAAATGAAAAAGGCAATAACTTTCATCAATTGTCAATAGCAGCTCTTAAAATGGAGATGAGGAAGATGGTCCTGGTTAGAGGTTTCTTTAAATCAGAACCCACAAAAATTTGTGTTGATGTGATGAGTTGATGTAGTGTTTAAGTTCTTAAACTCGCACTATAAGATTGTGGGTCATGAATGTATCTGTAATATACTAGTGAGGAAGCTTATTTTTTCGGGTAAATGAATATTTTATAAATGGAGAAAGATTCTCACGCACTACAAGGGTAAATTCCTGGAGAAACAAAATCAAATTTACATGGAAATAAAAAATCAAAACTACATCAACATATAGATAAACTATTTCAGCTATAAGTTAACACAATGGCTCAAAAAGTGGCTGGTTAAAAAAATCAACTAGATTAGCAAAATCCATTCTTCGGCATCTACAAACTATAGTTCAGTAAAGTCCATTTGCCACCTCATAGTAAGAGTCAAATTGAAGAAAACAGAATTCAGTATATCCAGTTCGGTTTAGATTCCAAAAGAGCTCATTTCTACCAAGAGTCATGGATGGTAGTAGTTATCTCTCCTTCAGCACCCGGGGCTCAAGCTCCTATATTTACACTATGAGATTGTGGGTCAAATGCATCTGACATAGATGATTTGTGATGTGAAGTTCTAACTAGCCGGATATATAAACAAGAATCGGCGTTGTTATTCAATTGTCATTATTTTATCATAATAATAGTAATGACATGTCGATTGATATGTATGATGGTAAATCGAAAACAAGAGCATTATAAAAGTTTTGCACCATGATACAGAAATACAGTGAACAGGCTTATACTGTAAGAAATTGAGGTCTCAAACCGTAGAGAAACTCAGCGGGAGTTATATATATTTGCTTCAGCTCAATGTTCCTAGCGCCAAGCGTTTAAAACCGATCACCTTACCGTTAATAACGGCAACTTTTCCTCTCGCCCTTTGAAGCTCTCTCTCTCTCTCTCTCTCTCTCTCTCTCTCTCTCTCTCTCTCTCTCTCTCTCTCTCTCTCTCTCTCTGAAAGCTAAGCTATTTTTTTTTCTGCCAACATGTCTGGTTCTAAACCTTCCAAACCCTGCAGTTCTCTGCAATTTGGGTTGCCCACCTATCTATTTCGTTCAATTTCACAATGCCGATTTCCTAGAGATTTTTTCCTATGCGCATTTCTCATTACCGACTTGGATTTAGATTTGCATAATTGATCAGGTATCGTTTCGAGTTTGGGCGAAAAAGGGGGAAAAAGTTGTCGTGAAACTTTAGATTTTTCCTCCTATTTCGAATTTTTATCTGCGGAATTACCTCTTTTTTAGTTTGTGATTTTATGATGTCATCGGATAAATTATATTTCTATGTTGGATGAGAGATTTGCAAATTTTGGAAAATGGCTAATCGAATGAAGGAAGAAGACAAGACTGAAAGTATTATCCGCAACCTCTTGAAACTACCGGATAACCGAAGGTGTATCAATTGCAATAGTTTGGTATGGAATTTCTTCTCTAGTCAATTCTTCGCTTTCCATGTAGCTACCCATTTTACTTGGCGAATTCCCTGGTTCCCCACGTGCTGTATTTGAAAGGAAAAGTAAAAAGTCCTCTACTTGTAATTGTATCACACTTTTCTTTCGGAGAATCAAACATGAAAGACTTGCATACATGGTGCATTTTAGATAGCATAATGCTTTAGAATGTTATTAGAATCATCGGATAAACTTAACTTTGTTAGGAGAATATCATTTGGCTGACTTTCTTATTCCAGAAGGATTTGCAAGTTATTAATTTTTTATTGTGAATACCAATTGAAATATTGTGAAAATATACTAAAACAAGAAGCTATGATATAAACGAAGCCTCCACATATATGAGTTTGTTCCAGTGCTGCGGTATTGCTTATTTACTACTTCTGCACCAAAGTGTCAAGTATTTGCATAACTACATAAGTATTTCAGTTGGTGTAATTGCTTCAAGCCGTTTCTTCAATTTGCTGAGGTTTTCAGTTTCTGTTCAATAGTTTTTGATAATTGATATTAACATGAGTGCTTCTCGCAGGGCCCTCGATATGTTTGCACAACATTCTTGATGTTTGTTTGTACAAACTGTAGTGGAGTACAGTAAGTATTGATACTTTCTTTTTTACTTTCCTTGCCTTTCTGATGCTTCCTTTCTTCATTTCCTCCGTCTTATTCTGATCATGGTGAAGAGATGCACAATGAAATTCGATCTGGCATTCTTGAATGTCTTGTGATATAGGGTGCTTCTAGTTTTTGAACTTTGACACTCTAACCAAGAGACATCCATTTGTGCTTACTAAAGTTTTCTAATTACTTATCAGTCGTGAATTCACTCATCGAGTAAAATCAGTATCAATGGCAAAATTTACAGCAGAAGATGTTGCTGCTCTTCAAGCAGGTGGAAATGAGGTGAGATGCATTTTTCTTCATCTATATTTCTTCTTGTTATCTATCATGTATGACTTGTTAGTTATTAATAATATCTACTTTACAGAGAGCACGTCAAATATATTTTAAAGAATGGGATCCTCAGCGCCATTCTTATCCTGATGGCAGGTGGTTATTGGACATCTCTTTTTTCATATCTCCGGTACTTTCTTTTGGAACATCTTATAATTCCCATTATTGTCTGCAGTAATATTCATAGGCTTCGAGAGTTCATCAAGCATGTCTACGTTGATAGGAAATACACAGGTGAGAGGAACACTAGCGGGCTTTCTAAGCTGAGATTGGTAAGCTCCTCCATTTTTCTCGCACATGCATTTTCTCTTTGTATCTTATCTTTCATAAATGTGCGCCTTATCTCGCCATAGCAAAACCAACAACTTTGAACCTTTTAGTTTCATGATGATTAAAAGTTGGCATTTCTGCAGAATTTCTTTTACACGGTTATTTTTTATAACATAATGTATCTATATTAAACAGATAGAGAAAGATTCCTTCAATGAGATTAGGAAGGTTAGTGCACGTCATGGTGGATTAAGAAGCCCGCGCATTGAGAACAGATACGACAGGCATTATGGTGAAATAATTAGTCCTGGTGGAAGTGATAAAAGAAGTTCAAAATATTATTATGATGAACAAAAAGGTCCTCGATTTTCTAAAGAAAATTTAAGAAATGGAGGTTACAGGAGGAGTCTTGCTCACATTGAGATTGTTGACGAGAGGATTCGAGATGATGGTTATGGAAGCAGCAGATTCGTAAAGGGAGAATTCAACTTAAGTATCAGGTCACCTGACAGTCAGAAGAACATCGAGAAGTCTTATTCACCATTGGTCCGCCGCGATAAAGATAAGTTTGGGGAGAATTTACCACCTAAACAAGTAGGTGCTGATAATAAAGCACACAATTTGGAGGATGCTGGAGGTTCTGCTCATAACCAGGTATTCGTAGATTCGTATTATATTGATGAATATGCTGTAGGTGTGGAAGTCTGTTATTAATCTCTTTTTTTCATTTGATCTGGGTTTTTTATGTGATTATGTCTTATGATGTCATGTTACCTTTCGGAGTCAAGTTTTTTATTTTTTTTATCTTTTTCAGTCTTCTAGTTTTATGTGGCTGGTTAATAGAATAAAATTCTTCATATTTTCACCTTAACCGATTTCTCTATCATACTTTATGCTATTATATATCCCTGCATATTAAGCTTTGGTATCAATACTAAATACCTATATTGTGCTGACTACTGAGGCCATTCTACTTAATTGTTTACTTTCTGATACACAACAATTATTTGTCTTCTAAGTCCCAGAACGTCACATCGTCCACTGAGCAGGAATCTGGTGGGAACCCTAGAGAACATAAAACACACGTTTCAGAATGCTTAATTGACATGCGCACCAATTTTGAGACCTCTGATACTACCGCCTCATCAGAGACACAACAAATACCTTCAGCTGCTGATAATGATTATGGTAAACAGGCCTCCTTTGAATTATCGGCAAAGGAGCAAGCATCTTTACATGCCCCAACTGTAAATACTTTAGAATCTTTACTGCTTGAATTATCAGTTCCATCCTTCACCTTCGCTGAAGGACCTGGAGGTAATTTTGCCACAGGGAGTGTTTCACTGGATGTGCCCGTGATGACATCCTCAGTGGCCCATGATGTTGGTACTTCTTTGACTGTGTCAACGACTAATGTGCCAGTGCAACTTTCGGGTGGAAGCCTTCCACAAGCTATGTGTACCAACCTAGCAAAAATTCCTGATGGCCAGCGTTTACCAAGTTTGCAGAAACAACAACCTTCTGCATCTGCTACTTCAGATAGTGGTTTAACTTCACAAAATGTTTCTCCACAAATTGAAGCTCCAAATTTTGAGGTGAGCTGATGTGAGTGTGACTTTTACAATGTTAAGGGATGAAATTAATTTCTCTTGCAAAATTTGAATTTTGTTGAAGCAGATGCAGCCATGGGTTGGCCCACTGGCATCAGATTCACATGGATCTTCAAGTACTCCCTCTGAACTCTCGGAAGCTGTCTCAATAATATCTCAAGATGCCGCTATGGAGGCTAACTCGTTATCTCTATCCAAGGAGGCTACGGATAGTGGAAGAAAAGAACTTCCAGCAGTAATGGGATTTTCTTATATCATTTCATTCTTTCCCAGTATAATTATTTTCTTTTTAAAGGTGTTCACTAAATCGTGTCCAGGACCTTTTTACTGCAAACTACTCGTTGGCACCACCACCATATTTAGGTTGGCAGGCTGATCTACACCATGTCATGGATTACAGATTACAGCATCCCCACAACACAATGGTATATTATCAACCGATGATTAAGTTAATTCTGTTAGGTTCTGAATTTAAAAGTAATGATTTTTCTATGACCGGATTTAAAAACAATGATTAACTCAAATTTTCACTGTTATTTTCCTTTTCAGCCTGTGACGGCCTATGCTAATCCAACAAGATCAACAAATCCGTTTGATCTTAACGATGGAAAAGCTGAGCTGAATGTTTTACAAGTATGCTCATTATTCACACTAATATGGCGTTCTTTAGTGGAATTAATCTTATTTTATTCCTTGTCATTTTTCCGTTTCCAAATTATTTCTATTCTTTCTGAACTTTAGCATTCTTTTGAAAATGCTAATTGTGCGTTCTAAACCCTTGTATGCATATGCATCCTTAAGGGGTTAACTTAGTGGTAAGGGTGAATGCTGGGATGTGTGGATTAGGCGCACGGTATTAGGTTCGATTCCCCCTAGCGTGAATGTCTTAAAGCCACTAGGAGGTCTCTCGGTTGAACCACCAGGGCCTCATGGGATTAGTTGGGCGAAGCCCGGATACCCATGGTTATAAAAAAAATGCCTTGTGTGCATATTAGCAAACAGTAATTATTACTGGTCGAGTGGTGAAGCAACCGATACTGATAACGGTGAATAAATGTATGCAACTCAGAGCTAGGAGATATGACATATTTGAAATCCAAAATTAAGCATGTTCACTCCCACATTACAATTTTTTTGTTAAGAAACAAAGATTTTCAGTATATAATAAAAGGATTTACAAAAGAGGACAAGAAATCCTCAATACTTCAAAACTACAATACTTTCCCTGTACTATCCAAATATTGCCCTTTTACAAAATCCACTCAATTTACAATGCCTCTCCGGTATGAGAGGACCAAAAAGAATGGAATATCCTTAAAAAAAACTTCGCCGATACCCATTTAGACTCCATAAATTTTACATTGTCCCACATACAATTTTTGCTCGACTAAGAACGGGATGTAATTAACCAGTAATGATGTGATGCCTCTCACTCCCCTTATTATGATCACCTGGCACGTCCTTCACCATTTAACAATTGCATGCCTTTCCCATAAAGACTTGGAGGTACTTTCGCAGAGTGTTCAACTATTTTTGTGGCTAACAGTATAATTATGTTTATCCTTTGGTAATTGGTCCTGCCAAGTTATAGAAACCTGTTGACTGTAGGATCCAGAGATGAGGTTTATTTGCATATGGATTTGGTATGCAGAGACGATATTTGTAGATGGACTAGGTTTACCAACGAACTTTTAGATCTGAACTCACCAGTTCAAGTAGACTTGGAGGCCACATATAATCGTGTCAACTTAGAGCAAATTTGCTGATTGCAAAGCAATTCGTGTTACTGGCTATCGTCAAACGTACTTGTACAAAAGAAAAAAATGATAGTCAACTATCACCTCCTTTTTTAGGTTTTTGTTTCTTCAAATTCCTATTAATGATTTGATAAAGCGTAGACAACTTTCTGCAACCTCCGAATCTGGATATGTTTGTCTGTGATGTAGTTTCCTTCTATGGCATCTTTACAAGGAGCATTGCCTCAAGGATCAGCTCCTACAGGCTTAGTGCAGAATCCTGGTTTTCATATGATGGTGTCTCCATCACCATCTCATTCGTATTCTGTGCCACCACAGCCACCTTCCTTCGCTTCTCTTTCTCCAAGTAAGTACACTTAATTATCTTAACTTTTTTTCTCCTTGCTTTGCTTATGTTTGATTCAATCATCCCAGGTGCTGGTATGAATCAACTGGTGTATACTAATGTGCCTCCTCTCAGGTAATCTTTGTTTCTTGGAACCTCCTCTAAGCATTTTTTTTTACCAAACTACCCAACTTATCTTACCAAAATGTTAGAAAATTTGGATTCATTGAATTCCTTATCTAAGGGACTCTGTGTCCATTGCGTGTGTTCATCCAAGTAGAATAGCGTGTCTTTCAGAATATCTTGCGAGCGTACTAAAAGGGGACATGGAATAAAAAGACGAGTAAAATTTATCGAGTTATCTTGAAAATTCTTCTTGACGTAAAACATGGTCCATAATTGTAAGTTGGAGCAAACACGGTCAATTTAATTGGTTGTCTTGTGTTTTTCAAGGCTTTACACAAGAAATATGAGCGCTTCTTTACTTTCAGTAGAAACAATAGCAGTTCTGGTTTCCTCTGTCCACACATTATTCTGTTTACACCTTAATACCATGCAAATACTCTAAAAGCTAATTGAAAGATACAACACAGTTAAAAAAATTCAAGATTAAAACACCCATTATGCCCTACTTTAACGAGTATATAAATGATATTCTTCTACTTTTCATCTAAAGTATGTGATGTGGTTGAATGCTTGTATTAATATTGGACTTTTTCCCCGTACTTTTTCCTCAACAAGAAAATAATATTCATCAACTGTTAATCATGCAGACTGCAAAGAATTGATGATCCGGGAGGCAATGGAGCTATTTTTGGATCTTTAAACACAACTCAGCAACCAACAAGCAGAATTCCAGATTCATCTTCATTTGGGCAAAACCCATTTGGATAAAGTATCTATAACCAGTATCATGTAAATTCAGCTCATTTTCAGTGTAAGAATGACTTATATTGAGCAGTTAAACTAATTATCTTGCCCTCTATAAGCATGGACAAGCGATGAAGATCAAAGCGTTCTCAAGGAAAAAGTTTATTGTCTCAATATCATATTCATGACTTATTTGACATATTTTGCTATCAATTCTTTTGTAATTACTGATCTTAAAAAAATCGTTTGTAATTACTATATCTTTTTATGTGCCTTGCACGTGGTCCAAAGATAATAATAATATTTAAATTTTATCGGCTTAAATCATTTTGATATAAATTTGGTTTTTTTTGTGTAAATTTGATTTTTTTGTTTTAATTCTTTAGACATTCAGAATAACAAACACAAATAAATTTATATGCTAATTTTTCTTAGATAAGATTGTTGAGATATGAACTAATACATACACAAGGACGTTATAGCTATACTAACATCTCTTTAACATCATTATCATCTAGTCCAACTAAATGATTTTTTATGCTATTATCATCCAGTCAAGAATAATGACTAAATCTAGTCATTACTTTTTTGGGTCAAAAGTAAAAATGTATTAACCAAAAGTATTATACACTTGTACAAAAACATACCTAGGTATACAACATATATTATAATGCTATGCTCAGAGACAATAAAACACACCTAGGTATACAACATATATTATAATGCTATGCTCAGAGACAATAAAACACACAGTAATGCTACACAAAAATCACACATGATAGAAAAACCAAGTATCAAAAAAAGGATAAAGCACAGAAACTATACCTAGGAATCGGTCAGAACAAATCAAAAGTAGAAAGTTACACCAAATTAGAAGAATCATAAACAACTCAACCATCAACCAATGTTATCAAACCTAGCATCCACCGCTAGAAAAACCAAGGTGCACCACAGATGAACCACACTAACCAAAACAAGATCAACCCAACAACCAATATCTTAGAACGGCCAAACAAGAGACCTATCTAGGCAGCCTCGGCAAGGTAGAGCCTAAGAGATGCAGCCTCATTTGTCACAGATCAATCAACCAGTACATCTAGCAACTCCAATCAGATCATACCTCTCTCAGTAATCAAGCACAGCCAAAAATAAGGGACCTCAGCAGGCAGCCTCGGCAGTGGAAAACCCGGGAGATACATCCTCTTCTGACACGACTAAAGGGTAAACCAGGACCTCAATCAAACAGCACGAGACAGCCAGGAAGAAATCGCAGACGGACAGGGAGTCGCTATCCTCTCTCTGATGAGGGGGAAAATCCAACTCCGGTTGGGATAGTGTCGACCACCGAAGGACAGAAGTCGGCGACCCATCACGGCGGACAAAACCCAAAAAACTGTCAAAGAACTCAAACTAAATTTCTCAGGCAACCAGGTGCAAGAGAACAAAGCCAAACCGGAACCACCGCGAAAGAAGATCTGAGCTGAGACCCATGGATCTAAACTTCAAGGCTCTGTAGCGGAAGGAGGGGCCTTCAAATCAAGACCCAAGCCTCAAACTGGTGCACAGCTAACCAGAAAACAGGCAGGGGAGACCGAGATCCATACCTTAAACGCAAACCTTACATTATCTCCGAATGGCAGCGACGAAGGGCAGACCAGAGACGGTGATGGACAGACGGCTAAGATCCACAAACGCCAGCATCACCAAGCCACTCCCTCCAAAACGCTTCGAATCTGCCCAAGCAAGGCCTTCTAGCACCACCCTTTCACTGGAGTAGAAAGAAGAGGGCGGGGGAGCCCAGGGCCAGGTTCAGCGGCAGATCCGAGGGGGGCTGAAGCCGAAAAAAAGGACTGTTTCTAGAGAGAGGTGAGACTCTCTCTCTAGAAACCCTCAATCTAGTCATTATTTTGAAAGAATGTAATATAGTTTATATATGCATGTATAGTCAGTTAGAATTATAAATGCATCGATTTTCCCCCTATTAATTTGCATAATTTTATTTTCTACTTTTCTCTCGTTTGAATTATGGATGGATGGTAAAACAACAAAAACATCAACAAACAATATTAGAATTAAAAAATATTTATCAGTATTATCCAATATGTTTATTGCTTGTTGTAAATGATTTTTCTTCTACGTTAGTAAAAGTTACGATGATAATGATGAGAGATGATTAGAGAGTAAATGTTTTGTGTAAAAAATTTCTTGGATTCCATTGTATTGAATGGAATTGACCGTCATTTATTACATAAACATGTATTTATTGAATATAGCTATGAGGTTTCAAATTCTGTTTTTCCCAATAAGATAATGATTGCCTATTTAGAAGGTGTAGTTGTAAGTTTATAACTGCTGGAGAAAGTTCGTTCAATCAAAAATCATATATCATTCATAATGCTTCTTGCGCTGAAATCTCTCTTGCATCTTGGAAATCTTTTATTTCATTAATAATTTTCATATCATCATCTTGTGATGTGAACACAGACGTTCTATCGTGTCTTTTATATGTGTATTTGTACAAATATTTGACCGCTTTTAACCCGGAATATATCTCAACATTGATATGACAATTGTATCTCAAGAGTAAGTACAGATTGTATGCAACCACCCACTGGTTATCTAGAGTCATGTTTCTTATGTTCACCTACAATGATTTTTTATATGGTCTTAGTCAGTAGAGTGTGTGTGTATATTTATAAATATAATCACGAACTTAAAAAATATATGGTTTATGTAAATAGTATGGTCATTACCTGAACTCCATTGGTGCTTCTTTGTATATTGGATATGCATTATTTCTCTGCATCGTCTTTGAGTTAAATGGTCATGGATACCTGAATCTACATGCTCCATTTATCATGCATGGGCTCTTGACATTATAATGCCCTTAAGGTCCGTGTAGCATATGTCTGCTTACAACATCGTACAGTGAAAGATCAGTGTGATTGCAGGAATCTCAGCGCGAACATAGTTATCATATTGGTCGGCATCTGTTATTTTTTCCCAACTTCTCAAGACCACTAACATGTGAACGTGATAAGTCCTCTCTTTTGGAATTCTACGACATAAACATATGCAACAACTAAGCCGAATATTTTTTTTTTCACAATCTGGTCTTTTATATCTTGTAGTTTCCCTAAAAAAATCCTTGAAGTCAGGTCAGGCATATCTTGTGGAAGTCGTCCTTTTAATGTTCTTTTTCTCTTTCCATTCAAAATTGCAAGTCATTGTTATAAATAGGTTAGGCTTTCCGAAATGTTGCACAAGAGCCATTGCGTCTAAGTAACACCAGCGCATATCTCTTGGTCCTCCAATAAATGAGGCTGGAAGAACAATACGTCTCCCAACTTTGTCTCCTCTTGTTTCTTTGGTATTCACAATATCAACGATTCATTGTTATAGCTCATATCTGATATGGGATTGTTAGGTCCTATAAAAGTCAAGACGTGTTGTCTCGAGTTTGATATACATGTCGACAACATATTGTTGTAGAAGTCTTTCGGCCAAAAGGAGTATTGATTTTGATGAAGGCCTTATTTGGAGCTTGTAACAGTAATACTCTCTACATGATACTTTTGAAGAATTACATCTTGATACGCCCATAATGTCATTGAAAAGTCACATTTAGTATAATAAGTAATATTCATTAAGCACAGAAGGGTAACCCTTGCATAAACATAATTAAAATATTTTTGTTACCTTGAAGTTCATTTATAATCAATTCGCCAACTGAGTTGAAGGTCATTACATATTCACATGTTGTATTAGAAAATGTAGTGACATTTTCACTATTTTTCCTTCTAAGATGTCGTATGATATCTTCATGCCAACCTGGTTCGCCATTTGGAAGAAGTAAATGATATTGTAGTGAATCATAACAACTGAAGTAATGTTGTATTCTACGTCAACTTCCTGAATGGGCGTGTACCAAATGGTATGTATTTTCAATTCCTTCAATCCAAATAGCTGCAACTTGATCGGCTGTTGGTAGATTATACACACGTTGATCAATACCAACATTGCTTGCAATGTGAATATACATATTTTCAATTGATGAGAAACGACTTAGAGTACGAAAGAATCTGCCATATGCATTATTATGCAAAACAGACATAAGTCTTGCCACGACATTCTCATTGAGGCCAGCGTTTTCTAAGATCCCAATCATGTTCCGTAATTCATTGTTAGTGTCATAGAAGTACAATTGGAAAAACTTTGGTCTATCTTCAGGTAATAGCACTGGAGGATCGTAATAAATTTGTCCTTGTGCTCGAAATGTGTATACCCCTTTCTTTATGACACGAGTGTTTTATCCAGGTTTACTTCAAATGAAGTAAAAGAAAATATATTATTATATGCTCTAATATGTTTTCTAAATGAAATACCATCCTCATATTGGTCGGTAAATACTGCATATAAGTCATCAAAGTACTACAATCTCAGCAAGTTGTATATGACCATTGCATTAAATACATGACATATAAGTATTCGTACAAGAGGGATAAATGAATAATATCCATTATTATTTAAAACACGTTATACCTGCTCATTGAAGTAACAAAACACAAATGTTTCATGTTCGAACTTGATTGCATTACAAAATGTACATGTAGAAATGATCTTTAGTTCGTGCAATGAAAAAGGTTGTGGTTCATGAAACGTTTGTCATATAAATTGTATTTATAAATAGTATCAGAAGCAAAGTTAAAGAAATAATAATAAAGAAATACACATACGCGCGCGATATAAATATTTGTTGATAAAACTATAAGTAATATATATTTTTTAAATTCACCTACCTTCGACTTCATAATATGTATGTTAACCGATCAATGAAGATTTGTTTTTAACTTTGATTCACTCGACTTCTGAATTTTTCTTTATCTGTGTTCTTGTGATTGCATGTAATATTTTGAGCATTTTCACTTGGAATCCATTATTGCATCAAGAAGTTAATACATTAAAATCGTGTGAGTTATATGGCTAAATGTTGTGTTGATAAATGATACAATACAAAAAGAACACAAACACACATAAATATCATTTATGATTTTAATTAAAAATGATGCAAATTGTGTGCGTCTTTATTGTTTTTTTTTTCTTTTATAAATTTTACTTGGGTCATATTATTTTATATTTGATCCATGTAATTAAACTGATATTTGATACTCAGCCTATTATAGCATCAACTTAATACAAATATACCATAACCCTAATTTTATTCAATTTCTTATACATGTTTCCACCGCCTAGATCACATGTATGCCATAATAGATTAAGATAATAACTTGACAAAATTTATACACAAGGTAAAGTAAATCATAATATTACATATTCTATCATAATCGTCATGAATGTTAGTTTCAATTGGAGCTGTCTCTCTACGTCGAGGTATATCTCTCTCTCTCTCGTGACCTTCGCGATCTTCACTGAGATCGATTTGTTTTTGACTGAGATCTTCGATTGTGGGTTGGGGTCTGAAGGTGGTTGGGGTTGCGACCTGCGAGGGTCCTTAATCGCAGTGTTCGGTCAGGTTCAAGATTCGTGGGTACTCTCTCTCTCTCATTGTGATTCTTTCTTCCTCTACATTTCCTAATACGCAGTTGAAAATGAGTGGATCTCTATCTGTAATTTAAGTGTTATGGACTCTGTTCAGTGTTCTTAGTGCTGAATTTATCCGGTTCAGCGTATACGGGCCTTCTATTTACTGATTTTCTTAGAAATCTAAACCCGAACATAGTGTTTAAAACCATGGAACCAAAATGTAGGTTGGTTCTCGAATTGTTTGTTGTGATCTCTTGGTCGTAGATCTAGTTTTGCATGTTGTCAAATTTTGCTTTCCATGAGGTCCACTTCCGCATGCTGTTTCAAGTTTACTTTGCTTTCCAAATCAACCAATTCTCTTTGTCTTATGAGTATGTTATCCGCACAATATCATTTTTCTGAGAAATTGTTATGGATGTTTGCAATGTCTATTAAAATTTTGATAACATTAGAGAGTTTTGATACATATCCAAACATAATTCGCTTTATAGAGGCAAGTTTGTAAAGATTCTTAAACAGTTATAGGTTTTTTTAAGGGTAAACTATAGTTTTGCCACCTGTAGGTTGGGATAATTTTTATTTTAGACCTTACGCTTTAAAAATTTGTAAAGTAGATCATACAGTTATATTTTACATTCACGTTAAATTTTACGTCACAACAACTTTTTAATTTATCCAGCTGACACGTGGGATGAAATTCTCAAAATACCCTTAATTCGCCCATTTCTTTCTTTTTCCATCTCCCTCATTCACGAAAACGCGTACTGTTTTTTTTTTTTGCAGAGTTCTTCTTCCTCCTCTGCTCCATTTTTGCAGAGTTCTTTGGGAATTGGTCAATGTGTTCGAGGCCACTACGTCAGATCGGCTTGGCAATATTACAATCTACAAGGTACAATCTGATTTAGTAGTTTTTTGTTGGTTTTGTAATGTGTAGCAATTCTTGAATCTTGCCTGAATTGTTTCCAGTTCCATTTAGATTTGATGGATTTTGAGTTTGATTTAATGAACATTTAATCAACCTTTGAAATGGTCTTTGGGATGTGTATCTCCGATTTTGGAAAGTCTGAGAAAATCGATAGGAAATTAATTTAGTGTTAGATAGTTTCTCATTCAATGTGCTGAATTGGAAAGTATAATGACAGAGAAGATAATCCAGTCCAATCTCTCTGAAATGGAGAAGAAACAGGGTAAATTCTCAGCCTTAAAAGACGAGGTAGTACGGGGGCTTATGGAGGAGCTGACAAGATCTTCCAATTGAAGCTCCTGGTTTTAACGTCGATGTTGCTTCCATCCCCATCGTCGTCACGCGGTTCATTACTGGTGTTCTTCTTGCAGACGGACAATGATTTGGACAGGATGAAAAAGATCCAGAATTTCGATCCATGTGAGGCGAACGGGTAGTGTGTATAGCTCAAGCTCGAGGTGTTCTGATAAGACACGGGGTAAGCCTTAGGTTTGTTCAGTATCTCGCCTTACCTCGTTCAGCGTTCTCACCTCGTTCAGCGTTCTCAAGCATTGTTGGAAAAAATGGTGGAAATGAGCTTGGTCTCACTGCCACTGTTTTGTACCACCATGAAATAGGTCGCGGTCTCCTCTTCTAGGTAGGCGATGCAGTTCCAATCGGGTTGGAGTCTACATCTTCTTGGTGTCTAACGACTTCTTCTCTATCACCGCCACTGTTCATCACCTTCCTACTGGATCTTGTGAAGGTTCGAGATCTTGCAAAGGTTCGAGGTCTGTGTGAAGAAATAGGGTTGTTGCTCTCATCTGCAAAGAAGACGGAGGAGGAATTCATCCCACGTGGCACAATAGCGAGGAGATGATGTCTCTCTAAGGGAGGAGGAAGAAGAAAGAAAGTAGGGGGAACTAAGGGTATTTTGGATAATTTATCACAGGTGACATCTGGGTAAATTAAAAAGTTGATGTGGCGTTAAACTAGTAGTCATGTAATGCCACATAAGCAGATCGTGACAGATTGTTATTATTTTTAAGCGGAGGTGTTACAGAAAGTCTAACGTGAATGCAAAATGTAATTGCAGGGTTTATTCTATAAAATTTTAAAGTATAAGGTCTAAAATGAAAATTATCACAAATTATAGGGATAAAATTATAATTTAGCCTTTTTAATTAGAAGTGGGTTTTATAATTAAATCGAGTATTTCTATATAGTTTTGAATGTGGGGTAGAATTATTGGTGTTTTTTTTTGCCAAAATTTTGATGAGTCAAATTTTAGGAACATCATTAATTTCAGTATATATATCAAACAAATCATGTGTAGTAAAATACATATTATTTACATCACAAAGACATTATTTCACTAAATAATGGAGTTGATAATTTATCAACTTTCACAAACTCAATGGTCTATTCAATTTTCCGTTTCTCCATAAAAATATTTTGAAGTTTTCAGCTTTCCAAGATTAGAAAAAGGCCAGGGCATTAAAGCTTTCCATGAGAAGTTATTAAATTAATGTTCAAATATTATTTTAACATGTTGACATCACAGCACATATTAAATGTATTGGGGACATCAATTCTTGAGCCCATATTGTTAGTTTGTAATAAATTGTATTAACCTTTACAGAGCCCAATAGATGTTGATGTGATTTATTTATATTTATATTCCCCAGAATAGTGTATTAAATTGACAGTCTTGCACATTTATATATTTATCCCTTCTTATATCCTTTATCTTCGTGAAAATAGTTTTTTTTCTTTCCTACATTGAATATGACCATATCAAAAGAACAACAAATGGACTGATAGATACACAAGGACTAGTAGATACAAATAAATTTATATGCTAATTTCTTTTAGTTTTGATTTTTGAGATATGAACAAGTAGATACACAAGGATGTTATAGCTATTTTTTAAGTTGTTTGCAAATGAGTATAAATTGATCGTAATTATTAGTATAAATTATTCCAAATTAGGTATAAAGTTCTTAAACAAACATTTAAAGGTTATTTAAGTGTACAGACCAAATAAATATATATGAACTAGTAGATACACAAGGATGTTATAGCTATACTAACATCTCTAGCTATACTAACATCTCTTTAACATCATTATCATCTAGTCCAACTAAATAATTTTTTGTGCTATTATTATCAAGTCAAGAATAATGCGTAAATCTAGTCATTATTTTGAAAAGAATGTAATATGGTTTATATATGTATGTATAGACATAGTTAGAAATATAAATGCAGCAATTTTTTACCAAATTAATTTGCATAGTTTTGTTTTCTACTTCTCTCGTTTGAATTATGGATGGGTGGTAAAACAACAAAAACATCAACAGACAATATTAGAATTAAAAAATATTTATCCGTAATATCCAATATGTGAATTGCTTGTTGTAAATGATTCTCCATCCACGTTAGTGAAAGTTACGATGATAATAATGAAAGAAGATAGAAAAGTAAATGCTTTGTGTAAAATTTTCTTGGATTCTATTGTATTGACTAGAATTGACCGTTATTCCATTGTATTAACGAATTACTCATTCTTTTTACCATCATTTATTACATTGAACTCACGTGCATTGCACGTGTTAAGTACAATTATAAATAAAATGTTTGAAAAGTTACTAATAAAAGACAGAAATTTAATAGATATTTATTGGAGCAGTATATCCTTACATATGATTTCTTGGGTGTAGGATGGAAAACATAGAAGCACGTATGAAAAAACATTCAAGCCTTTAAAACAAAAAATGATAAATGTAATGAATTTGGAGAAGATTTTTTTCGAATAAGGTCTAACTTGAAAAAATATAGTAGCGCAGATGAAAACCTTTTAATTCTGTAAAAACAATTTCTTTAAAATGTCATGTTTAAGCTAAGATAATTGTTATGAGTAAATTCTCCCAGTTGAAGAAGGAAAAAAACAAAAAAGAGATGAAAGGAACCTTTAAAGATGTAAAAAAAAATAATGATCGTAATAAGTAAGAAACTCAAATTTAGTGAAAGAAAACGACAATTTGACATAGGGTCTAAGATGGAATTGAATATGAAGTTTTTGTTGTTTATTTGGCATTTAAAACTCGGAGAAATATGAAGATCTGTTTAGATATTGTACATTATAAAGGAAAAATATGCGAGAAAATAGTAAGTTGAAGGAGAAAAAAGAGTAAGAAAATTATTGAAATGGGAAAATTCATTCTTATCACTATTTTCCTGTCCACTTCATAATGAGTCCAAATGTTTAAAATGTTATTTTTCACATTTTATTTTTCTCTCATACCTAATTTTCAAGATCCAATCACTTACAATACTTGTGTATACATGCAAAAACTAACTTTGTAAGGTGTACAATCCACGAAGGAAATGATACTCTTCATTGACCATTCCTTAACTTGATTCGTTCTTGTTGTCATATACGCTAGGAAATAATTGTAAAACTTTAGAAAATAAACTTCCAAAGAGAAACATTTTAAAAAATCTCTTACTTTATGTTGCTATCAGTAAAATATACATCATCATCATGACAAAGATCATAAGTTAACTTCAATGACACATTTCTAATTATTTAGTTTTGTTTTAATTGAAGTATTTAAAAGTAATTCAACTCATTAGTTTAATAAAAGGAAATGCACAGCTAGAATATATTACTCAACATAATTGTTATAATCGTGAATACAATCATTTTCCAAATAAATGTATCGTGATGTAAAAGATACAATTCAACACACATGTATTTGGGGAAACGTGTAGTCCGCATTCTTCTCCTCCTTCACCCAATTCTTCTTCATAACACTTCACTTGAAGAGTTTATTTTTCATCAGTTCAGTAGTAGAGCTCTTCCACAATTTTTCACTCACATTATTCGATCAATTTCTTAATGCTCCGTCCCGAGAAATAGAGGGTCATAATAGCTCAAATTATAAAATTGTCAAAATACCCAATAAAATAATA
Source organism: Datisca glomerata (assembly GCA_003255025.1). NCBI lineage: Eukaryota > Viridiplantae > Streptophyta > Magnoliopsida > Cucurbitales > Datiscaceae > Datisca > Datisca glomerata. The sequence continues at coordinate 873,319 of QANY01002723.1, forward strand.
TGTGAACTAAAATGTCAAGAATATGCTTAAGATTCAATTTAGTAATCCTTTTTGGCTGATAGATTCCATTAATGGAAAAACCAAAAATTTTAAATATAAAAATGAAAACACCAGCAAAAACCTAAAATAGGCGGTTAACCAAAAGTAACATTTTAGGCTTAGAAATATTATGATTTTTTCCTGCTGAATCTATACATATATTATATATACTAGTTATTCAAAGCATGTAAAATGTAAAATTACGATGGATACACATGTTTTATGTAAAAGCGAAATAAACAGTCAATTTTTTATTTAAATAAGGTTGTTGGCGATAATAATCAGTAAGTGTATCAGAACATTTCAACCAGACTGACATTTCTATAACACTCTCATCATCTAACTCAATCCAACATATTATTAAAATCAAAATAGAATAAAATATAAATAACAAATTAACAGAATTTAAAAGAATATCCATTACAAACATAACCAGTAATAAATGAAGAATAAAAATTTTGAGCATTCTACCATTAAGTAGGAGTGATTATGTTAGCGGTCCTAGATGTCAAACAATCTATAACCTAGATACCCTCCCGTTAAATGTGGGTAACAATAAAATTCATCTGATCGAGTAAATTTAAACATATATCTCAAGTAGTACGTGAATTTCAATGGACATTTTGAGATTTATAATGAAGAATGGTCACCAAATAAATGAAATTACTTTCCAACCAAAATTTTTACCATCCAAAGATTCAAGCATAGACAATCCTATGGATAGTACCAGTCAACTCAACATTGAAAGCAAACATGCGTCAAGGTGAATAGCGTAACAACTCTTAATATTATCTAGATAATCGAAAAATGCATCCACAACCTGTGAGCCCAGAACTATCAAAAGTCGTTCTATTCGAGTTCACCTTAATCCAACCTGATTGGGGCAATGCCAAAATTTTTTTAAGATATACGGGGTTCTAAAAGGACGGTCTGAAACATAAAATTGGTAAAGTGTTAAAAACTCCTTAATTGAACTCTACGTTATACCAATCTTAAAGGAGAATGTTTCATGAACAGAAAGCCAAACTAGGCAAAAGCTTCAGCAAATATAAGTTTCCTACCCTCAAATGTAACTTGGTTATGAAGAAAGCACACCACCCAAAATACATTGATAATGGAAGTCTGTCATAAACTCTCCAATTGAGTGCTAAAAGATACATTCATCGTCGTCAGCCAAATATCTAAGAAATTACGTCAAGCTTGATATCCTTCTTAAAAACACTTGACAGTGCATCCCACAGTCCACGAAAAAAATGACATTCTATAAAGAAATGATGCAAACCCTCATCTGTGCATTACAAAGATGACACTAGGAAGGAAAAATATAACACGAGTATGCAACACAGAATCAATAAGTATTTTTTCATGGAATAAACGCCAAGTGAGGATAGACCGAGATGGTGGAATAAACGACATCCAAATATGCTTATCCCAACTAATACAATTCACAACCTTAGAAAGAGAGGCATATGTAGCTTTACAAGAAAGAACATCATTTAAATAATGTGCTAAACTAACGAGTCTGGATCAGAGCTAACTACCATCCCCTCAATCTAAAAACTAACCGCTAGATGAGAAGAATGAAAAGACACCAACCCTCTCGGATCAGTGTACACATCTCTTATAAGAAACTTTAAAGGGGGATGTAACCGATGGCAATCATCTACCAAATCAATCAATGGATTTCTTAGCCAATTGTCTATCCACAAATTGGGCTTAGAATGACGACCAACAAACCATATAGACTCAAGTATTAAAGAAGCGTAATGATATTTTAGGCTAGGCCACACATAAGAAGAAGCGTACCATGACCTCCGTAGGTGACATGTGTGAAGTAACGTGCATGATGATAAGTGAAAATCATATAGTCATTACTCAATAACCTTCAAGTGAGTTTTTCCAACATTACCTTGTTAAGAATGCAGGAATCCTTGATTCCAAGATCACCTTTGTCTTTAGGATTGCAACAAAACTTTTAAGCCACTTGAGCAACCAAAAGAAGTTTCTAATAGCATTATTTTAATCCTTCAAAAATGAGGAATGCCAACAATAAATTTGTAAAGAGTGCAAAAATGAATCTTGGATCACTAAATAAATGAGACATAGTACGTCTTCCATAAATAAAGTTAAACCCTTATAAGAATCTAATCTGCTTTTAATTTTATCACCCCAAGGGTCAACCAATGACGTCTAGGCGCACCAACAAAGAGAGGAACCTTATCCCTTACACATTCTAGACGTCGAAAAAATAGCAATTCGAGTCCCGAAATGTCCTTGTCGAAATAAAATGATGGTTTATCTCAATTAACTCGCTGACCAGAAAGGGAGCCTTAAAATAAAAAACATCTAAAATCACAAGTATATTCTTAGAAGAAGCCCCGCAGAAAGTAATAAAATATCACGTAAAGAAAGTAATAAAATATCATCCACGTAAAGAAAGATCATAAGTTAATTTCAATGACGCATATTCTAATTATTTAGTTTTGTTTTAATTGAAGTATTTAAGAATAATTCAACTCATTAGTTTAATAAAAGGAAATGCACAACTAGAATATATTACTCAACATAATTGTTATAATCGTGAATAAAATCATTTTCCAAATAAATGTATCGTGATGCAAAAGATAAAATTCAACACACATGTATTGGGGGAAACGTGTAGTTCACATTCTTCTCCTCCTTCACTCAATTCTTCTTCACTACACTCCACTTGAAGAGTTTGTTTTTCATCAGTTTAGTAGTAGAGCTCTTCCATAGTTTTTCACATACATTATTCGATCAATTTCTTAATGCTCCGTCCCGAGAAATGGAGGGTCATAATAGCTCAAATTATAAAATTGTCAAAATACCCAATAAAATAATATGTGAACTGAAATGTCAAGGGTATGCTTAAGATTCGATTTAGTAATCCCTTTTGGCAAATAGATTCCACTACTGGAAAAACCAAAATTTTTAAATATAAAAAATGAAAACACCAGCAAAAACCTAAAATAGGCGGTTAACCAAAAGTAACATGTTAGGCGAAGTGGAAGTGAAATCTGTCCAAGCCTCGCCATTCCAGATCATAATCCATCCATTAGTAAGAAGTTCGAATGTCACGCTCTCATGGCCCTGAATTTGGTTGAGAAACTTAACCTCTGATTTTTGCAACAAATTCTCCGTCTCTCTCAATGGGAACATCAGACCCAATGACTCAATTCAATTTTGACAGATTCCAAGTCAGGGTAATCTAAATATGGCTTGTGCTTAAAAGGATCTATTCCACAGTACATAGCCAAGAGAACAAAAACTCCACCAATAATTGGGACACCAGAACTTCGAGTATTCTTGCTCCGACGCAGGAACAATAAGAGTGAAAATATCGGTTGAGATGATGGTGTGAGAATGAAAGGCAGTGTTTATCAATGCTTTGAAAAACTGGCTCATCGCCTATAGTTTTTTTTTTTATTTTTTAAGAAATCGCCTATAGTTTTAGTTCGGGTTGCAGCTGTTCGTGGATTTTTTTGTGAAACTTCATATGAAAAGTTTTGTTTTCAAAAACCTCTTATCAAATGTTTTTTGAACTGGTTTTTAGTTTGAAAAATTATAGTATTATTAATAAATGAAAAATACAATTTAGGCCAACTTGTAGTGCATCACAAGTCTACATAGCACAATTGGATTAGTGCATCTTGATAAATTAAAAAATTATAATCAATCTGTTTTCGTTACGTAAACTTGTAATACCTCACAAGTTGGGTCAGATAACCTTACTCTTAATAAATTGAAACTAACCAATCATAATTTGACACTCTATAATGAAAGGGGCAATTTGGGATTAACATTTAAATTATTAGGATTTATGTGTCAAATGAAAATTTTCCCATGATTGTGTCATTTAATATATTATAGGTTATAAATGAAACTAACCATTCATAATTTGACGCTCTATAATGAAAGGGGTAATTTGGGATTAACATTTAATTGTGAGGATTTGTGTGTCAAATGAAAGTTTCTCTTGATTGTGTCATTTAATATATTATAAATTATAAATGAAACTAACCAATCATAATTTGACACTCTATAATGAAAGGGGTAATTTGGGATTAATATTTAAATTGTGAGGATTTATGTGTCGAATGAAAGTTTCTCCTTAATTGTGTCATTTAATATATTATAGATTATATATGAAACTAACCAATCATAATTTGACACTCTATGATGAAAGGGGTAATTTGGGTTAACATTTAAATTGTGAGGATATATATGTCAAATGAAAGTTTGACCTTGATTATGTCATTTAATATATTATAGATTATAGATTAAGAAAAATAATTAACTAAATTTAGTACATACTTTTCTCATATTATGTATTATTTCAAAAAGCAACCATTAGAAATGATGTGAATTTATAAAAACTAAAGTCAATAGTATTGAGACATGTGTATAAGTGAGGGGTAAAATTATAATTGACATAAAAATAATTGGATAGAAATGGTAAAAAAGTTTTCCACTTGATTGTGCATTTTAATATATTAGAGATTAGTTGTGAATTTTAGGTAAATATATATTTGCTAATAAAAAAATAAATATAAATTCAGAATAATTAGACATATTAACATAGACATATTTTTTTGTTATGAAATCTATTATTTTTTCATTAAATGCATATATTTTTTTAAGACGGAGCAATTCCTTGTTTTTGGGGAGAGTCGGTAGTGCTTCTTTTTAGTCAAATACATGTTTGCTAATCAAATAAAAATAAATATAAATTTGGAGTAAATATATTACAGATTATTTTTGATAATATATTTACAAACCTTTGTTTAGAAAAGGAAATATATATTTATATGCATTGCAATAATTATTTCCATAAATATCGTTATAACTATTTATGAATTTATAATAGTTATTTTAGTAAATTAATCATTGTTCTGATAATAATTATTTACATAAATTACATTAAAAATGATAAAAATGATTATTAACAATAATATAATACTATCAATTAATACATATTGACTGTATTGCGAGAATAAAAAAAATATGCATTCAAAATTTGTAATATATATATTGCAAAAAAAACCGTAAAAACTTATTATTTATAATTAAATAAGTATATATTAAAATAATTAAATGTTTATTAGTTATAATTAAATATAATAATTGTATTCTTTGATTTTTAAATGCCTAAAATGGATAAATATTTCCGATAATTCAAAAGTCAAAAATCATTTAGTTTAGCTATCAATTAGGATGAATGGTATTGAAATAAATGTAGTTGATGAGCTATTATAGTAAATGTAGTTTACAATTTTGTTGATCTTTTCTAAAAGAGTTATTTTCTAATAATTATTATTTTTTAATTTTGAATTATAGGAAAGATTTATCCATTATGATAAATTTTATTGAAATAAATGTAGTTGATAGGGTATTATAGTAAATGAAATTTTAATTTTGCTGACTTTTTCTAAAATGATTATTTTTCTAATTATTATTACTACCGGATATTTAGCGAAATAAAATTTTTAATATATATTTGCCTAAAACACCCCCTAATTTTTCTAGTACTGAAATCATTATCCGCTTTTTATTATTTCAGAGAGTTTTTAGTAAAGAGACAATTCGATTTTAGGGGCTTTTTTCCTTATTCACATCCAACACCAGAATAAAGAGACGTAGAAGCAATCAGAAGTTGATGCAAGAGTTTAGTATCTTGTTTGTTGCTCCAGATGAACCCTAATATTGATTGTTCACCTTTTACTGGATAATCTACTAATTATCTTTGTAACTCGGAGTTTATCCCCATACACACCATCAGTTGTGGTAGTTATGCAAGTTTTATAATGACATTGCGGATTTGAAGGCTGACAGTGATAACAATTTTATGCAAGCTATTGTCTCAATCTTCATTGTATTGCCAAGTTAAGAGAACGCTCTGATTCTTAGTAATTATAATTCATTTGGTTTTGCTAAAGTAGTAAATAGCCAATTAGTCAACGAATTATATAAGGCGCCTACGTGCTCGTTTTTGTTCTAATTTATAGTTTTGTTGTCTAAATGCTTGCAGCTTCGTCAGTACAAATGAAAAGTAACAAACAGTTTGAAAAACTCAAGTTCAAAGTGTTCCAATGCTTCATGACGTAGGGCATATATGTACTTCAGTGCTTGTGACATTAAATTAAATAGTTTGACATAGTTCTTCAGTCATCTACTTGAAAAAGAGCTCAATGGAATTAAGGAGTGTCATTAACATTAAATAGTTTGGCACAATTCTCCGGTCATCTATTTGAAATAGAACTCAAGGGAATAATGAGTCTAATTATTCATTTTGTATGCAACACATTTCTAAGATGTTATAATATTTCTTGAAGTTCAAGATTGCTCTGATTCACTGTGCATATGCACATTCTTCCATCACTTTTTTGTTTGATAGAACCATGCCGCGAAAGGTGAATGAACTATGACATTGATTATGATGATGGCTACGATGACAATGAAGATGGTGGCTATGATTATGACTATGAACTATGGCATTGATCATAGTCATAATCATAGCCCAGAAAGGAATTTCTGGGCTTTTGATGGCTTCTGGGCTTTTGATAGCTCCTCCAATACTTAGGAAGAAGTCATCTCTTTTTTCGTTCTGTTATGTAAAGAACGGATCTACTCTGTAGATCCTTCGATTGAGGATGATATTTTTTATTCTTGGTCTCTTTCCCCTTGATTTTTGTAAAGCTCTTTTTTTACCTTTTGGCTTTTGTTTCTTTTAATATATACTTAATAAAAATGCTAAGACATTGTAAACTATCCTCCTTTGTAGCGAGCCAGCTGATAAGGTCAAATCCTTTTATATTCTCGAGTTACTCAGATCAAGAATAATACTTTTTCCAAAGCAAACTGCTAAGTTATAGAATAACCGACTTTCTTGTTTTGTTGGTAGTTAAATTATTTTCCCTCCCCTGATATATCTTTTACCTAGAATCACAATATCATTTTCCATTATCATCTAGTGGTTGGGTCGTTGTCAAAAATTCAGTGTTAAAATCTGAATAGTTTGTTTTATTTTGATGCTACAATTTTCGAGCTGCCAATCATACAGACATAAAATCTCCTCTAGGGGTTTCATCATGCGTTACCAGAAAGAATGCCGCAATCAATCTACAGTCAACTTCAGAAAGGTCAGATAGTTTTTCTGCCAAGACCCCAGATAGCAGTCAAGACAATATGACTGAAGATTATTTTGTGAATGAAAAGGAATCAATACTCAATCAGGTTTTAAAGTTCAGATAACTCATCTACAATAATGAAGAAAGGAAAACAAGTTACTGCAAATGACAACAAATTTTCATCGAATGTGAAAACTTACACACAAGCAAGTGATGAACGGTCAGGCAGCTCTTCTTCCTATTATCTCATCAATCATAAAGTTGTTGTTCTTTATTTCCAATTGTTCTTTATTCTTTTCGCCTAGACGTTGTAATGAGGTCGCAGATAGATTAATGAAATTTTCTGCTGTTCATTGTTCTTCGAAGGTCTGGGTTGGGGTTTGCCCCCCAATTATTTCAGATATGGATGTTCTCTCATTTTAACGAAGATTTGTTAGTTTAAAAAAACACATTTGTACAAGAATATGAAAATATAACTCAGGCTCATAATCTCATGATATGGATAGGTTTAACTATTGTGATAATCCATATGTTGGGGGTGTTTTTCTTGCAGATGACCTAAATACAGAGTTTGGCTGACGTGCTCCGTATTCGCGTCAATAATCAAATAGGTTCAATGAAAAAGTCTAAAATCAAGCCTAGGTGTTTAACTGAATGTTGGGCAATTCATTAAATACCATGATCACTCTCCATGACCCTCAAATGTAAAGAAATGAGAGAAATGAAGGAAAACAAAGTATAACTGAGGAAAATGGTTTTGAATTGATACTAAATAATGGAGTTTATATTGCATAGGCTTCTTTATTACAAAGACTGAGTAGAAAAGATGGATTCGGTTTCTCTAAGATTGGCTTAAGGTCCCCCCTTTGCACGGAAGCATAAATTGCTTCAATAGAGGATTTTTTCTTACCTCTTCATTCTTGCCACCTTCCTTGTATCCCTTCCCCCTTTTATAGACGTTTTGATCGAGACTTTGGCGCCAAGAGACTCTGCATGGTCTTTGTTGGAATATGTCAATAAAGTAGCGTGTAAAAACTATTTATTTGTATTTAGTTATTTATCAGACATTTGTATTTCTAATTTTTTTTATGAATAAATTGAAAGTTTTATTTTAAATTAAAGCGTGTTTGTAAATTACTCAAGTCCCAGAACTATTGTCAACGGAAGAAAAGTGAAGACATAAGCGTCTCCGGATGAACTCTTCTGAAATAGTTCAGAATGATATTCGCAGTCTTAGGATCGACTAGACAATCAAATTTGATTACGACCATTAGGTTGAACCGTTAGATGTCAATCTTGGGGTATAAGAGTGGAGACTTAAACGGGTAACCTAGACATGTTGTGAACATGTTGAATAGACGGATAATAAATTAGTTAAGGCCCAAAATCGTTTACCAAGCACTAAATCTAATTGATACACCTTAAGGGTATTTTCATAATTACATTAATTATGAGGTGAATACGTAACTTGACTTGGTTAGTTGCAATCTTTGATATGCAAAATGAGTGAGTTCGATTTGACGGGCAATACCTCGGTTGTTGATATTGTAATTTAATTAAGTAAGAGTTGCGTCATTCACAGATATACAAATTCGTGGTTGGATTGCGAATGCAACAATATCACCTCATGCTTCATTGATGAATGTGTGAATAAATTAACTTGGCCAAGTATTCGATGAAATGAGTCATTAAATAAGACTTGTGAATTGTACGAGACAATTCACTATAATGTCTTTCTTATTCACAGTCAATAAAATGAGTTAAGGAAATAATAACAATAGGGGTAAAATGAAAATTTTACATTATGCTCTTGTTACTGATATTCACGATGAGTATTATGTTAAAATATTATGTGGACCCTAAAAATAAATAGAGTTTATTTACACCAACAGAAAAGATAGCGCGCATGAATCGAGAATTGATTTGACATCGAACTTATAGTGAACTCGTACGATGTCAGGATTAAATAGATCGTAAATTTATGGAGATAAATTCACTGGGTATTTAAATCTCAAGCTTTGTTTATGGGAGTCCATTCGGCCTCAGAAATAGCTCAGAGAACATGAATAAAAAAATGAACTAAGTTGGAACAAAATATATTTTGGTGCAATGCATATTTTCTAAACCTATATGTCATAGGTGATGTCATTTAAATTAGCTAAGTATTATTGTTGTATTGAATTAATTATTTATTATTTTCTAATAATTAGATAAATAGTTAAATAAAATTAATTAATTAATTAATAATGATCAATTATTTATCAACTGGTTTGATGAATTTCGTTACAACTAAAACTATAGAAGATCATATAATTTTCGGCAATAATAGATAATTAGGGGAATTTTTGGAAATTTTATAAATACGAGTATATTTGTAAATAACAAAAATTATCCTTTGATAAATATCTAATAACATTTTGATTGCAAATAGATAATAAGTATTAGATGCAATTGTTGTTATCAACAAAAAGAGAGAGAAACATTTTCTCCTCTCATTATTGTTGCTCGAAATTAATATGAAGAAGGAAAATTTGATTTTTCTTTTTCAATCTTTTTGAGAGTCCATACTCAAATTCCTACGTAAAATTATTCTGAGATATATTTCTGAAACGGATGGGTGGTTGTTGGTGGACTCATTCGCAAATCATTCGTGGAAGATCAAGTTCGTGATTTTGATATAAAAGCTTGAAAGAACACGAAGAACGCTCGAGAGAGTTCTACCAGTTCATAAATTCAACGATACAGAGTAAATGTGAAAAATCATTTTCCCTTAATCTATTCGTTTTAATATCGTATATACATGATCAAACTAAAACTGGTTATACATTATTTGATGTGATTAAATAACTTAAATCAATTTTTTGTTGATATTCCGCTCACGAACCGTACATGATTCAAATCTAATTTTCTATAATTTTTAAAACCAATCGGTCCTAGCAGTCTTCCCTTGCTGGTTTGATTATGAGTTGTAAATTGACCCCTCACACATTTGGGAGCTTTGATTGATCGACTATGATGCATTTTCCAGTTTTTTTCTTGGTGACCTCCATTTTCCCAATTTGGGAGTGAAAGCTCTTTATTGCGCCACCCGCTTTTTGCTTCAGCTAATAAAACCTCTTACATTGCCCAAGTGCCTCAACTTTTCTTTGCCGATTCTTCCTCCACGCCTGCTTCTTCTTTCTTTCTTCTCTGCGTCACCGTCCTCAATATTCCTCGATAATACAGACACTTGTTGTTTTTCGAATATAAGCTTTTCTTCCTTCTCTCTCTTTATTTCTTTCTAGGATTGGCTTGGGTGAGCATCTTTGGTGCTCCTTTATTGGGCTGCATGACAGGTTGAGTCCATATCAGCCTTCTCCTCAATGTTAGACGGGGGTCGGGCTTTCATACAATTGCTGGGCCTTGATCATATTTTGGGCATCAACACAATCTCATCCAAATGTGCTTTTTGAATGTGGTATTTTCTATGATTTCCTCCACCAACAACATACTTTTGAATAATGTCTTATTATTTAAGAATAATTTCCTTGACATCCTATCTAGTTTTAAAAATGACACATAATTTAATTTTATTAAAAACATGTTTGTTTAGTTGTGGAAGAACGCTTTAAATTTGACCCCACCCAATTATTTTAACCCAAACATAAACAATTTTAGTTTTACATATAAACTAGGTGAATGCGGATTGTAATAGGAAAAAATTTGATTTTAACGTTTCAGAATTGGAAAAAACAAAGGGTAATTTAAATATTATATTATATTTGATCGGAGTTAATTTAAATCATAACAGTCTGTGAGTTTTTTAACCACAAAAGTCTAACATAAATGGAGGCGGAGTCATTTTTCAAACTAAATAAATTCGGTCTCATTCAAGGAATGCACGCAAGTTTTGATAAATGTTCTCTATGATTTATTTTCAACGTCCTAGTAGAAGGGTAACTACGTCATTAGACTCAATGTTTTTTTTTAATTGTGGAAGAAAAAAATATAAAAATGAAACATAGAGAGATTAAGAAAGGACCCGGGACTTTGCTTACTACTCAGAAACACGACCTCCTCTCTCTCTCTCTGGCATCCTGGCCTCCGACCCTCCCTCTCTTGTTCGCACGAGAATCGAAGAATCTCTTCCTTTCGCTTTGGTATTATCTCCATCTAACATTCAGATTTTCAGAACCAAATATCCGATTTACTGCGAGCCAGCTTCAGCTTCAACTTTTCTTTGACTCTGTTAGTGAAGGGATAAAAAAAATATTTCACTGCCACGTGGAACAAAAGAACTAACCAAGACTCATGAGAAGAGTTGAGAATGCAAAAATGGAAGCCGACATCTCGAGAACAGGGAACCATCGCCTCCAAAATGGGAAACCGACGTCTCTATAACGGGAGGCCATCGTCTCTAGAACGGGAAACCAACGTCTCTAGAACGGCATGTCATTGAGTCCAGAACAAGAGCGAACTTCTCGAGAACGGGAGATCATTTCCTTCAGAACAGAAGTCGACATCTCGAGAATGGGGAACCGTCACCTCCTAAATGGGAAACCGACGTCTCTATATCGGGAGGTTTCCGAGGCCAGAATGGGAGTAGACATCTTGAGAATGGGAGATCATTGCATCTAGAACGGGAAACAGCATCTCAGGATTGGGAAATAATTACTTCATGGACATGATAGGACATCAAGATGAAAATGAGGATTCATATTGGCAGTTAATTGGCCATGATTGACTGGGTAAGATGCATCACTCGGACAAGACAGGATTGGTAAAGTCACTAAGTGGCTCCGATTAATTGGCTCAGAACCACAGGGAATTGTCATGTGGTAGCAGTTGATAGGGCGGCTGAGCATGACAAATGAAAGATAAAGAATAAATGAGATCCCGTGAATGGGTGTGATCTTAGGTCTGACCTCATCTGATGCTTTGATTACTATTTGGCTATTTTTAGTTAAACCCATGTAATGAGAGATCTATATAAAGCCAATCTACTCAATAAAATGGGAGACTTGGAACTTCAGAGAATTTTTGGAATTATCAAGCCTTTCTTTACCTTTCACAAACAATAATACAAGTTCGATCGATATTAACATAATTTCCCTGATTTTTCTCAAAGTCTAAGAAAAATCAATTACATTTTGATGCTTTTCATTGAGAGCCTGAGAAAAAAGGCTTAAGAGACCTATCTTACAATACTATAAACATGCCTAGAATCAGGTCTAACATAGCCCTAAATGGAAATAACATATCCAAAAATGAAAACGTGCGGGTCAACCAACCCCGCCCACAAAAATGTTGGAGGCGATCCTTAATGGGATGCACGAGATGGAAAGAAGGAATACCGAAGCAACGCATAATGGATGGCAGAATGTACAAGAGCAAATCAATATGCTACAATAAGAACTCATGAAACACAAGCAAAGGTAAGCCGCAAGCGAATGATGACGAATAGGAAACCCACTCTGAGGGTGACCAACGAAACGAAAGGCAAGGGGACCATGAGAACGACAAGAATATACGACGAGAAGAATATGTCCAATCGTAAAAATTTGTGAAGGAAACTACGGAAGAGGTTCAACGACCCCGAATCATGTCAAAAGAAGCAGTAGGGAACTATTCGACCAAAAAATGACGGAGATAATGAATCTTAGGCCCAAAAGTTTTAACAGCCCCCGTACCCAAGAAATTCACCGTACCCAGGTTCAAATGGTATAAAGGAAAGTTTGATCCCATAGACCACCTCTGATGATTTAGACAAGACATGACGCTATACTGATGACAAGCCGATATGTAGAATGTTCCCTACCAGTTTAGACGGGACATATTTGAATTGGTACTACTCCTTACCAATGCACTCAGTCACTAACTTCACTACTATGTCCTTAATTTTTAGAGAATAGTACTCAACATACTTTACCATCATGGAAGACTCGGAACATCTAATGACAATCTCCACCAAGGAAGGGGAATCCCTGAGAGAATACACTCACCGCTTCAAAGATGAAATGGTCAAGGTCAAGAACTGCGATGATCGGTTCGCCAAATTGGAAGGACAAAGGGAAACAACCAATTCACATCGTCGACATGGTCATAGTACTAACCAAGCAAGAAGGGACGACAAAAAAAGAAAGGAAGATATACTGCAAACGGCCAATGTGGGAAAGACATCAGCTGAAGCACTCAATTAGTAACGGGAACTTGCTGCTTGTGTTCGGCGACTCCGATCCAGAAAACGACGAGCACCACAATGATGCCCTCGTTATTTCAATTTAGGTTGGCACTCGTTTGTTAAGGAGAGTCTTGGTAGACGACGAAAGTGCAGTGAACATTCTATATCATACAACCCAGTAGGCGCATATATGTTTAACCATGTGAGTGAGTTCGCGGTACTGAGAACAACTTCCCCGTACAAATAAATTCTAGGGAGGACTTGGCTCCACAAAATGAAAGTTGTACTCTCAACATTCTACCAAGTGTTGAAATACCCGTCTCTAGAAGTAGCGAAGTGAAAACAATAAAAGGCGACCAGGTCGCGACTCGTATCTACTCAATAACCACTTTAGGATCTGTAAGGAAAAAAGATGCAGAAAAGATCGAAAGACTTGCATATCAATAGCAATTATAGGGAGACAGGTATGACGACCCAAGGTGCAAAGTTAGAGAAGAAACAGAGCCCCTCTACTTAGAGGAAATGGCCCAAAAGATAACAAACATTGGTGCTCGTCTCGAAGAAAATGAGAAAAATGAGTTGATATAATTCGTAATAGAAAACAAAGATGTGTTCGCGGCAGCATCGCAGGAAATGCCCGGTAACGTAGAAGAAATCATCTACTGTAGGTTAAACACTAATCCCGCTATGAAACCTGTGAAACGAAAAAAGAGAAGCTTCACCCACGAAAGAAATCAAGTGATTAAGGAAGAAGTTGAGAAGCTCTTAACAACAGGTTTCATCAGAGAGGTGAACTATCATGAATGGCTCGCTAACGTAGTAATGGTGCGGAAAAAGAAGGGAAAATGGAGAATATGTGTCGACTTCACTGACCTAAACAAAGCATGCCCCAAAGATGAATATCGTTGCCAATGATAAATCAGATGGTAGAGGCTTTTCTAGTCACGAACTGCTCAACTTTAGGGATGCTTACTCAGGTTATAATTAGGTGAGGATGTTCCAACCCAATCAAGAAAAAACTTCATTCAATACTGAGCATGACGTCTACTGCTACAAAGTCATGCCCTTCGGGCTAAAGAATGCTGAGCGACTTTATCAAAAGTTGATGAACAAAGTTTTTCGTGAGCAAATTGGGAAGAATATAGAAGTCTACATTGATGATATGCTGGCTAAGAGTAAGAAGCGAGAGCACCACATTCATGATCTTGAATAAGCCTTCTCTGTTCTAAGGTAAAATTCCATTAAGCTAACTAATTACACAACGAGGAATTGAGGTAAACCCAGACCAGGTAAAGGTAATTATGGTAATGAGGTCCCTGTGGAACCTCAAAGAGATCTAGGGGTTAACAGGAAGATTTGGCCGTTCTAAATAGGTTCATCTCCAGGTCAACGGATAAATGCAAACCTTTTTTGGAATGAAGACTGTGAAGAAGTATTTACAAAAATTAAACTGTACTTGACTACCCCTTTTTACTCTCCAAACCTATTCCCGGCGAACAACTTCTATTATACGTAGCCGTATCAACGGGAAAAGTCAGTGCAATACTTATCAGAGAAGAGCAAATGAAGCACAAACCTATATACTTTGTAAGTAAAAACCTTGTAGCTGCGAAAACAATGTATAGGCGAATGGAGAAACTAGTGTTAGCAATTGTAACTGCAGCATGAAAATTAAGGCCCTACTTTCAAGCCCATAACATCAAAGTATTAACCGAACCTCTCATTAAAAGCATTTTGAACTCGACAGAAACAAGCGGAAGAATAGAAAAATGGTCAATTGAGCTAAACCAATACGACATCAGCTACGAGCCCCGAGCATCAGTAAAAGGATAAGCGTTAGGGACTCCGTAGCTAATTTCATAGGAAAATAAGATGAACGGTGGTGCACCAAATAGGAGAAAGCCGGAGACTGGACGCTCTTTGTAGACGGGGCTTCGAACAATTGAGGAGCAAGAGCATGGTTGGTGGCACAAACTCCCTTTGGGGAAATATTGGAGCATTCCATCTCCTTTGAATTTAATGCCTTAAATAATGAAGCAAGATATGGAGCACTGATCGCAGGAATATCCGTGCTACATGAATATGAGGTAACTAAAGTTAAGATTTTCTGCTATTCCATGTTGATCGTAAAACATGTCACGAGAGAATATACGGGAAATGATGAACGGATGATGAAATACTTACAACGGGTGAAGGATCTTCTTAAAACGATAAAAGATTATGAAATCCAGCAAATTTCATGAATGGAGAACGGTCATGCTGATGCACTAGCAAACTTGAGATCTTCATTACACCTCCCTAACAGAAGGAACGTCCCCGTAGAAGTTCTGAAAGAACCAAGCATCTCGCTCCCATTAGCCAACGTGGCCGATGTAGAAGTTGAACGGGAGCACAGTTGACGGGACAACACAATCTACTTGCTCGAAAATGGGACACTCCCCAGAAAAGCTACTTGTAAAAAAATCACGAGAACAGAGTTCCAAGTACACAATGGTTAACAAGTACTATTCAAAAAATATTTGTAAGATCATACATGAAGTGCTTACGAGAAAAAGAAGCCCAGTACGTGCTAGTAGAAAATCATGAAGGTATATGCGGGAACCACACTGGGAGCAAGTCATTAGCCCACAAAGTCGTGAATGAGGGATACTACTGGGCCAAATGCATCAAGACGCCAAACAGTATACGAAAAAATGCAACAAGTGTTAGCGTTTCATGCCCGTGACAAAAATGTCCCCAGGGGAACTCAAGACTGTAACTAGTCATTGGTCGTTCATACAATGGGCCCTAGATATTGTTGGGCCACTTCCCATTGCGTCTGCTAAAAAACGCTTATTGTTAGTAGCAACGAACTATTTCACTAAATGGAATGAGGCCGAGGCTTTTGCTAGGGTTTACGAGGAAGAGGTAAAAGGATTTTTTATGGAAGAACTTGGTGTGCAGACATAGGATCCCTTAGATCTTTGTATCTGACAATGGACTTCAGTTTACCGGGAGCTTAGTAAAAGCATTTTGTAATGATATGAAAATCACTAAGTGTTTCTTCATGCCTTGCTACCCCAAGAGGAATGGACAAGCAGAAAGATCAAACCAAGTCATACTTGATAACCTGAAGAAACATCTTGAATCTACAAAAGGAAAATGGGTAGAAGAGCTACCCGCTGTCCTATGGAAAACTGGACAACCCTGAGAGGAACAATGAGGGAAACCCCATTTTCATTATCATACGGAGTAGAAACAGTCATCCCTATAGAAATTGAGAGCCCTACCATCAGGTCCGAACTAAACGAACAACAAAATGAAGAACTCCTAAGCAACGGTCTCGATGAACTAGAAGGAAGATGAAAAGCAGCCCTTATTAGAATGGCCTATTACAATAAAAAAAGAAAATCTTATTTCCAGAAGAAAGTAAAGAAACGAGAATTCCAAACGAGAGATCTGGTCCTTAGCAAAATCTTCCAAACAGAAGGAAAAGTCGGGCGATCATGAGAGGGACCATATATCGTCAGTAAAATAGGAGGAAGCGGCTATTACCACCTAAAAAATGGGAGAAGGAATGGAATTAAAGAAACCATGAAACGCGATTCATCTGAAAAAATATTTTGTATAAAGAATGTAAATAACCCGTTATAGTGAGACACTTTTTCCACAAGGGTTTTTCTCCATATAAAAATGATGACGCCAAATCTTCTTTCTTCAACTGACTTATCACTAAATGGAACTAAGAGCCTGAAAAGTTATTGGGAGGGGCAGTTCATAAGTCCTACTCTTAGAAGAAACTAAGGGCCTGAAAAGTCATTGGGAAGGGCAGTTCATAAGTCCTACTCTCAAAAGAAACTAAGGGTCTGACAGTTCATAAGTCCTGCATCTAAGAGCATAAAAAAGTTATTGGGAGGGGCAGTTCATAAGTCGTACTTCAAAAAAAATTTAGGGGCATGAAGAGTCCTCAAGGGATATCCCATAAATCTTACTCTCAAAAGATAAAGAAGACTAAACGGAAGGAAGGACAAATCCATTACCTTGCGATAGGACAGGAAATTCCAAACACATGGAAAGTACAAACGGCCAAAACAGGAATGATATGTTATCGCCATTAGGAAAGACATGAAACACACATTGCTAAAAGATCACTTCATTAAAAAGAGAGACTACAAAACAAACAACAACAACAAAGGCTAAGATTCCCCTTCGCGAGTAACTTCAGCAGGAACCTTTGAAGTAGTCCCAGGAGTTTCTGTTAAGGGGTCAACTTGGGTATCCACCTCAGAACCAATGGAATCTTCAGGAATGAGAACGAGAGGAATGCAAGGAGCCTGGTCAGAATTAGCGTTGCGTTAACCCAGAGAATAAGTCATCTTCTTAACCTTGTTGACAATGGCTTGGTACTGACCATCGAGACCAGTTTCTCGTTTCTTCACCTCAGTCAAAGTCACCTCGGTTGAGGTCAACTTCATCTCTGTCGCAGACAACTCTTTTCAACTATTTCCAGATTTTCCCGCTGGCTTCGGCTACCGTATTCGCTTCCATCAGATATGCTTCCAACTTCACCCGTTCAACTACAGCCTCAACCTATTTTTGACGCTTCCGTTCAACGAGGATCGCATCATATACCCGGTTAATCTCCCGGACCTCAATCACGCAGCTCGCCAACTGGAGCTCCATCACATGCAAATCCACCTGAAGCCCATTATGATAAGTCACAGCCTGACAAAAATAAAAAAAATAGCTAAGTGATTAACCGAGCAGATGCAAACCAAAAGAAAAAATAAATGAAAACGGTTAACCGAGAGATCATCGCCATAACGGAAGCCGACATCTCGAGAACGGCTGAACCATCGCCTCTAGAACGAGAAACCGACGTCTCTATAACGAAAGGTCTTCGACTCTAGAATGGGAAAATGACGTCTCTATAATGGGAGGTCTTTGAGTCCAGAATGAGAGTAGACATCTCGAGAAAAGGAGATCATTGCGTCTAGAACGGGAACCGGCATCTCGAGAACGAGAAATCATTACTTCCTAGACATGATAAGACATCAAAATGAAAATGATTATTCAGATTGACAGTCAATTAGCCGTGATTGTCTGGGTAAGCTGCATCACTCGGACAATACATGTTGGTAAAGTCACCAAGCGGCTCTGACTAATTGGCTCGGAACCACATGGAACTGCCATGTGGTAGCACTTGCTGGGGCGGCTGAGCGTGACAGATGAAAGATAAAGAAGAAAGGAGATCTCATGAATGGATGTAATGCTAGGCCTGACCTCATCTGATACTTTGATTACTATTTGACTATTTTTAGTTAAACCCATGTAATCTGAGATTTATATACGCGAATCTACTCAATAAAACGGGAGACTTGGAACCTCAGAGAATTTTTTGAATTATCAAACATGTCTTTACTTTTCACAAATAATAATACAAGTTTGGTCGATATTAACATACTTTCTCCGATTTTTCTCAAAGTCTAAAAAAAATCCCAGTTAGTAAATTCATCTCTCACTGCCAATTCATGGCTGTTTTTCATTTTTGTTTATTATATTTCTGTTTGCCCAATTGTTTTATTTGATCAACTTTAACTGCTTTTTTTTTTCAGTTTTGACTTTGGAATTTCCATGTGAAATTATAAATTTTGCTAGAATCTATTAAAATTATGCATAACCATAAATATTTAAAACCGTGTAAAGGCTTTCTTTTCTTTCCTGTTTTTTTGGTGGAATAAGCATGTTGATTATATTGGTGACAATTTTTTATTTATTTTATTTTCAGTTTCAACGTGTGCTTCTCACGACTAATTGTGGAAGCTTGAGAGTTATACAATAGGATCGATGCTTTATTAATTTTTCTTATCATCTGTGACAAATTTGATACCAAATCGGTAGATCGTTTCAGTTAGGGTGTTAAAAATCGTTCAGACGTGTAATTTGATTTCTACCGAATTGAGACGTTCAGTCTCGATGAGCAGTATGATCTTTTTTTTAAGAGAGGATCAAATTTTCGGTTCAGTCAGAATTTCAATTAAATCTATACCGGACCGACAGTATAATATATATATATATATATATATATATTTTTTTTTTCTTCTTCTTTCTTTTTTAGTTTAAAAACAAACGGACTCCTCAGTCTCCCTCTCGCGACCGCGACGCCTCCCTCTCCTCTCCCTCTCGCGACGCCTCTCCTTGTCCTCCTACATCAGCTCCTCCTCAACCCTTCTCAGTTCTGGGCGTCTCCTTCCTCGACGGTCGATATTCGAGCCGCGACCTCCACCTCAAGACCAGAGACCACGACTTTGAGGTAGGCTTCTCCTTTCTGTAACTCAGTTTGAGGATTCAATCTTAGATTTAGATCTGGGATTTTAGTCGGTTCCTAATTCCTATGGTTTTGTTTTGTTTGCATGTGGGCTTTGTATTGTTTGGTTGGTGATTTAATACAATAGCCTTTTCTTCTATCCATTCCTGCGATTTAATGCTTCTTGATTAGTTCATGTATAGCTTATCAATCAATAAAATGAGGCATAATTCAGGAATGAGAAGGAAAGTCGAGGAAATTGATAAGGTAGTAAACTTCTTGATTAGTTCATTTATGCTTTGCCCGAAGTTATTTTGAGTCCAAACAGAAACAGAATCCGTAAGAGAGAGGCAGTCCAACCAAGCTCTTTGCTATCACTAGGTACTGCAGCTACTATATTGAGTTCTTTGAACTTTGGATATTCTTAAATGTTGGATATTAGTACTTTGAAGTTTGGATATGTTTGAATGTTGTGATTGAATGCTATATAAATGCTAAAAAAATTGGTCTTTATTGTTAAATAAGATATTTATTGTAAAACAGGTACTTAGACAGTAAAAACCGTCCGAACCAACCGTTGAAGTTCGGTTTGGTCGGTTCGATCCTCCATATAGGAGGACCGTGATTTTCGGTCTGGACTCGTTTTCCTCCAAAACTCCGACCAGACCGACCGTTGAACACTCCTAGTTTTAGTAAAATCAATATTCCTCAAGCTTATATATTCCCTTTTCACTCGGTCTTTTTAAACGTAGGTGTTGATCGCTTTGATGTAAATGACGGTTCCAAAATATTTACTTTTTACAGCTCAGAGTGAAACAAAAACAAGAAGTAAGTTTTCTTTTTTAATTAGATTGAATTGAAATGGTTTCCTTTGATTCTTCTCTTGGCTCTTTGTCCACATAGGAATGATGCTCATCCTGAATAACCGTTGATGGTTTTCCTTTATTTTATTGATGTAATATTTGAGTTCGTTTAAGGTCACTTATAGTTAATCACATTTAGACCCTCAACGCCCAAAAAATGTGCGTATACACAATGAATCATAGCAGTCCTGAAATTCAAGAAATATGATAGTACCTTAAAGATGTGTTGCATACAGAATGAATAATTAGACTCCTTAATTCCCTTGAGTTCTATTTCAAGTAGATGACTGGAGAACTATGCCAAGCTATTTAGCGTTAATGACACTCCTTAATTCCCTTGAGTTCTTTTTCAAGCAGATGACTGGAGAATTATGCCAAACTGTTTAGTGTTAATGTCACTCCTTAATTCTCTTGAGTTCTTTTTCAAGTAGATGACTGGAGAACTATGCCAAACTATTTAGCTTAATGTCACAAGCACCTAAATATATATATGCCCTACGTCGTGAAGCATTGGAACACTTTGAACTTGAGTTTTCCAAAATGTTTGTTACTGTTCCTTTGTACAGACGAAGCTGTAAGCATTTAGACAACAAAAACTATAAATTAGAACTAAAACGAGCACTTATGCGCCTTATACAATTCGTTGATTAATTGGTTATTTGCTACTTTAGTAAACCCAAATGATTACCAAGAATCAGAGCATTCTCTTAAATCGGCTATACAATGAAAATTGACACAATAGCTTGTATAAAATTGCCATCACTGTCAGTCTTCAAATCTGCATTGCCATTATAAATCATGCATAGGAGCACAACTGATGGTGTATATGGGGATAAACTCCTAGTCACAAAGATAATCAGTAGACTGTCCAGTAAAAGGTGAACGATTGGTATTAGGGTTCACCTGGAGCAACAAGCAAGATACTAAACTCCTGCATCAGCTTTTGACTGCTTCTACATCTCTCTCTCTCTGATGGTGTTGGATGCGAACAAAGAAAAAAGCCCCTAACATCCATTTATGTTTCAATTGGTACCCGCACTCAGAAATTCTAGTACTTAGCCTGGAGGTACTGGGATCGAATGTGAGGAAATGCATGAAACCCACTTCCAGGGGTGAGAAGTCCATGATGTACGGCGCGTGTGGAAAGCCCGTGAGGGAGATTGCCCTGTCAAGGGAGCCCAATGTCGTGATGCCTGCGGTAGTTACAATAAAAAGGGGCTGAGAAAACGGTATGATAATACTATATTTTTTATTTCAATGTGATCATCAGCGCCTGACCCTGAGATGTGGATCATCCAAGGCACATAGCATGGCGTACTTTTCTTGTTCGAACCGGGGTTTGAAACCAAACTTCTCTTCATGAGGATAGATGGGGATATTCCAACTCGGTATTCTTAAAAAAATAAAGAAGTCAGAACCAAGTCAAGATGATACGAATCAACCCCTTCTTCTTGTGCCAAAGATCTCCCTTTTTTACGTCACCATGTCCCTGACGCTTTAGTATTGTAACGACCGCAGGCTATCCTGATCTTGGGCTCCCTCGATGGGGCCTTCTCCCTCACGGGCTTTCCACATGCGCTGTACATCACGGACTTCCCACCCCTGCAAGTGGGTTTCATGCATTTCCCCACACGCGATCCCAGTATTTTCAGGCTAAGTATTAGAATCCCGGAGTGTGAGTACTAATTGAGCTACTCTTTTTATTGTAACGACCGTAGACTATCCCGATCTTGGGCTCCCTCGACAGGGCCTTCCGTCTCACGGGCTTTCCACACACGCTGTACATCATGGACTTCCCACCTCTAGAAGTGGGTTTGATGCCTTTCCCTACACTCGATCCTAGTACCTCCAGGCTAAGTACTAGAATCTCTGATTGTGAGTACCAATTGAAACATAAATCGATTTTAGGGGTTTTTTCCTTGTTCGCATCCAGCGCCAGTAGAGAGAGACGTTGAAGCAATCAAAAGTTGATGCAGGAGATTAATATCTTGCTTGTTGCTCCAGGTGAACCCTAATACCAATTGTTCACCTTTTACTGGATAGTTTATTGATTATCTTTGTGCTGAGAGTTTATCCCCACATACACCACCATCAGTTGTGGTAGTTATGCAAGTTTTATAATGGCATTGCGGATTTGAAGACTGACAGTGATGGCAATTTTATGAAAGCTTTTGTCTCAATCTTCATTGTATTACCGATTTAATTGAACGCTCTGATTCTTAGTAATTAGAATTTGTTTGGGTTTACTAATGTAGCAAATAGGCAATTAGCCAATGAATTGTGTAAGGCGCATATGTGCGCGTTTTAGTTCTAATTTATAGTTTTGTTGTCTAAATGCTTGCAACTTCGTCAGTACAAAGGAACAATAACATACATTTTGGAAAACTCAAGTTCAAAATGTTCCAATGCTTCACGACGTAGGGCGTATATATACTTCGGTGCTTGTGACATTAAGCTAAATATTTTGGCATAATTCTCCAGTCATCTATTTGAAAAAGAACTCAAGGGAATTAATGAGTGACATTAACGCTAAATAGTTTGGCATAATTCTCCAGTCATCTGCTTGAAAAAGAACTCAAGGGAATTAAGGAGTGTCATTAACGCTAAATAGTTTGGCATAGTTCTCCAGTCATCTACTTGAAATAGAACTCAAGGGAATTAAGGAGTGTCATTAATACTAAATAGTTTGGCATAGTTCTCCAGTCATCTACTTGAAATAGAACTCAAGGGAATTAAGGAGTGTCATTAATGCTAAATAGTTTGGTATAGTTCTCCAGTCATCTACTTGAAATAGAACTCAATGGAATTAAGGAGTGTCATTAATGCTAAATAGTTTGGCATAGTTCTCGAGTCATCTACTTGAAATAGAACTCAAGGGAATTAAGGAGTCTAATTATTGATTTTGTATGCAACACATCTTTAAGGTACTATCATATTTCTTGAATTTCAGGATTACTTTGATTCATTGTGTATATGCACATTTTTTTGGCGTTGAGGGTCTAAATGTGATTTAACTATAAGTGATCTTAATCCATCCCTAAATAGTCATTCTTCCATCACTTTTTTGTTTGATAGAACCATGCCACGAAAGGTGAACTATGACATTGATTATGATGATGGCTATGATGACAATGAAGATGGTAGTGATGACTATGATCTTGACGTTGAAGAAAGTGGTGAGGCACTTTCTATCTCTCTCTTCTTTACGTTGTCCTTACCTTTTGCTTCATCATGTTCGATGAGTTGATTTATTGGACCAACTCCCTAATTTTTCACGCTGCTTGTCATTCGAATGATTGTCGTTCTCCTTTCTTTTTGTCCTTTTGATGCTCGTATCAAACTTACCATTTTCTTTATTTATTTTGAACTTCTCCTCAATATCCTTGAAATGCAAGTGTCAAAGTGCAAACTATATAAACTAGAAGATCTTTTGGGAATCATTTAAAACTAGTGTTTTTCTCAATGAAGTTTTTTTGGGGGTAATGAAAAGAATGTATCAGTGGGAGGATGGGCATTCTGTTTGTTATTAGTAGTTACACGATTCTTTTCTCTAGCTAGCTTCTTCAATATAATATGTAGTTGGAAATTTAGTAAAGCTTCAATTATATGCCAAGTAATATTCATCTAATCATCACATTTCACATGTACATCTCTCAGGTTTGATTTACAAATTCATCATACCATATATCACATTGATTTTCTGTAACAGGTGGAACACCGGAATCAATCCAAAAAACTAAGAGTCCTGGGATTTGGCGTTGCTCCATTTGTACTTACGATAATGATGAAAGTCTATCTGTGTGTGATATATGTGGCGTTATGCGCAAGCCTTTGGTTGACAATGGCAGTGAGAGAACAGGTATTTAAGTGTGTTACATCCTAAATTCTTAATAGGATCCACACACACACTATATATATATAAATCTTTGCATATGTATATATATACATATATCCTATATATATATATATATCTGTGTGTGTGTGTGTGTGTGTGTATGTATATGTATGCACACACACACACTACCCTTCACGGAGGAGATCATCTGGTATAATAAACTTCCATTGATTGGTCTGATGAGAACATTCTATTTCATAATGATCCACCTGCCCATAGTCTCTGCTGCTCTTGTGGAATACTAATATTCATGTTTGTTTGCCTTTGGTAAGGAAGCCCAATATGTGGCTTCATTCTGTTGACATTTTGGGGTTCAGCAACATGTGTGCATCCTTGCTGCACAACTTTTTATTTTCTGCTATTCATTCCCCTTTCATAGAGTAGATCTGTTTCATGCAGTTGGCATATGCAAAGATTTTGGAGTGTCCATAATGGCCAAGTCTCTTTTTGCATCATCACATCATCAGGTTCCCAAAATGGCTGTATTAGTTCAAGAGCAGAATGATGAATCTGTGACAGAAATGGAAACATACATCGGCAAGATTGGGAATACTCGAGAATGTTTTCATGAATGCCATAAGGCTTTTAGTACTCGTAGCGATTATCATATTAATATAGGTCTGCACACTTAATCAAGTTTGGATCCAAAATATCAGAATCAATTCCTCAATGGTTTTAGCATATATCCAATGGTTTTAGCTCAGAAAAATTCCGTAAAATGGGCATCTTTTTCTTCTTTCAAGATGCCATTTACTCATTGTTATAATCTAATCTTTCTCATATTAATGTCTCAGCCCCTTTCAAGTTTAATGTTCCATCCCCAGATGATGTGGTTTCAAATGGATTGCGTTCTTCTAAAATGAGTTTCAAAGGTATATGTTTTGTGGCGAAAAAACTAATGATAGTAACAAAAGTTAATTTCTTTATAGTGGTCATGTTGTTTTTCCATGAACAAAAATGGGACAAATGTTATGCGTGCATACTTCTTGATTGTCTAAAAGAGTCTATTTTTCAACTGCTCTACATATTTAATTATTACTGGTGCGGTTCATGATGAACTCCATGATTTACTGCTTTTCGGAAATCATATAAGAAATGAATCTTTAATTAATTATCAGGCATCATTTTATTATGTAGTTATCTAATCTTGGTTTTGGTGTGACTGCTCCGTGTAAGTTTGAGTTTATGAGATCTTGTGTGATTAATGTGGTGGTGAGAATTTTGACACACTAATATCAAAGGGTAGTTCTAGTTTCCATTGTTTTGTTCTTAGTCTTACTCGCTTCCTAAATGTCACAGAAGTTGTAACAAAGTGTTCTCTAGATTGTAGTTGGCTGATGCAAAGACATCGGAAAGCTCTTGGTCTTTTGATGGCTCGTCTAATACTTTGGAAAAAAGGAATTTAAGGGCTTTTGATGGCTCCTCTAACTTGGGCAGAAAGGAATTTATGGGCTTTTGATGGCTCCTCCAATACTTTGGAAGAAGTCCTCTCTTTTTTCGTTCTTTTATGTAAAGAACGGATCTACTCTGTAGATCCTTCGATTGAGGATGATATTTTTTATTCTTGGTCTCTTTCCCCTTGATTTGTGTAAAGCTCTTGTTTTACCTTTTGGCTTTTGTTTCTTTTAATATATACTTATAAAAGATGCTAAGACATTGTAAACTATCCTCCATTGTAGCGAGCCAGCTGATAAGGTCAAATCCTTTTATATTCTGGAGTTTCTCAGATCAAGAATAATACTTTTTCCAAAGCAAACTGCTAAGTTATAGAATAACCGACTTTCTTGTTTTCGTAGTTTAATTATTTTGCGTCCACTGCCATGATAATTTTACTTTCCAGTGTACTGTTTTCATTGTTAATGTTCAAATGAATTTTAGTATTTTGACGTTGTATCCCCCTCCCCCGATATATCGTTTACCTATAATCACAATATCGTTTTCCATCCTCATCTAGTGGTTGGGTCGTTGTAAAATATTCGAATGTTAAACTCTGAATAGTTTGTTTTATTTTGATGCTACAATTTTCGAGTAGCCAATCATACTGACTTAAAATCTCCTCTAGGGGTTTCATCAAGCGTTACGAGAAAGAATACCGCTATCAATATACTGTCAACTTCAGAAAGGTCAGATAGTTTTTCTGCCAAGACCCCAGATTGCAGTCAAGAGAATATGACTGAAGATTATTTTGTGAATGAAAAGGGAACTCAATCAAGTTTTAAAAGTTCAGATAACTCATCTACAATAATGAAGAAAGGAAAACAAGTTACTGCAAATGACAGAAAATTTTCATCGAATGTGAAAACTTATATACAAGCAAGTGATAAACGGTCAAGCAGCTCTTCTGCATTGATTCCAAAAAGAAGAGATGACAGTGTGGATGAGAGTAGCAGTTCTTCAGCAAATAGCATCAAGGCAAAAAGTCTTACTAGTAGTAATATGGCATCAGATGTTAGATCTGCCTATTCAAATTTCATTAGTGCTAAAGGAGCAAAGTCACATGTCCAGTATAAGCCTGATAAGTGGATGCTCCCTGATCAAGGCGTTGATGCTTTGACTCAACTGAATCTGGCAATAGTAAGATAACCAGCTCCTTAGAATTCCATAGCTTAAGATATAACGGAGATATATTAGTGATCCCAATTTATTCCACATATATTTGTAGGTCGGTCATGTTGATTCTGGAAAATCAACACTCTCAGGCAGACTTCTACACCTCTTGGGACGAATAACTCAAAAAGAAATGCACAAATATGAAAAAGAGGCAAAGATACAGGTAAATTTGCCCTTATTTTATGGTGGATGTGTTAGATCATATGGATTGATTGTGATGATGGTTTTATTACCAATCAGGGTAAAGGTTCATTTGCTTATGCCTGGGCTTTGGATGAGAGTGCTGAGGAAAGGGAGCGAGGAATTACTATGACAGTGGGTGTTGCTTATTTTGATTCCAAAAGATTTCATGTTGTTGTGCTCGACTCCCCTGGCCATAAAGATTTTATTCCAAACATGATATCTGGAGCAACACAAGCGGATGCTGCAATTCTTGTTATAGATGCCTCAATTGGTTCGTTTGAAGCTGGAATAGACAGTACCAAGGGCCAGACAAAAGAGCACTCACAACTGATCAGAAGTTTCGGCGTTGACCAAATTATTGTTGCAGTTAACAAAATGGATGTTGTCGAGTACTCAAAGGATCGATTTGATTTTATTAAGCTTCAATTGGGAACCTTTCTTCGTTCTTGTGGTTTTAAAGATTCATCCATGTCTTGGATTCCATTGAGTGCCATATCAAATCAAAATCTTGTGACAGCCCCCTCTGATGTTCATTTGTTATCCTGGTGAGTTTTGGTTACTTTGCTGCGTCCTATGCAGGGTCTTGGTTATATTGTTCATGCAGGACCTTGGTTATATTGGCTATATTGTTCATGCAGGATCTTTTAGCTTTTCTTTCTCGTTTATCTCCATCGATATTGGGATTCAGAAGAGGATTCTTTTTTTTTTGTAAGAAACTTAGGGAAGGAATCCTTTTGAAAAAAAATGGAGACAAAACAAAGAATTCAATAATTATGTCAAATCTTCAATTCACGAATGGAAAAAATTGATCAAATGTTCACAAAAACATGTAGTGAGTTTTTATTGGGATGTGGACTTGCTGTTTAGAGGTTAGAATCACGGTTTGTACCACTTGATCTGGCCAGGTCATAATGAGTTTGCTCGAATCTTGTACTAGATCTGATAAAAACTTGCATAACAAACTCGATCTAGAACAGTTTTTCTGTTTTGCAGCAATCTGAAAGGGGGGACGGATAAAATTTCTTGGATGTTTATGATTGTTTTATACTGAATCATATTTCTTATCCAAAAAGAAAGTTTTATGCTGAATCAAGTTGTTGCTCCTTGTCCTCATAGGTTGGAGTCTATCCCTATCTTTTTACATTTTCTCTCTTCTTCCCTTATGAGCAAGCTTACCTTTCTTTGTAATATAAGTAGAAAGAGAGAATGTATTTGGCTGGTAGGACGTAGTATATACTGGGTAGGAGTAATGGAGGACTGTTGTGCATTTCACATCCTATGTTAGGCTTATTCTCTGTTTCACAGGTAGGACTCTTTGAATAAACAATTGTTAGTGTGGTACCATTTACTCATTTAGTGTGGTACCATTTACTATGTTAGGCTTATTCTCTGTTTCACAGGTAGGACTCTTTGAATAAACAATTGTTAGCGTGGTACCATTTACTCATTTAGTTTACCAACATGTCCCAGGTCCTGTTTTGCTCCTTTTATATATTATGGTGTGCTAATCCATATGCAGGTATCACGGACCTAATCTGTTAGAGGCAATTGACTCTCTTCAACCTCCACCTAGAGATTTCTCAAAGCCTTTGCTCATGCCAATTTGTGATGTTATAAAAACACCTTCATTAGGGCAAGTGTCTGCATGTGGCAAACTGGAAACTGGAGCTTTTCGAACCGGATCTAAGGTATATTATGACTGGTATTTACAGAGGTTATGAATAAAGTAATCAGCTGAATATCACTGTTTGATTCCCATATTTTAGTTTTTCTTTTTTCCTATTCTCACAACTATACTGAAGCTTATTATATAGCTTTAAGAAGGTGGATTTGCAAGAATATTTAGCAAGTCTTTCTAAAAATCTGAGACTTTCTCACTCATGGCGAAATAGATACATTATGTGAGATTTTTTGAGCTTTAGGGGTGTCTCTTGGGTGATTGTTTATATTTTGCCGGCTGAGTTCTGTGGATATTCTATTAATCATCTCTCTCTCTCTCTCCCTCTCTCTCTCTCTCTCTCTCTCTCTCTCTATATATATATATATATATATATATATATATATATAAGATACCATCCCACCCGCGTTAAATGTTTTATGCCTGATTGGGTCAGGTTGGATGTTCTGTCAGAGAATTATACTGTATCTTCTTTGGAGTTTCCTCTTGCTTTTTACTTTTTGTACTTCATTGATTCTTGTTATATATTGTCGTATAGCTGTAATAGCTTCATCATGGTCTTGTAGGTTCTAGTTATGCCTTCGGGAGATATAGGGACAGTGCGTTCTTTAGAACGTGATTCTCAAGCTTGTGCGATTGCAAGAGCTGGTGACAATGTTACTGTCAGCCTTCAAGGCATTGACGGAAGTCATGTGACGGCTGGAGGTGTACTATGTCACCCTGATTTCCCAGTTACAGTTGCAAAACATTTAGAACTGAAGGTTCTTGTCTTGGATTTCGCAACCACAATTTTAATTGGATCTCAGGTTGGTATCCTGATCTATTTGATTTTGTTGTTCCTGTCTCTTTATTATATTATTTGTAAAACTATAACCCTGGGAGTGACATGGCCAGTTGGAAGTTCATGTACATCACGCAAAGGAGGCTGCTAGAGTTGTAAAAATACTGTTCTTACTTGATCCAAAGACTGGCAAGGTAACAAAGAAGGCGCCTCGTTGTCTCACCGCAAAGCAAACTGCAGTCATTGAGGTAAAAAGAAGGCGCTTACTTTTTTCATCCGCTGGTTGATTTATCCAAATATATGTTTCCGCAATTTTTTATCATCTTCTCATTTATTTGATTCCAGGTTGTTTTGCATAACCCAGTTTGTGTGGAGAACTTCTCAACAAGTAAAGCTCTTGGGAGAATATTTCTAAGAACGCTTGGTAGAACAGCTGCTGTTGGCATAGTTACCCGAATAATTCAAGAGCAGAGCTAGTTAACCACCCACATAATAATTCCTTTTGATGTCTCAGGTATCGACTTGACGACGTAAATTGTTGATTCTATTTCTAATTTATTTAGACGATGAGAGCTTCAGTATTTAGCAGTCTGGAAAGTGGCTAGATTATAGAGATCAACTGGTCGATAACAGGTTATTAACTTTACGGCAAGTTTTTTATGTGATGAGCATTTTTATGGTGATTGTATGTGTAATACGAAAGCAATTAGTGCCTGGTGATTTATATTTATAAGCCTGTACAGCTATTAGATGGTTTTTAGTCTGCCTACTGTTCAGTCATTGTACACGACATCTTTTTGGATGTTTAACTGAAAACAAGTTTTCTGAAAAGAGGAAATGGATTATATGATTGTGATTATGTTTGATTGATCTTCGCCGTTGAATAGAAAATCAATGGTTCAGATAAACTGAACACGACAATTAAAAAGATTTTAGCGGATTTTTTATTCATCGGTCCAGATCCAATGCTCCCTCCCGTTCTTGTGAATAAGAGGGGATTGCATATAAAGGTGTCCGTGTGGAACTGAGATTTCGTGGAACAATAATTTTCCTTTCCTCAAAATAGAAAGAAGCAGATGTACAATTACGGGTCCAGATCGAATACACCCTCCCGTTCCTATATTTTGTCCTAATTACAATAACCTCTGTAGCCAATGCATAAATTGAAGATGTCTGCATTTGTGTATTGTTTTAATAAGTCATACTGAATCATTATTATTTTTTCTTTTTTTCCATCTTTATTTAGCTGTAAATCATAATTTTTTTTGTCAAAGATTATAAATTATAATTTGAGTCAGTAGCGGTTGAGAGTGTTTAAAACATTTGACTTTTGGTTTTGGATGAAATATAGAACGGCCAAATTAAGAAATATCGATTAGAAGATGATATTTTGACATTTCACTTTAAGTTACTAACATCGAGGAGACTTCTAGTAATTATCAATAAAACTATAATGAGTGTCTGTGTATTAAAATAAACTACAATAAAAATAAAATTTGATGTAATAAACTTAATGTGAAATCTTGGATAGTAAATCTGTGGTTTTCAGCATGCATTTTATCAACTAAAATTTTATTGTGCAGGGGTCTAAACGTCATAGAATGGGAATGGCAAGTACATTTGATCAAGTGGGTACGGCCACAAATGCTTCAGCTCAAGATGTGTACAAGTCTGATTTCGTCCGTGGAAGTTAACAACTCAGGCATCGCAGCAATTGGAAATGAAAACGAGCATGTTTCATCCAATTGTTCTTTGCAACAATGGTTGAAAAAGCAATAATCAGAAGCATGCCTCATTCCTTTTGACTTTAAACCTCTTTTGAAGTAATCAAGCCTTATATAACGATTTGAAAAGGGTCATACTTATTGATAAATTATGGAATAAACTTAATAAATCTTTTCGTTGATACCAATATCAAAATTTAAATTGCTGTCACGTCCCCCTCATCTTTAAAAAGTGAAACTTGTGACCCATATGACATGGGGTAACATTAAAGGAGTAATATCTCATTATCATATAGATTGAAGAGAGCATATTCTTTTCCACCATCAATGGCATTAGAACCACCTGTCCTTGTTGTAAAAAAGAAAAAGAAAAAAAGAACTACGTGTCCTTCAACTCTCTAATAAGGCGAGAAAAGTATGTACCAATAATAGGACACATGATTGCAAAAGACTTTTTAGGCCGAAATCTGTGATATTTGCAAGGAAAATTATTGAACTTTTTGCAAAAGACTTTTTAGAGTTACATGGTGGGCTGTCAGATTATTTTGTTAACTTTTGTAATACTAATGTCACCGACCAATGATAATTTTCAACAGCAGCACTTGTGTAGAGAAGATGTAATATAGCAGCATAAAATATGTTATGATTAGCATTTCATTTTAAAAGAATCATATTAGCATTCTTTTCATAAAAAGAACCCAAAATATTCTTCATGGTCTATAACTTTCTTCTCTTCACCTTAATTA
Source organism: Datisca glomerata (assembly GCA_003255025.1). Classification (NCBI taxonomy): domain Eukaryota; kingdom Viridiplantae; phylum Streptophyta; class Magnoliopsida; order Cucurbitales; family Datiscaceae; genus Datisca; species Datisca glomerata. The sequence goes on from QANY01002723.1 coordinate 905,432, forward strand.
TTGCTTCATCTCCTAGATCTTGACATGGTCTGAGTTAGCTTGAACCCATACTTGGATTCGCAGTCGCTACTCCAAGTACTAGAACATTTATGTATGAAAGTAAGGGTATTTGAGCTTTAATGTACAAAAACTGCCAACAGTATAAGAATATGAGAGTCAACGTTACTCCTTTTTTTTGTTAAAACACATTTGTACAAAAATGAATTTTGATGCTTTTGTTTCTTCTAACTCTTCTGGCTTCAAGATGGTGATTCAGGATAGGAAATGTGGTGTTATCTAGGCTTCTTCAAAATTCTATTTAGGTGTGCTCAATCTGTAGTAGTTGAAGCCTTTGCCTTGTTCAAAGGCCTCTCTCTTAATAACATATTGGGTCAGTCCATTCAGCTAGTAGAATCCAATTGCCTTCAGCTGGTCAACATGGTTTTGGAGTTCTATCCGGTTAAAGTAGATCTTCTTCCTATTATCTTATCTATCATAAAGTTGTTATTCTTTATTTCCAACTGTTCTTTGTTCTTTTCACCTAGATGATGTAATGAGGTTGTTGATAGATTAGTGAATTTTTTTACTGTTCATTGTAATTCGAAGGTCTGAGTTAGAGTTTGCCCCCCAATTATTTCAGATTTGGTTGTTCTCTCATTTTAATGAAAGTTTGTTAGTTAAAAAATACATTTGTACAAGAATATGAAATATATAACTCGGACACATAATCTCATGATATGGATAGGTTAAACAATTGTGATAATCCATATGTTGGGGGAATTTTTCTTGCAGACGAGCTAAATACAGAGTTGGGCTGATGAGTTTTGTATTCACGTCAATATTCAAATAGGTTCAATGAAAAAGTCTAGAATCAAGCCTAGGTGTTTAATTGAATGTTGGGCGATTCATTAAACACCCGTATCACTCTCTATGGCCCTCAAATGTAAAGAAGTGAGAAAAATAAAGGAAAACAATGTGTTACAGAGGAAAATGGTTTTGAACTTATACTAAATAATGGAGTTTATATTGCATAGGCTTCTTTATTACAAAGATTGAGTGGAAAAGATGGATTCACTCTCTCTACGCTTGGCTTAAGGTCCCCTTTTGCATGGAAGCTTTGAAAGTTGCTTCAATAGAGGATTTTCGCTTGCCTCTTCATTCTTGCCTCCTTCCATGTATCCTTTCCCCCTTTTATAGACAATTTGATCGAGACTTTGGCGTCAGAAGACTCTGCATAGTCTTCCTTTGCTGGTTTGATTATGAGTTGTAAATTGACCTCTCACTCGTGTGGGAGCTCTGATTGGTTGAGTATGATGCATTTTCCAGTTTTTTCCTGGAGACCTCCATTTTTCCATTTTAGGAGTCAAAGCTCTTTATTGCGCCACCCACTTTTTGCTTCAGCTAATAAAACCTCTTGCATTGCCCGAACGCCTCTGTCGGCGATGGCCTTTGCTGATTCTTCCTCCACGCCTTCTTCTTCTTCGTTTCTTCTCTGTGTCTGCCAATCCTTAATATTCCTTGATAATACTGACACTTTTTGTTTTTCGAATATGAGATTTCTTTCTTCCCTCTCTTTTTATTTCTTTCTATGATTGGCTTGGGTGAGCATCTTTGGTGCTCCTTTATTGGGTTGCATGACAGGTTGAGTCCATCTCAGCCTTCTCCTCAATGTTAGATGGGGGTCGGGCTTTTATACAATTGCTGAGCCTTGATCATAATTTGGGCATCAACACCATCTTATCGAAATGTGCTTTTTGAAGGTGGTATTTTCTATGATTTCCTCCACCTAACAACATAATTTTGAATAATGTCTTATTATTTAAGAATAATTTTCTCGACACCCTATCTAGTTTAAAAAATGACACATAATTTAATTTTATTAAAAACATGTTAGTTTAGGTGTAGAAGAACTCCTTAAAATTGACCCCACCTAACTATTTGTTTTAACCCAAACATAAACGATTTTAGTTTTGCATATAAATTAGGTGAATGCGAATTTAAATAGAAAAAATTTGATTTCAATGTTTCGGAATTGGAGAAAAACAATGGTAACTTTAATATTTAATCAGAGTTAATTTAAAACAAAACAGTTTGTGAATTTTTTAACCACAAATGTCTAAGGGGACAGAATCATTTTTCAAACTAGATAAGTTTCGATGTCATTTAAGTATTTTAAGTAAGTTTTGAGAAATGTTCTCTATGATTTATTTTCAACGTCCTAGTAGAAGGGTAACTACGTCATCAGACTTGATTTTTTTTTAATTTCGGAAGGAGAAAATATAAAAATGAAACACAGAGAGATAGAGAAAGGACCCGGGACTCTTTTTACTACTCAGAAACACGACCTCCTCTCTCTCTCTCTCCGGTGTCCGGGCCTCCGGCTCTCCCTCTCCCGTTCGCACGAGAATCGAAGAATCTCTTCCTTTCGCTTTGATATTATCCTCATCTAACATTCGATTTTCATAACTAAATATCCGATTTAAGGCGAGCCAGCTGCAGCTTCAACTTTTCTTTGACTCTGTTAGTAAATTCATGTCTCTCTCTCTCTCACTGCCAATTCATGGCTGTGAATTTTTCATTTTTGTTTCTTATATACCTGTTTGCCTAATTGTTTTATTTGATCAGCTTTAACTGCTTTTTTTTTTGTTTTTTTCAGTTTTGACTTCTGAATTTCCATGAATGTGAAATTTTAATGCTAGAATCTATTTAAATTATGCATAACCGTAAATATTTAAAACCGTGTAGAGGATTTCTTTTTTTTTTTTGGTGGAATAAGCATGTTGATTATCTTCGTGACAATTTTTTTTTTCAGTTTCAACGTGTGCTTCCCTGCGACTAATTGTCGAACCCTGAGAGTTATACAATAGGAGCGATGTTTTATTATTTTTTCTTATCATCTGTAACAAATTTGATACCAATTCGGTAGATCGTTTCAGTAAAATCGATATTCCTCAAGCTTATATATTCCTTTTCCGCTCGGTCTTTATTAAACGTAGGTATTGATCACTTTGGCTTAAATGAAGGTTCCAAAATATTTACTCTTTACAGCTCTAAGTGAAACAAAAACGTGAAGTAAGTTTTCTTTTTTAATCAGGTTGAATTGAAATGGTTTCCTTTGATTTTTCTCTTGGCCCTTTGTCCACATAGGAATGATGCTCATCCTGAATAACCGTTGATGGTTTTTCTTTATTTTGTTGATGTAATGTTTGAGTTCGTTTAAGCCCAACTAGTTGTTTTACTAACTGTGACTTGTGCTTTTTTTGGTCTGTATTTAGAAAATTTCTCTTATATTTCTGGGAAATTAGACATTGTCTGTTATACAAACAGATATTGTAACAATTCGATTGGCCACAATATTGCTTGCATGAGCTCCACTTTGTTGGCATCTATTCTGTAATTACCATCTGCAGCTATATCCTTCTACAGGCCACGAGCTTGTTCTTTTAGATTATGACCTGGAAGTTTCATGTTCTCAGAGCGTTTGTTCAGTTTACAGTATTATCCTAATCAGTTGTGCTGTTATCTGCTAGTTTCTCAGGATTTATAATTCAAAGAGAGTCACAGAGCATCATTGTAATAACTATTCCAAGCTCGCACTCGGTTTGGCCCTGTCCCTTTTACATAAAAAGGCTCCAGCATATATCTCATGGCCGATGTACAGTTAAATACAGAATGGGAAGATGTGATCTGTCCTATATGCCTGGATTTTCCTCACAACTGTGTCCTACTTCAGTGCTCATCATACGACAAGGGATGTCGTCCTTTTGTGTGTGATACGGACCACTTACAGTCAAATTGTCTGGACCGTTTCAAAAATGCATATGGCATGACTTCCCCCTCAACAATTAATGCAACGTCCTCATCAAATGCTGAGACAGCAGTACCTGAGGAGAAGTGCAAACCATGCTGTCCCTTGTGCAGAGGAGAAGTTAAGGGGTGGGTTATTATTGATAAAGCCCGTTTAAGTTTGAATGAGAAGAAGCGTCACTGTGAGGAACAATGTAAATTTATGGGAACATGCTTGGAACTGCAGAAACATGCTCAACTAGAGCACCCTTGTTCTCGCCCTTCAGAAATTGATCCTGCTCGGCAACTTGATTGGGAAAACTTCCAGCAGTCTTCTGAGATTATTGATGTTCTAAGTACCATTCACTCTGAAGTCCCCCATGGAATGGTTTTGGGAGACTATGTGATCGAATATGGGGTTGATGAAATTGGAGATGACTATGAAGACTTCCCTGGGGATGATGGCAATTGGTGGACCTCATGTATCCTCTATCAGGTATTTGAAAATTTCAGGAACTCCAGAAATGGGCGGAGGTCAAGAGTTGGTGATACAAGAAGAGGAAGCCGCCGTGTTAGTTACGATGCATCAAATTCTGATGAGGGTTCTGTAACATCAGTGGAATTTGCTGATTATAGGTTGGATGAGACCGATGATGAATTTGTTGGCACCAGTGGCTCTTCTAGAGTTGGTTCCAATCGTAGAAGGTAAGAAGTTCTATTTCTTTGATCTTTTTATGCCTTGAAAACTATACCTTCGTTCCGAGGAAATATTTTAAAAGCTTAATTATTTATAATTGAAATAAATACACTAGCTCATATTGAAAAAGTCAATGAAACTTTTAGCTATCATCAATAGTTACATGTTTGCCATTGAAGTTTGTCATGGAACTATATACACAAATGATTCCAGAAAAATCAGCAGAGGCACCAGTTTGGATGGTTTATCTTTATAAAAAGTGCATAATGACAGGCTATATTGATTAACTGCTTTGCTATATTGCTTCCTTACTATATGCTTCTACTAATAACTAACTAATGTCTTTCATAAACCTCAGATCTAGAAGACGTGGCTTCCGCTTTTATGACAATTAGGTATGCTATTTACCATTGATATTCCTGACATGTTTTTAGGGCTGTGGTTTGTTTTCCAATTTGAAATTGAATTGCCATGCTCTTTTTTTCCTCAAGCTCTTTTGGTTGTGATTTTCAAGTTCTTTACCGATGTGGGTTGATGTGCAGAGCAAACGTGGGTTACTAGAATGGTTTTACTCAACAATTGGCTGTTGTAACTAATAAGCTGATTTAACTGTCATGTCAGTGAATAGCTGTGGAACAAAGGCACGCAAGTTTCTTGTAGGCGGAAGCAATGGAATGGTTAGATATCTCATTTGTATTAAAGCATGTACAAGTGATGTCAAATGTGCTTCTCTGTTACATTATTTATTAGATGTGCTGCCGCCTAATGTTAGTTTTAGAACTTTCCCTTCGGAATCCTGTGTAATTATTATTCGACTTCTGGTTTAACTTTCTTTTTCCCAGCTCAGATGTGTCCTAACTGACGCAATAGGATGATGAAAAGTATATAACGTATATAATAAAATAACATTCTCTCTTGATGTATCCTTTTAGAGCGTAGCTTAATACTTGTGGGTGTCAAAAGATAATCGATGTGCCAATTGTCCCGGTCACTGTTTTGTGTTGTGTCATTTGCTTTACTATTAACCAAGAGAGGATAGTGCATCCTTGGCCCTTCCTGCATCTTTTAAATGGTTATCTTTTGACCAATCCAAGAGAAGATCTCCGACCTCAACCACCTCTACTTGGCTTGAAAATGTGCGATTATATTGCCTGGAATGACCTTTGACAGTTGGAAGGATTTTCAACAGACAAATTAGCATATGCAACTTATAAAATCCCAGTAGGCAGAGAGATCAAGCTCAGATAAGTGTCAAAGTTATAAGCATGAAAATGCAGGAATTTGGACCCGATGATTAACTAGTAAAATGCCATACTTCTGAGCAAAATCGTAATCCAACTGCTTATCTTTTAATAAGATAATAAGAGTTTTGTTCTCTCTGCTACCGAATTCTCTCATCACTTGAGAACTCGAAACTCATCATTTTCACTATATGGAGATCAGTAACAAGCACCAAATGTGGAAACGAGTATAATACAATTGCATTATTCCTTTATAAATTTGATTAATCCCCTAAAGGTCATTAGCAAAAGAACAAGGAAAATCATTACAAGTGGTCTAAAAATAGACCAGAAACAACACAATAGGTTGAAGTAATATAGTGTTAATAGCCATTTTACGTCAAAAGGGGCTAATATGTAACATTGTTGGGTAGATTGCGGATTACATTGCTCTTCATTCCAATCTTGCTTCGCATAGCTTCCACTCCAGATCTATTCATTGCTTTCATCACTTTCATCCTCACCATTTTCTCTCTTGATTGTACAGTTGCTAATCCCATACTTCTGTACCTGAATTAAATTACATTCAATCAGTCACAATATTGATAATAAATTTTTTCTTCCTTTCTTATTTTATTGGTCTGTCTGTATTTGTTGTTAAAGAGACAAGGTCAAAACATTATATTTGTCAAAGGATAGTGTAAGATAAAACCAAACCTTGAAGCCGATGCAGCGGTGATGGCCATATCACTTGCGGGTGAGGGCCGAGGTTTCTGCCGGTAGTAGCGTAAAAATTCCCGAGAACCAAGTGTTCTAGTTAGTACTCCACCATCAGATCTCCTAGTTATGATCAGCTCAGATCCACCACTTCCAAGTTCTACAGCCCAGGCCATATCACTTGATGCGACCAGCTGTTTGCCGTTCTCATCTTTGTAACTATAACAAAAAGGAACACAGACCACTTCAACTTATTGATAGAATGCTTCCGATTCTAACAAAAACCTTAAAATGACAACTGTGAATGAAAATTAGGACAAATAAACATTAATTAATTAACATATAGGATGAGAACCTGCTACTATAATCATAGAAATCTTCCACTTCTGCATCCTCGTCATCATCCCCATCACCATAATGCACTTTGCAGTGGCCCTTTGCGGCCATATGCTTTCTAACCGCTTCCAAGCTGTTGAAAGGATGACATCTCTCATTGCAGTAGAGGCAGATAAAATCTCTCTTCACCTGAAAAAAAGATCAGATGGGAAGTGATATCAGAACCCTATTATATGGACATAATAAAACGAGCATTTGCATTGCATTGGAAGAAAATGGCTTAATTCTGCACCTTCAGACCAAGGTAAGTAAGAAGGCCATTCGGGTCCTTCAAATATTCAACATCAGGAACAAAGAAACCATGCTGCCTATGCATGTGAACCATACAAGTCTCAATAGAATCATGCTCTGCATCACACATAAAGCAACAGGACGGGTCCAACTCAAACTCAATGTCATCATTGACATCATCATCATCCATGTCCTCATCCATGTTCATATCAGTCATGGACTTCGAGGCCTCACCAACCAACTCATCTTCGGGGTCAACCTCCACCCACTCATCCTCACTATCCTCACTTTCTCCATCATCTACCTCTTTTTTCTGGGGATGTTTATTTGCCGTTCGATGAGGAAGGGGTTTAATTATCACCTTCCCTTCCTCCTCATCAATTGTTCCTTGAGAGGCTCGTATGATGTGACTTCTTGATTCAAGATGCTGAGCATGAGCTTTTGAACTTCTGTACCCTTTGCCGCAAAGGCGACAAGAGTACAGCATTGGAGTTTCACTTGACTTAGCATTCTCCTGAGCAATCGCAGACTGTCTAGCAAGAAATAATGTTTCTGTCACCCCAGGAACTCCAGCTACCTGATTAGCAATACGGTAATTCAAAAATAAGAACTTTTAACATGATATTGAGTCTACGTTCAACAAAAAAGGGATAGGCATCCCCCTCCCTTGAAGCCTCACCACTTAGCTATAAAAGCACAACCTACTCATTGCAATTGCTGGTAAAGATCTCCCTTAATTTAAGGCCCTCACCACTTGGCTAGATAGCCACTGGTAGGCAAATATTATTTCCCAGCCAAAATCAGGCTTGAAAAACAGGCACATACAACTACACAAGCAATACAAGCAACTGCGACAAATTTTGTCCCCCTCTTTTCACCTTCACTTTTGCATTCAAACTCCAACGAGAACATAAGACTAAATAAGACACAGGAGAAAATAAAAAGGGGAATAAAAGGAAAAGTAGTAGGTCTCTAATAAACTTCCTCAAATTCAATCAAGTTCCTTAATAGTTCATGAAAACCCATTATCTTTCGCGATGATGCTTTCTGTTCAAAGAAACTCCTATCCCCTGTTGCACAAAACATTTTTCCAGTGAATTACTGATCAAACCCCATTAGAAATTCATATAATTTCATTAGGCTATAATGGGGAAACTTAATTGCAAGACATATTAGGGTCGACCTCACACAAAAGCGCACAGAGATCCTACCAAACACTGCGACTGTTTAGTCTGTTTCTATAGAACTTGAAAAGAGGGGAAGACGTGATAATAAATAAATTAAATAAATGAAGCACAACAGAGCATAAAATGAGCTATAAGACACTCCGTCCTTGTTTAGCAGCCGAGGAATTAAACAAAAGGTACCTATCGCAGGAGCCATACACGGAGCAAGTAAATGTTTTGAAACCCAAAAGATGTAACATATTCATATCCCAGACTTATCCATCCGCAAAATACATGCTTAACTTTTAGAAACGATGCTGAACATAGAGAGAGAGAGAGAGAGAGAGAGAGAGAGAGAGAGACCTTGCGCTTGAGATTGTAGCGGTGCCATTCCGACTTGTAGTGGAGCTTCTGCTCTGCATCATCTATGAATTCTTTGTTGCACGCGTTACACGTCAGCCCCGGCATTATTTCTAAAAGAATTTCCTTCTTTTTCAAGGAAGATGATCAGAGAGAGAGATTTGGTTTGGATGTGGAGGCGCTTTGCGGGGAAGAAGAAAATAAGAAGACAAGACAACGGCTCGTAGTCGGTGAAACGGCGATCCCCCAATCTTTGAGGTCCAACACCAACAGACGTAAGCGTCTGCGTCAAGAAAACTATGGGTCGTCATTCATGGACCATGTATTGGGCTCCTTACAGGTCCAGTTATTTACACTGGGGCGAGGAAATCTAGAGGCATGTGAAGATGGAGTGAGAATTAGGGATTTTATTTCTTTTAAACATTCATTTTAAAAAAAATGACCGGTTATATGTGATTTTAAAAAAATGACCGGATTTAGCAGCTGACTTTTATTATTTTTTAAATGTATTTTTTGACTCTCATTATCTAACTACCATTTTCTCTTTCTCCTTTTCATCTAAAAGGTCACCCTCCTCTCTCTGTATAGTTATCTCTCTCTATCTTTCTCAGACACCCTCTCACTCTCCATCTATGGTTTCAGATCTGTGCCGGTGATTTTAAATCTGGTAAGAGATAATTGTCTGGGTTTGGGTACTCCGGAGGGTTTCCCCTAGCTACAAGTGATTTCTACAAACATGAACTCGTATTTTTCATATCAACAATGTCTGCTTGCTCTAATCAGTAGTCATACAACTCTCTACTTTTTTGTAATTGTATTGGTCAACGATGGTTAGTAGCTTGAAAATATAGATCTATATTTGATGGATCTTGATGTAAAAGTCTTATGTAATATCAGACTTTTTTTCCCTTTAGATGAGCAATTAACGTCGAGGATGGAGAGATGGTCCAGGTGCAGTTAGATCGAAGGCTGTGAGTTTTGAAAATAATACAACATATGGAGGAATTAAGACCTCCTATTTTGTTCATTCAAATAACTCATTACATGTTGTCAATAATTTATTTACTCCATGTTATAAATTTCTTACTCGTCCAATGAATCATTCAAGCTATGAACATATCATTGCAATGTTACTATTTTTATACTCAATTTATGGACTTTAATTAAAAAAATTAGCTACGAGTACGTAATATCTTATTCGCATGGAATATATATAGGTTATACACCATTAATTTGTTGTGTTGTTAATAAATTTATTACTCTCAATGTGCATACCCAAAAAAGTGGGTTACGTTTTAAAAAATAGTTACATATTGTACATTAAGTGAGTGGATTTACGTGATTCAATTAAATTAGTATATAGCATAATTAAATCAATTATTTCAATCAAGTGAGTTAGTTACATTGCATATTTAAATCTTTTACATAGAGTAAATAATTTTGTTTATCTGATGTGAAACTCTTCTTTTTCTCAATTTGTTTTTCTTTTCAAATAAAACAACGCACACTGTGCGGACATGGAACATTGCACACCAGTGCACTGACCTGCACATCACGTCAATGTGTTGTTTACCATCCTATTTTTTTATAAAAGGTGCGTGGACGGCTATCGGATGCACGCATTTGCATATAGAAAGGCACCCACATGATACATTTTTTAAAAACGACACATTCCCCCATGTTTTTTACGGGGACATCATGATAAATATACTTTTTAAATGAGGATCACGATCATATTTGCTAAAAAAATATGCCCAGCCATTTAGCTACATAAATCCCCCCAAAGAACATATATGCAACTCTCCAAATAATGAACCTAAAATAAGACTTAATCAAGCAAAAATGACCGTTTATGATAACAAATGTGTATTTAAAGTAACTAATACCAAAAAACTCAAAATACATTATCCCCATCCCTCGTTCCCTTCTCATTCTCAAAATATTTCACCGAATCAAATCTCACTGTGACATCGAACTGCCCATCGTGCCACCATCATCACACAACCTCTTCCTCGCGAGTTACTTTATGATTTCCTCAACCTCTCTAAGTTAGAGTTGGAGCTCAATTGTTCGTTCTTGGGCCTTATCTATGCTGATTTTTGGGCTCAGTCTAAGAAATTTTTGGGCATCTCATCTTATCATGGGTTTTCTTGTTATAGTCTCTTGTCACCATTTTGTGTGTGGCGGTACCCGAAAAATGTAGATACAAGGGTGAGGTGCAAAGAGTGATCCAGTCCTAGCTCGTGATTGGAACAACACCTGAGAACCTCGGGGAGGACACTGAGAGGTGAAGAGGGAGCACTCTAGACACTCAAGGAGTGGTGATAAATACTTGTTCTCTCTCTAGAGGTGAGAGTTTCTCACTCTAGAAATTAAAGTTTCTTTCTTTATAGCGGGAGCTTTTCTCTCTAAATTTCCAATCCCTTTAATAGGTGAACAGAAGGAAGGTGGACCATTACAAGTAATCCCTTGATTAGTTGCAAACCCTCCAATCAAAGCGCACCACCTAAGCTGACTGATCACGCTTAGGTGAGCAAGAGGAGGATTGCACATGAGCCAATCGGGTGGCGCCACGAGGGTCTTTGCGTAATGATCACGATCTAGGGAGAACACGCCTAGCCGCTGAGGCACGACAACGGTGTTCACTCAATGCCTCCTCTACAAAGGTTCTCTCGAACAAAACCCCTCCCCAAGGTGGGAGAGAAGCACACCTTCAATGTCTAGAGTGGTCGTACCGAGGAGGTATGTCCCCCGTCTAGTACAACGTAGCCTCGCCCCTAATCCTGCCAGTCCATAGCCTCCCGAATGTTCCCAGGCAACCATACGTCCACCCAAGGTTTTTGTCACTTGATCTGGTGGTTTGCGATGCGATGACTCATTGTGAGCGTGGCGGCATGTCTACAAGTTGCATTAACGGAGGGTGATCAATGCACCTCTATGGTACATCCATGTGGGTGACATCGATGGTGCCACTATAGGGGTGACACCCCATGATGCTGCCATGGGGACGACCCCCATGGGTACCTCAGTAGCAGCACCTCAAGGGGTGCACCTCAGCGGTGGCACTCCACGGTACGTCCTTGGTGGAGACACTCTCGATACGCCGTAAAAGTTACACTTTGCGGGTAGTCAACGTTGAGGCCGTCAACCCCCATGTACAAAAAACTCCCCTACGATTTAAGTATTTGTCTGCTATATGTAAATAAATTATTAACGACGTGAAAAAGAAGCTCTTTGGTCAATACACCATTTCAACGTGTAAACAAAATGCTTACTTAAGTAGACATACTATTACTCAATGTAAACTGTTTAAGTAAACATATTTTTTCTCTATGTAAGGAGCTTATTTACAATGTTTGAAGGAAAAATAGATGAATCTGGTTACTTTTTTCCCTTCTAGAAATTGTTATCTTTGCATTGAAAAACTTAAGGGTGATTTTTGCATTCGAAACTCAAAATATGGCCATTCACTATTATTTCCCTGAAATTTAATCATATAGCATCAAATTAATTCTCATGGTATTGTAATATCGATGGAGACCAATGAGTCAATATCTCTATATAACCCGCTTTGACTCGTTATCTTATAAAATATATATTTTATTTATAAAACATCTCATGCTTCATAGGATCTTAGGAAAATAAAACACTTTTAAATTACTATATTAAAAATAAAATTTATGGACTATAAAAAAATTCAAAATTTCTTTTGAACAATCTATTTTGATTCAAATTATTTACATAGATTTATAAATCATAATTGCTGGTCTTATCAATTTAATCTCGTTAAATTAACAATGACACGTTTTATGATATTTCCTCAAATATTTTTAGATAAATGTGCATGAATACACGTCATATCATTATAATATGAGTAGACACTTTTCTATATGCTTAGATATATTATATGACATGGTATATGAATATATATATATATATATATATATATATATATATATATATTATGTTAAAATCAACATAAATATAATATGCAACAAAGAAATTGACGGGTCCTTTGGATGTTAAAATTACAAGAAAGACAAAAATAATAAAAATGACAATTTTTGTATTCTTGTACGGAACTAAGAATCTCATGGGCGTAAAGGGCCATCACATATTCAAGTTTACGATACATTGCAAACTGTAACGGCGATTATTTTACATTAAGGGTGTGCGTGATAAATTCAGTCTGATTTTTAGCATAAAAATTAGATCAAACTAAAATTTATGAGTTGACCATGATCTAGACCAAACCACACATATAAGTCTATATAAATTGAACTTAACCGACGTAAAATATTTGATCGGTTCGGTTTCAACGATTTCAAATAATTTACTAAACATGTTTTTCATTTAAAATTCTAAATTTTTCATGCATTACAATAAGAACTCATAATATAAAAATTAAAAACAACTCAATAAGTTCATAACATCACACAAATAAAAGGAGATCCCTTATATATATACGGGAGAGGTGAATTCAGTCTAAAATAAAGAAGAATTTTAGATGGAGTAGAAAGTTCAATTGTTTTTTAAATATGAGACTGAACCGACTGTAGTTTAAACTGACCAAACTTATTATTTGATCTATAGTTTGCACAATGATATATTAAATATGTCGTTACTTCTAAAAGATTGAGCGTAATCAACTACACGTCGTCTCAACAAAGGGAAAGCTCCCGATTGATCCACCTGAAAACTGAAAGACAAAAACGGTATCTCCTCTGAACCAAGAGAACCGCTACAAATCCCAACGAATTCATCAAATTCCATAAATCTGCAGTCACCTGAACTAGCCGATTCTTGCAACCAACTCTTGTTGATATACTATGGCCTCCATTCCTCGATACCGCCAAGCCCTAGACCCTAGATCTGGCGGAAAAATGGTCCGAGCCAGGCGAACTCTGCGTTCAAGGACTCCATATGACCGGCCTACACTTCGCACTGTTGGTTCCGAGGACAACTCTAATTGGATTGCAAGGCTCGTTCTCTCACCCACTCGTATGATTGCTACTGGCGCTGGGAAGCTATTCTCCTCAGTATTTGGTTCCGAATCTTCTTCTTCATCTTCTTCGTCGGGTAGCGAAACAGGTTGGCCGTGCCTATACATCTTTGTTCTACTGTATATTTTTTTTCTTGGAGACAACAATTTGATGTTGGAACCGTTTAGTGTTCAAAATGCTTGTTGTTACTAAGAAAAGAATGTCGTTGTGGGAGTTGCTGGCAGTACACAACACATTAGTTTGTTGCTTCAACTTTGAAGCATGTCCTGTAAAGAAGCTTGTAGAAAGTGAAATACCAAGGGTCAGACCACGTGAAAATTTAGGTGATGACGAAACTAAGAACTGATGAAAAAGGACATGGTCTAGTCAGGGGATAAGAATATGTTGTGTCAAGATTTACATTTCAAGTATCGATTAGGTTATCAAGCATAATCTTGCTTCTGAAAGGTAGCTTACGCCTAGTCGTCCAGTACATGGGATAAAAAGAGACTTAGTTTATTACCAAAATAAAAGTGAACTGTCAGTTACCGTTCATTGTAAATTCTATTGTAAAATCTAAATGGTTTCATTCTGAGTTGTATTTTATTTCTCACAAAATGAATTCACGTTGACTGTTAAATGTTTTGCAATTTGTTTGAGATATTAATCTTCTGACAGTGACTGGTTAAAGTTTACTATGGCGTTTAATTACTCTGTCAACAAACTGTTTAATGCATAGTAGGCGTTCTTTCTTCAAGCAGTAAGAAGATTTGCTTTGGATGCTAACCTTACCTTAGGTAAGTTACAAAGAAGGGGCTTTCAGTTGGCTAACGAATGCTATCTTTGCTATCTTTACCACTCACATGAGGAGAACAATAATCTTCTGTTTTGTACAAGCTTTGGATTAAAGTGATTAGGAGAGTGGGTATCTCTTAGGTTATGCCAGGCTTTGTAAAGCAAGTTCCTCGCTCTTGGACCTCTGCGGATAGGTGATGGTGGAGAAATTTTTTTTGAGGCTGATCCCATTGTGCGTCTTCTGGACGCTTTGGACTGAAAGGAATATAAGAATAAGGGTTTTTGTGGGAATTTCTATTGTTTTGGATAAAGTTCTCGTTTATTTTGTTAGTCTTTGTAAATATTGGATGTTTTCTTTAGATCCATCGATCGAGGACGGCTTTTTTGGTTCTTGATCTCTTTTCCATTGAATTCTCTGCAACCTTTTTTGTACAGCCCTCTGGGTATTCTTTTTTAATATACCACTTTACTTTCAAAAAAGGTTAGAAAATTGGTTTCTAGGTCTGTTTTAGCTCACTTAGGACTTTTTAATACAGAGGATGACACTGAAGATGACAATGATGATAATCTTAATTCTTCTCCTGGGATTGAAGGGTTGAAGAAGGTAAATGCTGTAAGTGTTATGTTATTTTACTTTGTTAGCTATTATTCAATTTAATTTAGGGAAAATTCCTCTGACAACCCCTGTAGTATGCTTAAATGACACATACAACTTTCTAGCTTGAAAAATGACAAAGACATCTCTCCATGTTAGGTTTCGTTGAATAAAAACCCTGAACCGTTAAATTTCTAACTAACACCCTTAAATAATATGCAGTACCGAAATTATCTCTTGTTTTATTCTCAATTCTGAAAACGTTACAACCAATTTATTTTAATATTCAAACTATAATGCACCTAAACTTGAAAAAACCCAGGTCGGCTTATGTTTCGGGTTAGAAAAATGGTTGGATCATATTTATTACGAGGATAATATTGTCCTTTCACACATAAACTAACAGATTTTAACGCAATGGGCTTATTTGTCATTTTTCAATGTAAAGGGGTGTCTATGTTCTAAAGGGGTGTCTATGTCATATAGGCAAACTACAGGGGGTGTCAAAGTAATTTTCCCTTTAATTTAACTTGGGTGAATTTACAAGTGGGAAATTGCATGTTCGTAAAATAGTCCTTATCTATCAGGATAACTAATTCTTGTATTGAAAATGCAAATCATGCATCTTACCTATTATGTTAGCAGCATATTTATGAATTCAAGTGTCCGGTTGCTTAAGCATTGGACGTAACATCGCCAGTCTTATATTTTATATGAAACATAGCAACAACCAAAAGCAGAAAATTAGGGAACAAAGTAGTATCATGTACTTCCATTGTACATAACTATTACTGTCCTTTAAATAGGACATTACTAATACATGCTCCTATCAATTCTTAATTAGTGTAACTTCATTCACTTTAATGCATAGAACTGATTTTCATCATTTAATTAGAATATCAGAAATTCAGAATACCTTATCACTGTTTGGAACTAGTGATGTCTAATGACATTTACACTTCTTTTTCATATTGGAAGAGTGGGACATCAGGAATGATCGATTTCTTTAGAAAGGAGCCCCAACCTGGGAAGAAGGAAAGCAAGTGCGCTATTGAACAGTTATTAATGCAGGAGACCTTCTCAAGGTAGTGGAAAATATCTTACTTTCATATGCGGAGTTCATGAATTTTTCTAATTGTTTATCCCGATCAATTCCACTTTGCACTTATTATAGAGTTTCTCCATCGGTTGTGTATCTTTGAAAAATCTTTGTGTTTGAGCCAAGTAAATGACAATTTTTTTTCTTAACTTCTCTCTTTTTGTATCACAATATCATATGTGGAAGCCAAAAATATCTTCGAAAAATCCTCGTGTTTTAGCCAAGTAAATAACAATTTTTTTCTTATCAACATTGTTTGGTAATGCTGCTTTTTTGAACACGTTCCTCTTATTTTATTAGAAGTGTCATGCTAGAATATTCTACCTGTGCAGCTGTGACAGAGAGTTCAAGTTCAAAACTTCCATTTATACTTGTTTAAAAAAAATTCTTCTGGTACTTATACCTGCTTAATGGTTCATACCTGGTTAAACTTGTTTCAACAGTTACTGTTAAAAAATATTTGAACAGTTATCTCTAGTGTGACTGTGATAGGTAAAAATCTGTATCAAAGCTGCCTTAGTTGAATTTGATAACCAATAATTCAATTGTTTTGTCTTTTCATATTATTCTTATGGGCCTCATTTTCCGTGCTATCTTTGAGTAGGGAAGAGTGTAATAGATTAACTCAAATTATCAAATCAAGAGTTGTAGAATGTCCAACCACTGAAGAGGAGGGTAGAAGAATGTCTGAGATACCAAACAGAACAGCTGGGACTGGTATGCTCATTATAGCCGTGAGCAGACTAATATCAACTTTATGATGGCAAATATTTTTACTTGATGATGTTATTTTGTTACAGATAAAGATGGCCCTGATCTTTGCAGCACCGCAGTTCTGGAGGCAAGGAAATGGTTAGTTGATAAGAGATTGGGATCAAATTCAAAGTTGGAAACAGAGCATGGGGCTCCGGCTTGCACCTTGAATTCTCTAATGTCGCCTATGGTTGGTGATTCTTGCTAATGTTTCTGTGATGAGTAATACGAGTTATGCGTTATGACTATTACATTCTTTGTTGTTACATGGGGGTTTTGTTTATGCATTATACTATGCTTTCACCGATAACAGAAAAACCATTCTTTCTGGTCCCCCCCTCCTTCCCCCTGAATTCTGCTTTTATTTAACTCATCTCCCCTTTCTCTTGATGATGAATCTTGGTGGCCTGAAATGTCAATCAGATTCAATCTTTATCTTAATGTTGTTGCTTGCTCCGAGGTAACTACTTGTGTAAATTGAATCATTTTCTTGTTTTTGATCCATCTATGTTACTTAGATTTTGTGATCTATTGTTGTGGTTTGATTGGATGTAGTTAGTTAATTTCTTTTTTTCGGTAATTCAAAAATATATTAAACCCAAAGAAACAAGTTACATGTTAGAAGGCGCATACCCCATGAAACAAGCAACAACGTAATGATAAAGCAAAAGGATAAAACAAAAGGCAGCGTGGCTCAAACCTATTGTGTTATTGACACAAGTAGGGACTGCCAAAAGACCTAAAAATATTTCAGGGTCTAGTCTCCAATTAGTTTGGATTTTGGAGGTGCCTATTTTCCACTGTATCAGGTTAAAATATTCCTAACGGACCAAAGTCTATCTCGAACCTGAAAAACTATACATGAATAAACAACCTTTCATTCCCTAATCCTACCCTAAAAACCCTATAATTGCGTTCACGCCACAAATTATAGACAAAACAAGTGAAAGCTAACTTAACAATGGTGCTCTTTTGGCACTTCTTATTAGAGGAAACTAGCTGCCATGAAATGAGCTAGGTACAGTTCTTGCAGAAAAAAGCAAGCCACATGAAAGTTAGTTAATTTTTCGAAATGCTTTCTATCAATTTTAGTTCACTAATTTGTTTTGGTTTTCCTTTCTTCTAAGTTGATGATGTAGTCGTTGTTATTGGTCCTGCTGATGTTGTTGGTTTTATGTGTTGATGCAGGCAATTGATGATGAAGTGGGATCACCAGTGGATGTGGCTAAATCTTACATGCGGGCACGTCCTCCATGGGCATCTCCCTCCATGAACCATTTACAGTACAAATCTCCATCATCCGGGATGCAACTTTTCAAGGAAGAAACACCATATCTA
This sequence comes from Datisca glomerata, assembly GCA_003255025.1. Lineage (NCBI taxonomy): Eukaryota > Viridiplantae > Streptophyta > Magnoliopsida > Cucurbitales > Datiscaceae > Datisca > Datisca glomerata. The sequence goes on from QANY01002723.1 coordinate 923,546, forward strand.
AGTGGGGGAAATTCATTTTCTTCTTCTAAGGTACCCAAGGTTTATTTTATATAGTTCTAAATCTGCTTTTGTTTTTACTTGTCTTTTTTGGTCGGTTTTATTTTTATTTCTATTAATGCTTAGTGGAGAATGGGATTCAATTTTTAGTGCCCTACCCCAACTAAGTGACTGGGAACCGGTAGCCATGAGTTGGATATTAGGCATCGGCTAATCATGGGAGAAAGTGAATATTGCAAGAGAGCAGTTTATCTGAAGTTGTCCCCAACAATTAAACTTTGCCTGGAATATATGGGTTGACAAAGTGAATCATTTAATTCTAACTATTTTTACCATTGATAATCATTCATAATATTTAGGCTGATGTCTTTAGTAACATTGATTAATCTTATGTTAAACACTTAGCACCCGTTATGTTTTGAAGTTTGCTTATTATTGTGTATTTGTGGTATATTTGATGATTCATTCCATGCTGATAAAAACTCCTGCTGCCATTGCAGATATGCCGTTCACTTTTGTAAATGTTTTACGTAGAACTCATTTGTTGAAGTATTATTAGGGCATTCATTAGCTTAACGCCTTTTTCTTTTAGCATGATTAATTTTTTCTCGTCTTTTACTCTTTGCTTTTATCTGGAGGATGGTGGAGAGCAAGACATATGGATATATAATATGTAGAACATATACTGAACAATCTTATATGAGGTTTTAATTATTTGGATGCAGCTGAAAAGGGAATCCCCTGCTAGTGGATCATGGAATATCCAGGAGGAAATACGACGAGTACGATCCAGGGCAACAGAAGAAATGTTAAAAAGCCTTCCATCCACAAAGATAGATTGGTCTTCCTTCTCTTCAGACTACAGGCATAATCTATATTCTTCAGACACTGATAAACTGGAAGAACACAAGGAAGAGAAAGTGCAGTATCCTACAAAGCCAGTGGATGGAACTTTGACTCTGTCAACGGACGTATCGAATGGCTTACCAGGTAATGTTTTGCTCCTCTCTCTAGTTTGTGGGGGAAATATCAGCTTCACAAACCTCGTATCATTAGTAAAGAAGAAAGCATAACTGCAAGCTGTTTTCTTTTTTGAAATTTTCAGCATATAAACAAACTATAACGTTGAATATCTAAGACATAGATCCTCGTTTCTGCCCCTTAGTTTTGGAGATTGCGCAAGATGGTTCAGGAAATGAAGCTATCTTACCAGATCCAATCCGTGTTAATGATCAACAAAACCAGGTAGCTAAATTACTCAGGTGCATTTTAAGTTATCTATTGCCCGTGTCCGTATATACACGTATTGATGCAAGGCCAATTGAGGAATTTCTCTTTTGTCCCGTGGAATTCTGTTTCAATGTTCTGTCGCAATTAGCTGGAGCCCTTCCTCAAGTTTGACTAGGTATACTATTTGATTAACGTTATTTCAATCATTTACCTTGCAGGAGTTAGAAACCAATATGACGATTGATGCGCACATGACTACTGATGGAACAGATGCTCAGGATTTGAGTCGTGCTATGAGGTAAAAGCTGTCCCTTCAGCATTAATACTGGCTCTGTTTGGCATCTGTAAAATGAACTTTAATGCTATTGCTGGTTCCGCTTTCTGCAGTTCATCTAGAGGGCCTGATACTGAGCAAAACCAGGAAGAGATAGCCGAGGAACAGAATCCAACTTGTTCAAGTCATGACAAGATAGCTACTTCGGTGATGCCTGTGGATGAAACATGTGAACTTTTGAGTGAAGCTTCTATTGAGGTCCCAAATGTAAATGAAGACCATACTGTTGTGAACGAAAATAATACTTCCGCTGTGAATGAGAATGATAGTGTTGCCAGCGGTTCCCAAAACAGTTGTAGCATGCACTGTGAGGAGTTGTCGCAGGAGCTGTCAAAGCCAAATTCAAGACGGATTATGGCAGGGAAGACTAGTGGTATCATTGATACCCAACAAGGAAAGAAACCGAGTGGATACAATAGAAAAGGAAGGGGAAGGAGTAAGAGATGAGAATTTTTTTGTCAGTTTGTACGTTACTGTAGAATCTATTGTAAACTAGCCTGGAAAATTAGGGACTAGGAGTAGTGCCGGTGAACGGCACTGTATGTTTAGAGAGATTGATATTTATGAGTCCGAGTCCGTAGTCCTTTATTTTGCTCGAGTTCATTGCTATTTTTAGCTTTTGCAGAGTTTCGGACTACTTCCACAGTATTTCGATGGAAGGGAACTAACATTTGTTGAGTGAATTACAATTTGCTAGCTGAACATGGCAGCTTGGTTTGTAGGTTTGCCATCAGCCATCTTCTTAGATGATTTAATGGTATTATTGGTTTGCTAGAAATATGCTGAACAGACTACCACTGAGTAGTTGAATAAACGTTCTTTCAACTCTGTTCTGACAAGATTTCAATAACAGATTCTCTCGTCTCTCTAAAATACCAAAGGTTTTGTTCTATAATATTGGTTTTGGACTATTGAAAAATCACCCATCAGTGCATTATCTCAAAACAATGCTCTCGTTTGGCTGATCCTAATATAATTTAAATAGTAATTATTTAAATAATAATTTTATATCGATTAAATAATTGATCAAAATTTAAAGTTTGACTGAACTTAATATAATTTAAATAGTAATTTTATATCGATTAAATAATTGATCAAGATTTAAATAAATAAATGATGTTTTAATTATTTATAAATTTAACTTGATCAATTATATTATTAATTCTTAAAATAAACATTAGCATACAAAGTTTCAATATTTAGAAGATTTTCATTGCAAAGAACACTGTTTTTTACCCTTCCACGATCTCAAATTTGCTCGAGTCCCTGGCCATTAGTAGTTCTCACCAAATCTGTCTTGCTCTTCTGAAGTCCAGAACTTCAGCTGCTTTCGCACTTACGCCAAAAGACAAGTTCACACCAGCATTTTCACCGACTGTCTCGAGTGTCGACTAGCATTCCTTCACTTCAGTAAGCCATAAGCATCAATCAGAAGTGTCACAAATTCAAATAGGTACCGATCTTCTTCTCCAATTTCAATTGAATGGAGCCCTTACCCTCTTCCTCTCAGATTGCTCTACAAACGTGGGAACTTGAAAACAACATTAAAACATCAGACCCATCATCCGACGCTATTTTCTATTACGATGAGGGTGCACAGGCCAAGTTCCAGCAAGATAAGCCTTGGGCTAATGATCCTCACTACTTCAAACGTGTTAAGATCTCCGCCCTTGCCCTTCTCAAGATGGTTGTGCATGCCCGCTCTGGCGGCACCATAGAGGTCATGGGTCTTATGCAGGGCAAGACCGACGGTGATGCCATTATCGTTATGGACGCCTTTGCTTTGCCCGTCGAAGGTACTGAGACTAGGGTTAACGCCCAGGCCGATGCTTACGAGTATATGGTCGATTATTCTCAGACTAACAAGCAGGTTTTTCTTCTTCTTCCTCTTATTTACCCCTCCTAAACCCTTCTGTTATTCGCAGCTCTCCCCTGATCATTTCCCCCTTTTAATATGTTGTATAAGCTGGTCTATTTGCTTTGTTTGGTGTATGGAATGATCCCAATATCATTTACTTTTTTCTTTTTTTCGTGTTGCATTGGTCATATGGAATGTTAGACTCGACCTCTAATATTTAAGGATTTCTTACCTCGAAGTTCATTGGACAAAGTCTATAGCTCTTTAAAAGCTAAACAAAAATAAGATGTCTACAATTTTTCATATCTGTTGTATAGTAATGGTGATTTTGCTGAGAGTAACAATCCCTTATACCATGACATGATTAAAACCCTCAATTCTGCAAGGATGAAGGTCGACTTTTCTTTTTGTTCCTTTGTCAGTTACCGAATGAACAAGTGTCCTTTGGATGTAATTGAGGCTTAATAATTTGAAACCGCTTGTTGCGCATATTTCTCTGATTGGATTGCAAGTACTGTCTGAATTACTTCGGTAATGTTTATTAGATTGCTTTCACTATTCTTTTCAATATGCTAATTCATTGTTGTACTCTACATAGTGTTGAATCTGTGTTTTAATGTCCACTCTGTGATCTTCTTTACTTAAGTTTCATTTTCAGCCTCAATTTATTGGGATTTGTTCTCTTATTTGAGTCTCCTGGTCCTGGTGCAGGCTGGGCGTTTGGAGAATGTAGTAGGGTGGTACCACTCTCACCCTGGTTACGGATGCTGGCTTTCTGGTATTGATGTTTCGACACAAATGTTGAACCAGCAGTTTCAAGAACCCTTTCTAGCTGTTGTTATCGACCCTACTAGGACTGTTTCTGCTGGCAAAGTTGAGATTGGGGCATTCAGGACATACCCAGAAGGATATAAACCTCCAGATGAGCCTGTATCCGAATATCAGACCATCCCTCTGAATAAAATTGAAGATTTTGGGGTCCACTGTAAACAGGTCTAATATATTGTTTCATTTACCTTCGGGTGGTTTCTAATTGGTGTCTGTCTCTTAATTACACATTTGCGTATACTTTTGCAGTATTATGCCTTGGATATCACATATTTCAAGTCTTCTCTTGACTGCCACCTCTTGGATCTGTTATGGAACAAGTACTGGGTGAATACCCTTTCATCGTCGCCTCTACTGGGTAATGGAGACTTTGTAGCAGGACAAATCTCGGATCTAGGTAATTTTTATTATTTTTTTCCTGTGTATAAGAGGTGAAGATCTAGATAGAGAATTCGCCTACTAAATCTTTTTCATTTTGCATTTTTCCATCCTCTTTTTTTTTAATAGACATGTTCCATGATTGTAAATTAGTATAATTATACGTTGAGCTAAATTAGTTGCAACCTTTGCACAATGCAGCTGAAAAGCTTGAACAAGCAGAGAATCAGTTGGCTCACTCTCGCTTTGGACCTTTAATAGCACCGTCTCAAAGAAAAAAAGAGGTAATGTTATTGTTTCTCTAAATGTTATTAACATAATCTTAGTGAAGCCTGCCCTCCGATTCCTTCATTTTTCTAGTCACTGACGTCCAAGTCTTTTAGAGCATAACTCGAGGACATAGTAGGGGGGTGGTCTTATGGTGAATTAAGATTAAGATTTTCCACTTTCATAGGCCTTGAGCCAATTGAACTATTTCCTGGGATTCTTTCAAAAGCCTTTTAGAGCATAACTCGAGGACATAGTAGGGAGGTGGTCTTTGTTGGAATGTTGTCCCAAATCGCCTAGACTTGTCCATTCTGTGCTAGTTATAAAGTTCTAGTACCCCTCTCATTAACACCTAGGTTTTAAGGAGTGATCGGGCTGCGTTTTTCAACTTGGTATCAGAGCTTGGTTGGGCCTTTGTTTGTGCCGCTTTAGTTCGGTTCTTTGTCTGCTTAGTTCGGATTGTTTGGTATGCTGCTTAGTTCAACTACCGTGTTGTGGTCCAGGAGGGTGTGTTGGAATGTTGTCCCACATCGCCTAGACTTGCCCGTTCTGTGCTAGTTATAAAGTTCTAGTACCCCTCTTCTTAACACCTAGGTTTTAAGGAGTGATCGGGCTGAGCTTTTCAACTTGGTATCAGAGTTTGATTGAGCCTTTGTTTGTGTCGCTTTAGTTCGGTTCTTTGTCCGCTTAGTTCGGATTGTTTGGTATACTGCTTAGTTCGGTTACCATGTTGTGGTCCAGGAGGGTGTGTTAGAATGTTGTCCCACATCGCCTAGACTTGCCTATTCTGTGCTAGTTATAAAGTTCTAGTACCCCTCTCCTTAACACCTAGAAACACAAACTGAGGGTGTAGGTGATGATCTTGCCAAGAGCTCAGAAAAGAAGGAAAACAAGCCTAAGTCAAAGCTCTTTCCTGATAATCCTCCACCGTATATTCCACTTATTCCATACCCTCAACGGTTCCAAAAAATAAAAAATTGAACAAGTAGTTTTTCAAGTTTCTTGATGTGTTTAAGAAACTATACATCATCATTCCTTTTGCCAAAGTTTTGGAACAAATTCTTAGCTATATCAAATTCATGAAGAAAATTCTCTCAAACAAGAGAAAACTAGAGGAGTATAAGACAATTACACTTACTGAGGAGTGTATTGCTATCTTGTAGAATAAATTGCCTCTAAAGTTTAAGGATCCTGATAGTTTTACTATTCATTCCATCATTGTCAATTCTTTTTTTGAGAAGGTTCTATGTGATCTTGGGGCTAGTATCAATTTGATGCCGTATTCAGTTTACAAGAAGCTAGGTCTTGGAAAAATTAAGCATACGATGACCTCTTTACAATTAGCTGGTCATTCTATTAAATATCCACTGGAGATTATTGAGAATGTCTTGGTAAATATGGATAAATTTATTTTTTCAGCTAATTTTATTATTCTTGTCACGAAGGAAACCCCATAAAATTCATTTATTCTTGGCAGACTATTCTTAGCTATGGGAAGAACTCTAATTGATATGTAAAATCGGGCTAGGTTTTTCAACTGTCTTAGGGTGAATTAAGATTAAGATTTTCCATTTTCATAGGTCTTGAGCCAATTGAACTATTGGGATTCTTTCAAAAGCATTCAAGTCTATGGCCTATAGAGTTTATTAAAAATCCGGGTTCATTGGCCATATATTGTATAAGATTGATTGGAGCTTTGCGATGCCTGGTTCTACTTGGCACAATCTAATGTTTTCTTGTATGAGAATTTCTATGCGATGTTTGGATCTCAAAAGTATGAGAATGAGAGTAAAAGAAATTATAGGAAAATTTCATTTACCTTGTTTGGTTTCATTGGAAAATGAAGAGAATAGGAACAAAATTACTACTTTATCATTCTCCTTCGCTTTTCTTCTCATTCCGTTTGTGGATTGTAAAATATGATTATTTATGCTGCTAAACACTTTCAAAGCTAACAACATCAGAATTTGTCAGTTGTTGACATTCTTAATCATCATTTTCTGAGTAGCTTTTAGGTTTGTGTTAATTTTACACTTCTCCTTTCCGTCAATGTTATGGTTGGGTGTCTTGCATTTCAAACTCTGCTCAAACGTTTTGCTTTGACTGCCCCCATAGGGTTTTGGGAATTTTTGTTGGATAAATCGGCCGGGATATCTTTCTCTTCTCCTAATCTACAAGCTTAGGAAGGACTATGATGTCCTTAATTTTTACTAATCTTTTTGGAGAATAGCATGCTTCTTGGTTAATTTCCTTTATTACCTAGATGATAGATAATCATAAACTTCACCCAACCAAAAGAGAAGGAAAGTTTCTTCTTAGTAGTCCAAGCATCTTAATATCAGTAGATCTTTGAACTGTTCATTATAAGACGTTTGACTCTTGGCAGTAGCTGATTATTTAGAATCATCACAACATTATTATTGTGGATTGCAGGAGGACTCACAACTTGCTAAGATTACTCGTGATAGTGCAAAGATAACTGTGGAGCAAGTTCATGGTCTAATGTCACAGGTGACTGCTGAATATTTGTGCTGTAAGAGAAAGTTTTAGTAGTCAGAAATTATTTGTTCATGTCATTTCAGCTTATAATTTACTGTTGCTTCCCTTAGGTTATCAAGGACATCCTTTTCAATTCCGTTCGACAATCGAATATATCTGGCACCGAACCATCTGGTCCTGAACCAATGATTGAAAGCTGATCTTTCTCGTACTGCTACGGTTAAACTCCATAGATTACAGATCCTCTTGACCTATTTGCATTTAAAAAGCTTCGCATATATTTAATGGAGCGGAGGGGAAAGGATTGTTATATTGCTGTACTTACTGATGATGCATACATATCATTTCATGCTGAGTTTTCAATTTTCCATTGGCATCCATCTTATTGACATTTTGGATCTTATTTGCAAAGCTAATTAGTTAACTAACCTGCCTTTTTTTTGTGGATTTAGAGTTTTTTTTACATGCTGGCCAAAAGCTATTCATTTATCGTCTTTGAGCTATCGAGTTCGACGTCTTTTACATGTAAAAGATTCAGTGTGTTCATCTGGTTTGCAATTTCTTCTTTGGGTTCTTTCTGAATTTTCTCTGGTGATGAGAATTTAGTTATAGAATAAGCTTTTAAATCAGTCCTAAAGCTGAACCTTGCAGATTAAAGATTAAGAAGTTACATTAGATAATTAGAGAGATTACACGTTTCTCTCTTCTAAAAATGTCACAATGAAAGGCCCTTCTCTTTCATTCATCTTAAAGGGTCAGTTTGTTTCACGGTTCAAATGAATGTTATGTTTGGTTATATATGATAATGTATGAAATAATTGGTGGTAAATTAAGATTATTATATTTGGTTTAAATTGAAATGTTGTAACTTTGTATAAATTGTTAAGTTAGTCAGATGTTCTTTTAATTATATTATGTCAGAAAAATATTTTGATATTCAATTTTAACACTAGTTTTAATTATATTTGAGTAAAATATAATTAAATGAGTAATGTTATATTAAACTTTAATAATTTAATTTTAACTAAATTTAAAGAACTTATAAAATAATTTCATGTTATTCTCATAATAATAATAATAATAATACATATTTTTCTTCTTTGCCACAAGCATGACATAGTACTAAGTCCTTTAAACATGTCCATGTGAAATGTTATAATAAACATTACATAAATTTATCATTTCTTCTTAATGTTTACGAGTGTATCAAAGTAATTTTTCTTTAGTATCAGAATGAAAATTATACTGTGAATCATGATCAATCCAATTTTCTGATATAATTCAATTATCTCAACATGTTATAAATTAGAATTACATACAAACTACGATTACATCATAATTTAGAAATTATTCTAAACAAGTGTAGTAATTCGATTTTAAAATAATTATGTAAGAATCACAATGAAGGATTGTACATATCAAACAAACCCAAAAAAATTTAAGATCATGTTTAGTTTGATGTAATCGAGACCGTAAAAGAATGAGCATTACATGGCATGCCTCATTCCTTTGGTTTCATTTTAAAAAAAAATCTTGGTAGATAGTTCACTTGATCAATCTAATTTCGCCATGTTTTATAGATTAAGTCATTTTTTAACTCATCATAGATTGAGCCACTATATGGGTTAGTCATGCCTTTTTCCTTTCATTTTTCATTGTTAGGAAGGCAAACAATTCTATTATGGGTTTGAACTTTCATTGCATAATAAACATGCTTGAATGTACATTCATTTACTAAAACCCAATAAAATTACCACAATAATAACTTCCTTATACAAAAAGAGTACCTGAAACAAATTAACATCTAAATTACCCAACTACTAATCTGTTAAAGAATGAATGGTCTCATATGCATATATTACTCAATTATATTTTTTGTCTTTAACGTCATCTTCTCTCATCTCTCTTCTATCCTAATTTTAAACAGTTTTTCCTCTCTCCTCCTTCTCAAAATTTTCGAATTCCTATGCATTCTAATCTCTAGCCGTGCATATATACATGTATAAATAAACAAACATGGCTCATTTAAACAAATTGAAATTGAATGTTTAGATACATTCAGTCGACTATTAGAGATAATCTATATGTTTTAATTCTGAAAATTTTTTATAAAAAGGATTTCTGTAAAGAAAAAAATAATGATTTTAGGATCTCTTTTTAATTTTTAACCAAATTTAACTAATTTTATGGGAGAAAATATTAAATTGGCAATTTAGTTTAAAATTTTTGGATTAAAATTCGTGATTGTTAAATCAAAAGCTAGCAAAATTTTTTTTGCTAGATCCTAATCTAACGAATGCTTGATTTTGATTTTTTACTAGAACAGAATCTAGCACGGTACATTTTAATCTTCTCATCTGTTAAAAAAACTGATTTCGTTAATGGAAGCAAATTCTCTGTAATTATATTGTAAGTTTTCTATTCCCGTGGAATTATAACATTGACACCAATACTTCAAAGGAGGGCAAATAAGAGGACAAGTGTATTTTAATGGTAAGTATTGAAGTCAGCCTTTTGTTTAGACATTTCAACACCTAAACCCAAGCGCAGTCGGATTCAATCAAAGATGTGCATTTATCATTCTCTATGGAAGAAATTGTAGAGAATAAATGGTTGGTTGAACTTGAGAGAGAGAATATGATGGATTCTTTATGCACATAACAAAAAGGAGAAAGAAAAATAGATTACAAGCATTGAATAAGAATAAGAGATGAAGAAAAAAGTATTAAATAGACTCACCCATAAAGAAAGAGACATCAAATTTTATTTTATTTTCCAAGCCTTTCATTATCACATTCCCACTTCCCACTAGATAGAAAAGAGGCCACTAGATAGAAGAGAGGCAAGAGGAAAAGCCCAACCAAATCTTCCTGACTTTTTTTTCCTGTTTTTTTCCATATATAGGATGAATGGATTTTATTTTCCTTCTATGCGGACTTGAGAAAAAATTATGCTCTTTTAAATAAAAAATTAATACTTAATAAAAATTCAATCATTTTAATATTTTTTATCAAGCATCAAATTATCATCTGAGAGAATACATTATTCCGGAAGTACAGTAAATTTTTCCATGGACTCCTCTCAGTAATGATTTTATTGGGACTTTCTCCAACCTCCTTTCATCAACACATTTTTTTCATTATGCCCAATTTTTTTTGTTTTTATTAGATTCTTCTTAATAACAAAATAAAAAGATGTTGTTTTCACAAGGAACGGTCCTCCCTCGCTGATCATGGGACTTGCCCTGTTTTTTCTTCTTTTTCTTTTGAAAGAGCTTGTGACAACACATGGCCACCATCTCTTCCCTCTTTCTCTCTCTAGACTTTTTGATGGCCTATTATCTTCAAAGGATTCAGATCTTCATAAATATGTGAAATCAGTCGGTCTTCAATGTTGAGGCATTTTTCCCCGTACAATGCATGAAATTTGTTGCAGACATATTTATTCAACCATCCATATATTTATTGAACTCTCATGATATTTGTAGAACTCTTTCAACATAGTATTGAATCTAAATTTTTTTGTTAAATCATCATTTATTAAACTCAAAACATATTAATTGAACCACAAACATATTTGTTAAACTCATTTAACATAATGTTGAATCTCACAACATCAATATTGGGAGAATACCCTTGGTATTGAAGAGTTTTCCAGCATTTCAAGCTCAAAATGCCCTCCAATTGGAAAGTTATGGTATCTAACCACTTAGCGTCCTAATACGGTTTCGCAACAGTTTATTTTTGAGAATTTTTACTAATCATCGAGCCTAACAAAGGAAAACTAAGCCCTTTTCTCGTGAATAATTGAATTATCGAGAAATAAAATTCATTTGATTTGATTTATGATGATTTATAAGTAAGTACGGACTATGTATATGATTTAATCCATAATTATAAATTGATTGAAACTTAGACACCATTTGGTACGAGTTAAGTAAGAATGTTGAAAAAGTTAAGTTGTTGGGAAAGTTTAAGTCATAAAGTTAGATGACAATATATTATAATTATCATGTTTGGTAATGCATGGTTAAGTGAACAAAAATTATTGAAAAATATGATTTTCTTGTTTAATATGTAAGATACTTGTGTAAAGTTGTGTGAAAAATTTTGATAAAATAGTTGAAAAAAGTTATATAAATTATATTAAAGTAATAAAAATATTTATAGTTTTTTATCAACTTTTAATTTATTGATATATATATATATATTATTTTACGGACTAATTAATTAACTATTTTATCAACCCATCAATAAAATTAAATCAACTATTTTTCTCTTACTACGCCAAAAACTAAAATACTTTTTTTTACTTACATCGTACAAATAAATTTAATGACAAATTGTTCAAAATTACCAAAATTGTATACAGATTCTCTATTAGCAACTACTAAGAAATCTTAATAATTCATGCCGTGTTTGATTAAATTTTCTCTGAAATTAATTATCATACAATTTTCCTTTTTTATATATAAAAATAAATCTGATATAAATAACTGTAATTTATATTAACACAATAAAATATTTTATAATACATAATTATTTTCTCGTTATATATATTTTTCTTCAGTAGATATTATGTCACGGTTATCAATATCCTTCCGCTTTGACAGGAACATGCAAAATATTTTAGTTCTGTCATATGAACAAAATAGAACAATAATGTAATTTTTTTATATTTTGGTTAAATATAATTTAAAACTAAATGTAAATGATTGAGGGACCCCTCATTCGTGGTTTCGTTTTACGGATCTGGTCCTCCACACAAAAAATGAAACTTTATAAATAATCCAATTATATTCTCCTTTGTAAGTTTAATATTTTTTAAATATTAATAGTTTATGAAAAATATTTATTTTAGAGAAGAAACTAATTTTAATTTCAAAAAAATATTTGACATTATTAGCACGTATTCTAATTATTTAAATTTTATTTGTTGTATATATGAAGAGTTTATCTATCCTTAACTCAAACTTAATATTTTATTTCATTCAACTCAATTAACGTGCATAGTTTAATCTCAAGAGACGATCCCGAGACAAGTCAGAATGGACAAGTCGGAATGGACGAAAAAAATCTCAAAATCCGGTATCAGGACCTTTTCGATTCCACCAAGATCAGGTTATTTTACGACACTTTTATGAGGTTTTAGCCTTGAAAAAAATAAAATATTCAAATATTAAAAAAATGTAGGAATAATTGAAACAAATAATGATATGTTTATGGGGATTTGAGAAAATAAAAGTTATTTTAAAAAATGTGTACATGTGTTATAAGATGAAAACGTTATTTGGTAAAGTGAATTTATGTGAGAAAGTAATGTTGAATTGTTATTTTACCAGTCTAAATAACTTTACCATAACGAATTATAATACTTGTAACAAACATGAGAAAATACAAAAAAATAAATTTATCACAAACTTTACTACGCGAAAAGTCGAAAATAAACTACCCCTAAAAGTTAACAAAACTTCACATATACCTATGCGTAGCTAATAAAGGAAAAATGGGGTGATTTTCACACAATAATAAAAATGATGGAGATAGTAATATATAGAAAATCCGAAGGCCAACAAATAACTTATTTATTTATTTCCCTATAAAAAGGTTACAAATGTTTTTATAATGCTCTTTTGTGTGGGTGTATATATATATATATATTTGGATAATATTATTTTGACTAATAACTAGGTAGTGAAAATGTAATCTTGAATCACTTTATGCATTTCAAACATATTAATTTATTTATAATTGTAATTTTTAAAAATAAAAATTCGATATTTATTTGCTTTTAAATATTACAAATTATTGAATGAAAGTTAGAGGCGCTTTTTTAAACATGCATACTCATTTTCGAAAAAAAAAACACTCTCAAACTCATCCCAATTTCATTGAATAACACAAGAAGTCTACAAGCAATCCAAGAATATGTAGCCAAAGAATATTGTAACTGATGTACAACACCAAAAAGGATTGGTGTTTATAAAATTGGAGACTATTAGATGCTGTGTAATCACTGCAGAAGAAGCTATCAATCACTCTCATTGGGCATCTTTTCTCTCCACCTTACCTTTCTCTCATTGTGAATTTCCATGCATTCATCTCCTTCTTTCCATAGTCAATGGGTCAAAAAGGTCATTTTGAAGATATTAAAATCAATTAATAATAATGAAGACATAACATTTTGACTAAAATTGCTTCATAAATATGGATAACTACTCATAACATTAAATACTTAAAACTTTTACTCGTTATCAATTTAGTTCATGAACTTACAGACTTTTAGATATTCACACTTGTAGTAATATTTATTTTAAATCTTGAATTTTTATTTTTTCAAATGAGAAATTAACGTCGTTTTGCATAAGTGAACTAATATTGATCAAAAAGTGTGAATTACTAATCATTTATAATATTACTTCTGGTTTAGGTATTGTCATGTAGAATTAAAAACAAAGCGTATAGAAAAAATATAATATGCCAATTCTGCTACCTTGACTTTACCGTACAAAAATTCCGTCCTCTCTTAAAAAATCAAAAGGAGATTATTGGAGAACAAAGTGTCAAATTTTACAGATAACATTGTTACAGCAGCAGTGATTGAATTTTAATATCAGCGAACAAAATTATATAATTGGGGTCTTATATTTGTTGATTGCAGTGTAGCTTAGCTAGCATTGAGAGAGAATTCAGTCATTTACTCAGTTCATTACGAACTTTGTAAAACAATGTCAAAGCTTCTATGACAGCTTCCCCTCATATACTCGTCGGCATTCTCCACATCGTACGTACTATATTAATTTAAGCTAAAACTTTTGGAGAATTGCAACTCTTTGCCTGAGTCATTTGTCTTTTTAGGATGAAGATCATGGTCTAGATAGGTCATTTAATAAACTAAGCTCTTTCTAAAATAATATAGACTATGTAACCGTTATATATATATATATATATATATTTAGAGTAATTCAAGAGTGATTAAGTTATAAAATAAACTCTAAGTAATTTAAAATTGATTGATAAATTCTAATTGACTAAATCATATGTGAATTATTTATAAGTTAATTTGGTAAATCATTCTAATAAGTGATATAATATTAATCTATAAATTATTAATACATGATTTGATCAATTAAATGATTGAGTTGTCCAACTCAGTTGAGACTGTGAATCATATATTTCAATTCCAAGCTATTAAGGAAGTTGAAAAAATTAGTCATATGATTTTAACTAATTATAGAAAAATAACCAATAAATTAAGCATCCAACATGTATACAATCTTCTAAACAGTGTTCTCTCTCCGATCAAATTTTGTTTCTTTTGATTTTATATAAATTTTAAATGATTGTACCGAAAATAATTATAGGAAATTCGGAATCCTTCTGTGGATCCAAAAAACGTTTAAGTGGTGTTTGACTTCTCCTTGTCCTTCCCTATTATAATCCAAAGTCCTATTCTCCCTTATAAATTTAATCTTTTTTTAAATTCTTATTCTACATCTTTTTCAAGAGAGTTGAACAAATCCGTCACGCCAAAACAAACATTTGACTACAAATTTCAAAACGAGCAATTACTCTTTCTCATTACTAGAAGGCTAAAATCTCTCTTTAAATTAAGAAAAAGGAACTTTTGACATGGGTAATTTTATTATATATAATTTTTTTGTTAAGAAAAATGGGAAAAACACCACAACAGAAAAAAATCATTTCATTAAATAAATGATGAATATATATATATATATATATAAGGGACATACCCCAAGGCCACAAGAAGTCAAAAACTTAAAACTGAAAAATAAAATCAGTAGGTGCACTAGGACATCCCAACTAGGCTGGCACACCCTTAGTACCCTCATCACCTAACCTAGACCAGCCAAATCGAAGAGAGATCTGGAAGGAACATCACAAATGGAACTTCAACTAGAAATCAAACGAAAAGCCCCACTGGCTAGCCTCGTTAAAACATTTCCTAGTATAAACCCCTATTATATAAATAAGGAAAAATTTGCACTATAGACAAGTTTAGTAGTAGTGTGTTAAGCAATATCTGAGTTTCTAAAATTATAGGTAAATAGCAAGTTTCCATAACGGTCAATAAACTTAGACTAAAATGCCCTTCATCTATATAAGTAACAATCATGTTAATATGGGTAAATTAAATAAAAGTTATTGATATACTAATTTATATACCCTTAATTAAGCAAAATAATATATTTTTAGATTATTAAATTTAAAAACCCCACAAAAAAGCCTACCGAAATAAATGGAATAATGATATAGTTAGAAATAGTTAAATAATGTCTGAAATCAATTGAAAACTAAAAATGTAAATCATTTTTTTCAAAAAAAATAAGTATTTGAAAATGTAGAAAATCCCGCCAAACACAAACCAATAGGTAAATCAACTTCAATCTTCGTTGTTTTAAGGGGAACTAATTAAAAATTAAAAATAAATCAATGACGTTTAAATAAAAAAAAATAAGAACTAAAAATAATAATTCGTGTAAATCAATCAATTATTAACGATATACTAATTACAAATTGCATGATTAAGGAAACATGATTGGTTTCCAAAAAATACAAAAGACAATCTAAATATTATCATAAAAATTTAAATTTTGAAAATTCCTTCAAATCAGCCCCAACCTAATCACATCTCAATCAACTCATTATTGAGATAATTATATAATTAGAAAATTAAAATAACAATCAAAATATATTAATCATAAATAAAACAAAATTTAAATTTATATATAACGAAAATCCCACCCACATCATCAACAAAATAGGTAAATAATCTTCAACCAACTCATATTAAACGCAGATAATACACATTTGAACTCCACCAATGAGAATACAAAGAAAAATAATAAAAAATGTAAAAGTTAACCCATGTTATACTAACTATAGTAAAACCCTAAGAAACTACCACTAACCATTGTAAGAAACTATCAATAAACTCAAAAAAAAATCAAAACCAAATTATCAAGAAAGCAATCCATCCCTTTCGAGAAAAATCATGAAACCTTCCCTCCGTCGAAACATCATTGACGCCGACAAAAAAATAAGTGCTTCTCTTTTACCGACGACAGAACGGTGAATCCTTTGCTAGAGAAAGAAGAGGCTTTATTGACTATTTTTTAACCGATTATCACTATCATTTTGAAAAAGTTTTTCATCCCCGACCTTCTACCTTCTATCAAAAAACAATTCTTTGTTCAATATTCATAAAAAGAATGTATTTCGAACATGCATGTGGTACTTTGAGCAATTTTTCTGATAAAAATGATATATATTGAAGCATGACTCGAATATTCATAAAAGACTCTATTTTCAAATATGCATGTACATATCAGTATATTAGAATGACTCAAACTACAAGAATGCCTGAATATATTTATGTATATGATTTAATTTCAATAATTTGATAATTTAATGTGGTTCGTATGTTTATTATCATCGTTCAATATGTTGTTTGAGTGCTTTTTATATATCCAAATATCAATACTTTATTGATTGGTTATGATGTATATATAGAGATTTATTGCTCTATATATGTGTGTCAATGACATATTGAAATATCTGTATATTAATGATATATTGATTTTATATATCCATAATTTATAGATACTAATTATTTTAGTTGTTTATGGTAGCATTAACAATGAAGGAGAAAAGTGCATTAGTCAATATTGAGTCTACTACTATCAATAATTAGTGAAAAGTTAACCCTATTTTTATTCCTAATCAACGAAACGTACCGATTCAACGACTCGATTATTTTTTATTTCAACAGTGGTAGATGAAGCATTGCTGAATTGTAATTTGAAGATAATTTCAAACTTCTCTCCCGCAAACAAAATCTAAAACCATATTAATTCCTTCAATCAACTCAACGAAATTTATATTGATATCAACCAAAAAAGATTTTAGAACGAAAATCAACATATGATTTTGACTGAGATCGTCCATCATACATTACAATAGTAGAGATCTTTGAAATTCCTGAAAAAAAATTATGTGAAAAAAAATGTTCATGAAAAATGAAGATTCAATAAATGACACATTATTATTTATCTTATTGTAAATAAAATATTGATAATTATTGAGTCATATAAAAAATAGATGCAGATCCAGACACATGAACATAAAATGATCATGCCTATTTGCACTAAATCAATAATGTGCATGCGTCGTAAAATTATATAAGATTAAAATATAAAAAATAAACTATTGATATTGGTGCATAAAGTGATTAACTCCATAACAATTTAAAGACTTAAAAACATTCATAACCTTGAAAACCCATATATTTAACAAACAGTAACAAAAGACATCTAGACATATGATTGACAAAAAAACCAAGAACATATATCCGGACACATGCTATTAACATAAAATGCTCATGCCTATTTGCACTAAATCAATAATGTGCATGCGTCTTAAAACTATATAAGATTAAAATATATAAAAAACTATTGATATTGGTGAATAAAGTGATTAACTCTATAACAATTTAAAGACTTAAAAACATTCATAACCTTGAAAACCCATATATTCAACAAACACATGTTAAGTAAGAAAAGACATCTAACCATATGATTGACAAAAAAACCAAGAACATATATCCGGGTAAAACAAAATTATGATTAATGAAACAAATATCACAATAAAAAATATTCTAAAAATAATATTAGAATGACAAAAAAACCAAGAACTATTAAAAACATATTTAGCTATAAAATCATATATTGATCTATCACTAAAACAAAATTATGATTAATGAAACAAATATCACAATAAAAAATATTCTAAAAATAATTTTAGAATAACAAAAAAACCAAGAACACAAACCTTCCGTTACTCTAAAATCAAACTCAAACTTTTTCACCAGTTGAAAAAAATCGCAGAAAAAAATCTTCGCAGACTTGAAACCTTCGAAAATAATTAACAGTATACCAACAATAATAGTCAATTGTCGGCAATATTTCTATTTTTTACTAACGGTACTTTGATGTTTGATGAATCATTTGCATGTTTCGAATATAGATGAATGTTGAAACATAATAGTTTACTTGCATTTTGCTTTTTTCCAGAACAATAAAGAACTCTAAAAACTTGAACTAGCTAAATATTTGGTAAATTCATAATTTTCCAAGACTATCAATCAGCTATGGAAAACAAGTTTTTTTCCATAACCGAAACTCCTAATATTTTGCGTAATTAATATAATATATAGATAATTATATAAATTTGAATTAAAAAAATATAAAATCAATATTGAATCCGGTTTATCATCATAATTAATTATAACGGCCCCACAAAATCAATAACAGAAAAACAATTACAAAGGGTAAATCTGTCCACTATAAAATGGGGAAAATAATCCGGTGATGTGGCACATCAGAATCTTCTATTTAACTAAGAAAATAAAAATTGGGCTATGGCATAAATCATGCTTCTAGGCTTGGCTATTTGGTGCAATTCCAGTTGGTTGCCGACCCGGTTAATCCCAACCGATCCAGATTTCACCTAAACCTGGACCGGTGCAACTGAATCGAACAAGCCTGGACCGGATCAGCCAGACCAGACGGAACTGACTTAACCCAACTGGATCGAACTAGTCCAGCCGAGCAAAAATGAATCGGTCTGAACAACTTGATCAGCTTACACCCGGTTTATTTTCCACCTTTTTCTGACCTCACTTGCTCTCCTACTTAATTAAATAATTGTAGTTATTATATGATTATTTTATGATCTAGGATCCTTAGATTTTGGGTCATCAGTTACTGAATTTAATTCGTAGCGATCCAGGTAAGTGGACTTAAATAGTAATCTGATTCATGAATGTAGCATATTTAATTTATTATTGTTTTACCAATTTTTTTCTGTGACCAAATCTTAATCAAGTGTTTTATTTATTTTTCCATATCAGCCCAGTTAATTATCATGTTATGTATGATTAGATTTTGAGTTTTACATGCATTAGTTACAATGTTTATGTTCACGAATAAGTTGCAAGTTAGTCAGAAATACAAGTTACCGTGAATCATGAAATTAGCTCAAGTAATGTGATAAGTAAAAAACAGGTAGACTTAGACATATCTTTTAGTTAACAAGTAACCAGACTATTAACGTCATGTTATCAGTTATACGGTTGGATGTCACAATGTTCATGTCAGCGTACTTAAAGTTCAGATAACCTTAAGTGACATCAGCTTCAGGACACTCATTCTGTCGTGTTCACGTTTGTGTTACAAGTTCAAGTTCAAGTATGATTAAGTTTTAGTTAGGTTGTTAATTAGGGAATATGGCTAGTCGAATCATGATCAGACGAGTTACAAGAACAAGTTTAAGGTACATGATAATCATGAAATTTAGCTATGCTACTTACAAGTACATCATGTGATTTAATAATAAAGTTGATATGATAAATTACAGTTGCATGAGTTATATGTTTACATTTATGTCATTAAATCTTATTAGTATGTAAGTTTACTTTATGAGTATTTTTAATATTCACTCCCCCATAGATGATTGCGTTACAGGTGATAGCGAGAAACATGAGTGAGGACTGCCATAACCAGCAGAATTAAGGATATTTCCAATTAATAATGATTATATGACATTAGATATAGATTTTTAGTCACTTACAGTTGATTTATAAATTTATGAATTTTCATGTTTTAGTCTAGGGTAATATGTTTGACTTTCATGTTTTAAGGATTTTTGTGATTGACTTTATTACAAATTAATATATGATTTATTACAATTTATTTGAGTATACATTCTCTTAAAATAATTTTGAGCTTCCACTATTTAATGTTAAAGTTAAGATAAAATTAGGGTTTTTTAATTTGAGGATTTTCTTAAATTAGGGTGTCAATTGAATTGTGGGTTTTTTAATCGTGAAATTTTATGCATGTTTAACCCTAAAAAATCGGGGGCGTTACAGGTCACCATTAGGGGTGTAATCCGTTCTGTTCCATTTATTTGAGAGGATTCTATCAAACCGAACCGCATTTTCACATATGCAAACAAAATTGAACCATTTTAAATATTAGAACTAACCTGAACATCAATTTTTTTTTTCATTTAGCCCAGTATAGGCTGAATGGACAAAAAAGAATGCCATTTTTGTTTTTTTTCTTAGGAGTATGTTTAGTGTTGGATACGCGGCGCTCGCACGGCGGATGTGTGATGGTTCTTAAAAAAATATTAAAAACAAATCGTATATTTTTTTAAAACGAAAACAAGCGCGACGCAACAGTTTCCAAAATAAAAACTTTTATTGAAAACTCTTTTCAATGAAGATCCATTATATATTTATATATTAAATCTAAGACATACATGCATAAGAATCATATACATCTTGTAGTTTATATCAAGCGTCCTCGCAAACCAACGATCATGTATTCTCACAAACAACGGACTTCGAGATCCACACTAAGATTTTTCAAGTCAATCCTCAAACGCATTAAGACGTGTGTGGGCATGTAGAATAATTCAAAAATATTTTTTTTGTCTCTAGATATACTCAACACATGAGATCTAAAGATTTACTGAGAATGATTAATTTAGTGAGACAATCCTATGAGAGAATACGATGATCATTCTTTCAGAGTTTTTGATTAAATTTTAATCACATAGAAAAGATCACCCTGATAGCAACTGTGTTATTCACTCACCATCAACACTGAGGCCAATAGAATAATATCTACATATTTTCTAGATAATGACATATCAGATTTTTAAGGATAAACAACAAATACTATTTTATTTTAAAATTACCGTTGCAAAGGAACCCACTGTAATTCGTGCACAATTGCAATGCCACACAACACTGCAATTGTGTGATCCATCATAGTGTCTCGAGACACTACTGTAGTGTCGTGTGACACTATAATATTGCACGCCCACTACTGTAGTGCCATATGGCACTACAATAGTTCATGTCAATATTTGATTTATAATCAGCGATTGACACGTGACAATTACTGTGAATTAAATATTTATTTTAATTAGATAAATATCTAGATATCAGTTAATTTAAAATTAACATATTTGATTATCTCTATCAACTAACTTATCTGTTAGTTCGCAAATAATATATTTAGTTGATTCAAATTATTACATAATAATAATTATACTTATCAAATTTCATAAATTAGATATTTGGTCTCACTTATTGATAATTAAAAAGTTAATCAATATAATTATATATATATAATTTCTGAAATTTATATATATTAATATTTTAATTAATTAATTCTTAATTAGTTAATCACACATAATTATCTCATAATTACGTACTTGCCCGATAATAAAAATTCATTTTGCAAGCCAGTCATTTTCTCATGTCCTGAAATATTCACACCTTAAATTGCATAGTACAGAGGTGAGTTGGGGACCATAGACCTATAATCTTAAGCTCTAATAACTAGATTATTAATTAAACTTTTTAATTAAATAATCTTATTTATTAATTTCATTATTACTCTACTATAAATATGAAATTCGACACTTAGAGATTATATAATGTATTTACAGAGTATTCTCATGCAGTCCATTGATATAATCATTTCACGTAGTTCTGTCCTCCAATTATTGGTTCATAAATTAGAGTTGGTCAAAATGACCGTTTTACCCTTTTGATTAGGTCTTGATCCTTAAGTACCATTAATTCACTAGTGAATGGCTAATTTATAATCGTATTATAAATTTGAGCTTAATAACCATTCGGTTCCAGAATGATCACGTAAGATAACCAATATACGATTCGTGAGGAAAACTTAGATTCTAAATCTTGTAAGGTCATGTTCTCAACTATCCATATCGCTGAATCTCCAAAACAGAAGTTATTAGTTTGTTTTACAAGTAAACCTTAACGAGTGAATCAAAAGATCCACTGGACATGTATAGAAGTTAACGACTACTCATGATTCAGACTGATATACATATGATCATCAAATTGATGTGTATTAAATTTTTATGATAAATAGTACGTTAATAAAGATATTGATTCACATCAGTCATGTCATATATAATCTTATTATATAAAGCACATTCACGAAGATGTCTATCCACATCAATAATTCGGATCTAGATCACATGCATTCATAATGCTTAGTGAACCGTACTGACAATCATTTATTAAAGAGTTCATACTTTAATATGTTGCTGACATTTTTATTCATTATCTATTATCTTAATCCTCTCGTACTAATACAATATCATAGTCTCGTTAATTAATATAGAGTTTTCAGATATTTATATAAATTATCCAACAATAATTTAAAAGAACAATTATAAGAAAAATATAATTTTATTAAATTTCATAACAGAATGTCAATACACATGTTTTGAGGAAATAACCCCCAACATTCTCCCACTTGCCCGAAAGCAAATGTGACATCTCTCTCAACCTCATGTTACGCACATGACCCTTAAATGACTTT
Organism: Datisca glomerata; assembly: GCA_003255025.1. Classification (NCBI taxonomy): domain Eukaryota; kingdom Viridiplantae; phylum Streptophyta; class Magnoliopsida; order Cucurbitales; family Datiscaceae; genus Datisca; species Datisca glomerata. Next base: position 946,391 of record QANY01002723.1, read on the forward strand.
CCAGGAAGTGTCTTGGTAAAAGGATCAGCCAGTTTCTAGTCTGATGCTATATTTATAAGAGTCGCATCCCATCGATGCACGATCTCTCTTACAAGATGGTATTTCCTTTCTATATGCTTGCCCCACTTGTGACTCATTGGTTCTTTAGAATTAGCTACCGCCCCACTGCTGTCACAATATATGATCAATGGATTATCCATATCTGAAACTATTTTCAGATCAGTATAGAACTTTCTGAGCCATACCGCTTCTTTCGCAGCTTCACATGCCGCTATATATTCAGCTTCCGTAGTGGAATCTTCAATGCCAGATTGTTTGATATTTCTCCAGACTACAACTCATCCACCTAGGGTGAATACTGATCTAGAATTTGACTTTCGACTATCTCTGTCTAATGAAAATCAGAATCAGTATATCTAGTGGGGTTCAGGTCTCCATCTGAATAAACAAACATATCTATCGACTTCAACCCCTATGTTGCTTCAGTTCCCATTTCCACTCCGGGCCATCTTCGTCTTCAACCTCAACTTGTGGGTGGGGGTGTTTATTCGAGAGACTTGGATTGGAAAAAGCGACAGGAAATCAATGATTAAACTGAATTAAAAATAGTTAATTCAAGTAAGGTTTCAACCAGTTGTTTTCTCATTCACTGTTTATTTAATTTAATAATCATACTATAGGATTTTATGATCCAATGTTGGGATTGAGTGACTAACAGTTAGACCTATTTCCATACGTATATTCAGTCAGAACCGAAATTGGGAGAGAAAGGAAAAATAATTAACACTTACTTTCTGCGTTCGTCGATTTGGGGTAGGGTTTTCAGAAAACCATTTTATTCTTCTTCAAAGAAGAGGAGAAGGGATGGATTGAAGATTAGTTGGAGGATTTGAGAGTTTTTGTTTTTGATGAGTGTTTGGCCACAAGAGTTAGATATCTAAGTTTTAATAAAACGACGTCGTTTTGATGAAAATCAATAGAAATTTAACTGAATGTTTTAATTGTGAGTTTTAGATAGTTTGAATTTAAACTGTAACGTTTTATAATTTAAGATTTAAGCGTTTTGATGAAAATCAATAAAAATTTAACTGAATATTTTAATTGTGAGTTTTAGATAGTTTGAGATTTAAACTGTAACGTTTTATCATTTAAGATTTAAGCGTTTTGATGAAATCAATAGAAATTTAACTGGATGTTTTAATTATGAGTTTCAGATGGTTGAGTTTTAAACTGTAACGTTTTATAATTTAAGATTTAAAATGTCTCTTAGCGATAATATAAGATATAAAAATATAATTTTTCCTATAATTTAATATATTATCGAGTATATAAATCTCAAAGTCACTTAATTGAAGTCAAATTTTTAATTGGTGTGGAATTTTTGTTGTTCTTCCTTCTAGAACGAAACCGTACTGCCGTACACTGCCATATAATATAATTAAAATATTATGAAACATTCAGCTGTCGACGGACAAAGCCGAAACGTCGACAGCAAACGAAGGATGGCCAGGCCCCGGTTTCCTTTTCTGATAGAGGGGAGTGAGAAAGAGGTAAAGTAATCAACGGAGACTGTGATTATTGGGGAAAAGTTGATCGGCCCATTCTTTACGACCAATCAGTACGAAATTGAGGACATGCGGCTTCCTGGGCCCCTCACAAATTTTGATGGCCAGTAAATTCATACGTGAGAACCCGCAAAAGAGGAATAGTTAGCATTTTCTCTCTTCGTGGGTCTCGCAAATTTGAAGTCAAAAGTTCCCAGAGTTTAACGATGATGAATTAGGGTAAAATAACTATTTATTATTTTTGAAAAATATTTACAATAAATAAAATTCTAAATAAAAATAATAATTCTACATTTAAATAATTAATCTTTTTAAATAAATAAGTTATGTAATAATTATTTATAAGTTAATTTATCAAAATCACTTTAACTTATAAATAATTGACCACTTAATCATTTAAAATTTAGATATTCTTCTTTTTATAAGAATGTGCGAGGATTGACGATTTGAGATATTGAATTGTTTTTCAACAACTTAAAATAATAAGATCGAATAGAGTTTGTTTTTATTTTTTATTTTTCATACCAATTTGGTCTAATTATTGTATGCCAAAATTCCTTAACTTGGAAAAAAATTAATCCCCTAAAAATTCAATAAGGCATGTATTCCTTCCCAATAAATACATTCGTTGTCTATTGCATACGTAATTTAGTTTCTTCTTAGCTACCGGAAATGAAAATTCAATAGAAAATTTCTGTTGAGTATCACGATCAAAGAAAACATCTTTTTTGAGAACTCTGATACCAAAATGCAGTGCATTATTCATCTTTTTATGAAATTATGATATTGATCACCACATTTTTTCATTTCCTTTTTTGTTTTTTTTATTATTATTGAATCATCATATAAATAATGATTGATTGATCTTTTTTTTTTCACTATGAGCTAATTTTAGAGTATTATTTTAAGTAGAAAATTCTTTGGTAACGATAGATATAAGACGTAATCTAGCATTGAACAATTTCATGTAATCCAAGTGATATAATCTTAGATTGGGTCACATTTTTGATCTATTATGAATGTCCGAGATCTATTTTTTAGACAATCATAAATATCGGTGACTTATATACGTGACTTGTGCACTGTGCTTTCTAAAAAAGTATGCTACATGAATTAATAACATTCATTGGCTTTTACACCGAAATGATCAAATAAAATTTATTTGATATATTTTCAGTTGACATAATCTCAACCGTCTTGATATTTTGTAACTCATCTATCTGCTGTAAGCAATCCAACCACAAATAATCCCTATCCACAAAATTTGAGCTAGATTAGCTTTTCTCTCTGATGGTGCTAATGACGAAGATGTCATAATCTTTCCTTAAAACCGTGAGGTTACGGAACGTTCCTACCTTTCACATGATTTAAATTAGTTTATTAAAAAAATATTATTTTTAAGATAATTATTCTATATTTATAAAAATTGAAATTTCCTACCTCGAGAATAGAGCTGAATTTCAATTCGCGCGAGATAGATGACGAGGACTTCGGTTTGAGGGTCCCGCTTCAGTCTCTAGAGCGCCACTTCCGGTGTATAAATGGACTCAGCGATATTCCAATTCACAGCCAGCCCAAATCTACTCTATCTACTCTCTCCACTGCTTCATTTCCATCTTTCACTCTTTCCTGGATTCAATTCAATGATTTGTTGATAATTCTTCAATAGGACTTTATATATCTCTACAATTAGGTTTCTGATTGAATTTTGAGAAAGCAGCGGTTGCGGAAGCGTTTGTTGCGACCAACTCCGAAGATGGGCGGTGACAAGGCCATAAGCCTTGATGAGATTAAAAATGAATCCGTTGACCTGGTACAGTCTCCCTCTCTCCCCTGTATCCCTCTGTTTTGTTTTGTTTGGTTCCGGAGATATTGAAAGGTAAGTGAGGAGCGTCATGAAAGTAAAAATAATTTTGGAACTCTGTTTTTGTCGGGAAAATATTCTCGTTGCTTTACATTTGGATTTCTTATCTGACTACTCCAATCTTAGTCGATGTGAGTGGATTTATTACGGCGTTTCTGAACAAAGTTTATGATGGAAATCCGTAGTTTTTCTGCTAAACGATAAATGAATATTTGACAGATTTTCCATGTCGTTGCTATGGAAGCTCGACGATCTGATACTTTTTCTAATCCTAAACGCCAATGTTCGTCTTCTTATCTTATAATTTAATAAATATTATACTCATTAAACGTGATAGATATTTAATACATTTTCCTATTATCGGCGACGGGTGTTTAAATATCATTTCGGAGATGATCAGACGGAGAAGAGTTCGATCTGACCTTTAATGGGAAGAGTTCTAGCATATCTGATGCGTTAAACAGACTGGGCCCGCTCGCGTGTGCTCAATCTGAGTCGTAGACTGTCCAGATTCCAGCCGGCTGTTCAAAACTTTTTAGATGCATTATCAAAAACTTGAAAACTTCCCTTTTGTATTCTTATTCTTCATTGTTTTAAGAAGAAATGATGTGAACCCAATCACATGGAATCAGCGGCATATCAACTCTAGGGTAGTCTTTTAGAACGTCGCTTAATTGGCAGAAGGGAAATTGTTTTTATGTTCTGTTTTTCTGGCTATCTCTCGTCTTTAAGCACCCTCCGAGGCCTAATTTCTTTATTTATAGAAATAGTCGCCGTTCTACTGATAGCTACTCGATTTGATTTGATTTTTATTATAACTACTCTTTTCATTTTAAGGAACTGGGTGGATGTTTTTTTTTAAAAATATTTTGTGCTAATAATTATGAAGTGCAATAAAAAAAACAAAAAATATAGAGACTTCTGTGGTACTTTGTATTTACATTTTAAATCGATTTTATTGGTAACATATGAGGACCATATTTTGTTATATTTGGATTGTCTATATAAGACGGTTCATATGTATCTTACAAATAAAAGTAAAAATATAAAAAAATATTTTCATCTCGACATAAGTATTGAGGTGTTCGTGATCGTTCGTATTGCTAAAAAAAATCACGACCAAATCAACAGATCTTCTCTTATTTAAATTCTCAACGTGAGATTATCTATTTTTATCTTATCACAATAAGATATTGATATTTTATTCTTTTAATAGTGAGAGAGGAGTACTCTTTTCTAGAGTGTTTTTTTTTTCTTTTCAAAATAGTGATTTCAAAACTCTTATACAGATAAAAGTATTTTAAAAATCATGCATGTCAAATAAATGTTCTGTTGAGAATAACTTTTAGTTTTCAAAACAAAAAGGTGTAAAAAAAACTTGGTACCCAAAACACCGCCAAAGATCCCAAAATAATGCCTTCCCAGCATGTTACCTTACGGGTTAGGCATTATGATACCAAGAGGTTATTGATGGTGTATCCTCAGAGTTATCACCACGAAAAATGTTATTTAGTTTAACTTATGATCTATCATAAGTGTGCATGACATAATTGAATTGATGTATTTGATAAGTTAAAAAATTATAACCAATCTATTTTCATTACGTAAATTCGTGATGCATCTGGATCAAATAACATTGTTATATTAAAACACACCAGAGTTGATCTAATTGCCAAGTTTTTCACCGTCTCACTTCACAAAAATACTTGAAATTTTTCAATGTGTCAAGCACCAATATCTCGAGTATCTGCATGGAGTAGTTCTTGTTATGATGAAAATATTAATGTTTGTCAGATTACTTCTAGAAATCTAATTGGTAAAAATGTGATGGATAATAAAATGTCTATAATATATGATTGTTATATATGGATGTGTAAAGAATATTTTGTGTCTGATTACCATGTTTATAATACGGGAAGTGTTCTTTGAAAAGTTGTATATGATTACTAACTTTAAAAATTAGTGTTTAATATTTAGATTTTAAATTATAAACTAATTGAATAATTAAAAGCCTTTTTCCCAAAGAATAATACATTTTTAAAATATTTCCAAAGAATAATTCATTTTTTAAATATAAACTTAGATATAAAAAAATAACACACATAATTATTTATTATTTTTTTAAAATATAAATAAAATATTTATTTCTCTTATTCTCTTCCTTCTCTCTCTAATCATCATGTGAGCCCAAGCGTACAAAAGTTCTTATCCAAGTGGGAATGCTTGAACCCACTCTAGAGAGGGTTTAAGATTCCTCCTAGCAGGGGCATATATTCCCATGGGCATGGGATGCCCCAACATCTCTAGAAACAAAAATGGTAATGAGAATAAGATTTCATTTCCACCCAAACATACCAAAAACCAACAGTCCTTAGGGTTAATAATTTGCTAAGATACCATAGGATGATCAAATATTATGATTGCACGAGTGCCATCATTTTGACTTCCTATTACCACTCTTTTACTTGAACTTCTCTATTTTTTCCCGAAAGTCTCTTACTTGTACTTTTCGATATGTTATTTCCCTCCAAATAGTGATATGTTGTCGGTGAAGTGATATTGAACTACACTAACTTCTACTTATCAACATGGACATTGGATTAGCGAAACATAGTCCAGTTCCAATTGATATTATCAGACCAGGTGGTGAACTATGGAAATACTCAATGGACATTTTCACAAATCTTTATATAATTATGAGAATTTAGATAATGAGCTTGAATAATTGTGGCTCATGTTCACGATGAGAAAGATTTTGAGAGCTTACTATTTTGGACATCAGATGTAAATGCTAATCCATTTTTACTTTACAGGAACACATTCCAATGGAAGAAGTGTTCGAGCAATTAAAATGTACACGAGAAGGTCTGACGTCAGACGAAGGAGCCAATCGGCTTCAAGTTTTTGGACTAAACAAACTTGAAGAGAAGAAGGTACTTATACAACTCTAATAGATTGGCCTCTTCGATGTTTAGTTCCCTAACTTCTATGATATTTATTATTATCACATCGTTTTGTTCAAACAGGAGAGCAAAGTCCTCAAGTTTTTGGGATTTATGTGGAATCCTTTATCATGGGTTATGGAAGCTGCTGCTCTGATGGCTATAGCCTTAGCAAACGGTGATGGACGACCTCCTGACTGGCAGGACTTTGTGGGGATTATCGTCCTACTTGTCATCAACTCTACCATCAGTTTTATCGAAGAAAACAATGCTGGAAATGCTGCTGCAGCCCTTATGGCGGGTCTTGCTCCCAAAACTAAGGTGATACAACACATAGCTACATATCTTAGTGCTCACAATAGTACATTTTCCATTATCTTATTGTTGTCCTTCTGTGACCAAAATTTAGGTTCTCAGAGACGGTCGTTGGAGTGAGCAAGATGCTTCTATTCTAGTTCCAGGAGACATAATCAGCATTAAACTAGGAGATATAATTCCTGCTGATGCACGTCTTCTTGAGGGCGATCCTCTAAAAATTGATCAATCTGCTCTTACTGGAGAGTCCCTGCCTGTCACTAAGAACCCTTCAGATGAAGTATTTTCTGGTTCAACTTGTAAACAGGGGGAAATTGAAGCAGTTGTTATTGCCACTGGTGTGCACACCTTTTTCGGTAAAGCTGCCCATTTAGTAGACAGTACCAATCAAGTTGGGCATTTCCAGAAAGTTCTGACAGCCATTGGTAATTTCTGTATTTGTTCAATTGCTGTTGGGATTATAATTGAGATTATAGTCATGTACCCAATACAACATCGCAAGTACAGAGACGGCATTGACAATTTACTGGTGCTTTTGATTGGAGGAATTCCTATTGCCATGCCAACTGTTTTGTCAGTCACCATGGCTATTGGTTCTCACAGACTTTCTCAGCAAGGTGCCATTACTAAGAGAATGACTGCTATTGAGGAGATGGCAGGCATGGATGTCCTCTGCAGTGATAAGACAGGAACCTTAACCTTGAATAAGCTAACTGTTGACAGAAACCTAATTGAAGTCTTTGCCAAGGGTGTGGAAAAAGAGTATGTCATCCTTCTTGCAGCCAGGGCTTCTAGGACTGAGAATCAGGATGCGATCGATGCTGCTATTGTAGGAATGCTTGCAGACCCAAAAGAGGTGGGGTTTGTTGCATTTGATTATTCTTTTGTTTATTTTGATCATGAGAAATTTCGTCATGACTTGTGAGCATTGGTCTTGACATTTACAATTGAACAGGCACGGGCTGGTACAAGGGAGGTTCATTTCCTTCCTTTCAATCCTGTAGACAAGAGAACTGCTCTTACCTATATTGACTCTGAGGGAAACTGGCACCGTGCTAGTAAAGGTGCTCCTGAGCAGGTAGTGTTTTTTGCTTATATGGACACCACACAAGCGACATGATTATTGTGCAATAGTTAATTTGTTTGTTTCTCCTGACTTGAGGCAGATAATAAATCTTTGTAACTGCAAGGAAGATGTTAGGAAAAAGGTTCATTCAGTGATCGATAAGTTTGCTGAACGTGGACTTCGATCATTGGCTGTTGCACGACAGGTTTCACACGATAACCTTAAATATACACTCTCATTAGAGTCAAATGAGTTGCGTAATCCTAATGTTGCATTTGTCATTTTGTTGCAGGAAGTACCTGAGAAAACAAAAGAAAGTCCTGGGGGACCATGGCAGTTTGTCGGTTTGTTGCCTCTTTTTGATCCTCCCAGGCATGATAGTGCAGAAACCATTAGAAGAGCACTGAACCTTGGAGTAAATGTCAAGATGATAACTGGTTGGTCTAACTGGAACACTAATTTACTTGTTTTCTATGTCATAGTTTGCTCTATCAAATTTATATTTTCTCTCTCACTCAGGGGATCAACTTGCCATTGCCAAGGAAACTGGCCGAAGACTTGGTATGGGAACAAATATGTACCCTTCTTCTTCATTACTTGGCCAAGACAAGGATGCATCGATTGCTTCCCTCCCTGTTGATGAATTGATTGAGAAAGCTGATGGATTTGCTGGTGTATTTCCAGGTGAGTATTCTACTTTCTTGATTAACAAGTAGTTATCTAAGAGCAGTTGGTGAAGATTCAAGAACCCTTAACTTCTTTACCATTCTGTCTCTGCATCGTGAATTATTCCTAAACAACTTGGTTTACATTGTAGGATTGCAAAGATATGCATATAATAAATAATAAATATATATATAAATCTATCACCCACATGCAAGAGTTAAATTGTCTATATTCTAGGAAAGCCATGGTTGGGAGGACAAGACTGTTCAGATCATTGAAAACCTTCAGCTGTTCACAACATTAAAGTTGCCTATGTGTTTTTAAAGAACCATGGTGTTGGGAAAACCACGGTTGCTTATGTTTGTTAGCATCCGTAATCTCTCTTTACTATTATATTCTTCATTTAGACTAAAAAAAAATTCAAGAGAATAACTGGAACATATAAGTTTAGCTTGTTGATGTGCATATTGCTCTTCTAAGTTCCAACACTTTTTTTTGGTTGTGGTAGAACACAAGTATGAAATCGTAAAGAAGTTACAGGAGAGGAAACACATTTGTGGTATGACTGGAGATGGTGTCAATGATGCCCCTGCATTAAAGAAGGCAGACATTGGAATTGCTGTCGCTGATGCTACAGATGCTGCTAGGAGTGCTTCAGACATTGTCCTCACTGAACCAGGATTGAGTGTTATAATTAGTGCTGTCTTGACTAGCAGGGCAATTTTCCAAAGGATGAAGAACTACACTGTAAGTTACCCTACTTGTCCTTTATTGTTAAAGTTTTGAATTACAACACTAACACTCCTTTACTTTCTGCAGATTTATGCAGTTTCAATTACCATACGTATAGTGGTAAGTGTGACAAAGAATAGTTTGACAATATGAGTATTCTTTTCTTTACTTAATTTAACACATTCTTTCCATTATGCTAATTTTTGCAGTTTGGCTTCATGTTCATTGCTTTGATTTGGAAGTTTGACTTTGCCCCATTCATGGTTTTGATCATAGCCATCCTAAATGATGGTGAGCAGGAGAGCTTTCAGAAAATATTCACCCATCTTTTTTATATTTCGCCATTGAAGCCTTAGAAGGATAAAGGTTATCGTTTATCGCTTAAGGTCCATTTCACTGTCCCTCTAGGAACGATCATGACAATTTCAAAGGATCGAGTTAAGCCATCTCCACAGCCGGACAGCTGGAAACTGAAAGAGATTTTTGCTACTGGCATTGTACTGGGAGGATATATGGCACTTATGACAGTGATATTTTTCTGGGCTATGAATGACACTGACTTCTTCTCGGTAAGGATGTGCAGAATTTTTGTAATCCATTAGAACACATTTACTAGATCAAAGATGTTTTTGTAGATCCTGTTTATCTATGATTTTGCATGCTGCAGGACACGTTTCATGTAAGATCATTGAGGAATAGCCGCGATGAAAAGATGGCAGCATTGTATCTACAAGTCAGTATTGTGAGCCAGGCCCTTATTTTCGTCACAAGGTCTCGCAGTTGGTCTTTTGTCGAGCGTCCTGGACTTCTCTTGGTTGGTGCTTTTGCAATTGCTCAGCTGGTAAGTTTTTTGCTAAACTAATCACCAATTGAAACCTTAATAGTGTTAGCTTATAGAATTAGTAATGTTTGAATTCCTACTAAAAGATGCATGGGCATCTATTTATGTTTCCTTTACCAGCAGTCTCCAGTCACTCGTCACTCTCATTTCATTTCAACATACTTATTTCATCAACTATTCTTTTTTGCAGTGTTTGCTAGCATCGTTGGCATTGTACTACATACATATTATTGTGCGGTGTTGTTTACTTTTTCAAAATTATGCTACTCATAAATTGATGTCAAGTACTGCATGGTTGCTAGAGAAGAGCTAGGACTGTGATAATCATCATGGTTAACACGTAAGGTGGTGAATATTGTTAATCCCAAGGAGACAAAGTAGGCGTAAAATTTGTTTAGTTTTGAGTGCAGGGAAAAGGTACACAGGATTTGCAAATATTTGGTAACAATTTAAGAATTATCTACAACAGTTTGGTTAGTCATTTTACAGAATTCAGAGTCAGAGGAAGGTTAATGAATTTTGGTAACGTAAAGAATGCCATTTATTCCTTAAACGGAATATATAGCTCAGAATAAGCAAGTTTTTATTCTTCATATAACATTGCTTGCTAATTGAACAAGAAAGGAAGATGTATAACTCACTCAAAATGAAGAGTAAACCCCTCTTTTGTAATTGCAGATAGCAACTATCATAGCAGTCTATGCAAATTGGGGTTTTGCGAAGATACAGGGAGCTGGCTGGGGGTGGGCTGGTGTAATCTGGCTTTATAGTGTGGTTACATACATTCCTCTTGATATACTCAAATTTGCAATTCGATACGTTCTCAGCGGGAAGGCTTGGGATACTCTTTTGGAGAATAAGGTACTACTGCTTTTATGTTTATAACCTTGAAACTTGAAAGAGTGTTGGTTCCTCTCTAGAAGATTCATTGATGATCTACATCTACGTTCTCTAATAACAGACTGCCTTCACGACAAAGAAAGACTACGGCAAAGAAGAGAGAGAAGCACAGTGGGCTGCTGCACAGAGGACTCTACATGGTCTTCAACCACCCGAGTCCACCAACCTTTTCTCTGAAAAAAGTAGCTACAGGGAGCTTTCTGAGATCGCAGAGCAGGCCAAGCGACGGGCTGAGGTTGCAAGGTGAGTCTGTAATTTTATGAGTAGCCTCTGCATATCTAGTGTGATTTGTGGAGGTTATTTCTTTTCGTTTTAGTAGATAATGATTCGTTTCTTATATAAAATGGACTGACGCAGGAGAAAAAAATCATAATAAAGCAATCATATGCTGAAAAACTGTATCTGCATATAAAAAAAGAAAGATAGATAGATAATCATCCAAAACAGAACATGATGCTTAGTATGCTAGTATCCGGTTGAGAAGATTGGTTGGTAGAAAAACTTCGGTACTAATGAGCGGAATTAAAGTCATTAAAATATCTTGAGACTTTCTTAGTACCTCATCATCTTTATTTACACAGCAGAAAAACTTTGAATGGGTTAGACAATTAGTAGTTTATTGAGTTAATGACAATTTCTTGGGTTGATTGTGGCTGCAGGCTTCGGGAACTGAATACACTAAAGGGTCATGTTGAATCAGTAGTTAAGCTGAAGGGATTGGACATCGATACAATTCAACAACATTATACTGTTTAAAGAGAAGAAGAGAATTTTCTTGGACACAGACATATTCTAATGATGATGATGATGAAGAATGCTCCTTTAGTAAAACAAAGATTCTAAATTTCCTAGATTTATTTTAGAGTGGGATTAATTTTTGTTAGAAATTCCAGATATATTCTTATATCAATCATATTCCTACTAGTTATTGCCTTTCTAAACAAAAGAAAAAAGGATATCAACTAATTACTTAAATAAATTCAACGGCTCAGCTCGAATATACGTAAAACAACAAACTAATCTAATTCACGGTAGTGCAATCGTGTCTAACTTCACCTTGTCGTCCAGTTTTAACTCCCACCCTGCCGAGCATCGTGATGGCATCTACAAAAGCCCGTCTGAAAGCTGTGTTATTTGATGCAAAGTAGTTGACAATATGTCTCGACCTTTCATCGGTAAACAAAGATTGGTCAGACGTAAATAGACCCTTTCCTTGCTGCAGGTTCTTGAAATACATGTTGTCAAACTTTCGAGGGGTGGTTGGATCCATGTCAATTGCAACTCTGGGGTCTATATTTCTTGGACAGTTTTGTTTAAGCTTTTTTGCATATTCCATATCAAGCGTTGGATCAATCCTGGTTTTGCTTTTGAAGCTGTAAATCCTCTTGAAGATTCTGGAGCAATGTGAGAACCCAATTGTATGTGCTCCTATAATCATCCAATTTCGAAACCTTATTTCTCTCTTAATTTAAATAAAAATTTCCACAAACAAGTTTACCAAATGCTTAACAGATTTTGAAAATTAATTTTTAAAAAATTCATACTAAACACAGTTCTTAAATACTATTACCAAACAAGTGTTCACATTTTTAACAAAAGAAAAACAAGTTTTCGGATACTAAATTTTTTTCGACAAACATTGTTTTTCTTGTTTTCAATTTTTTCTCTAAAAAAATATTATTTTCAAATCACCAACTAAACAACCAACTTTTGACTTTTGTAGTAAAAACTCAGAATGGTGCGTGTTAGACGTGGTTTCAGAGCAATTAAGTTGAAAAAGTACCTGAGAGTGCAACCAAATCTGTAAGAGTGAGACCGTGTGAGGCGAACATTGATTTGAGACTGTCTAATTTAAATTCAGGATGAGGAAGATGGTGTCGAACACTAGCTTTAGTAGAGATCCTACCATCACGTCGTCCAAGCTCCACTGCATAATATGGTCCTCCCGTCTGCAAAAAAAACATTCTTAAATTCATCCTCATTTACACCAAATATTATATCTGCGGTTTTGGGGGTCCCAGTTTGTCTGATCTGGACTATTAATTTTCTTTCGAACGAAAATTTTAGACCTTTAGACAAACACAGATCTGGACCATTGAATAAAAGCTCAGTTGTTTGGATTGTTAAACAACATATCCTCTGTTCTGTTCTAGGACATGTTTCCGATTAAGAAACAGAAAATAGAAATTTTTTATTTTACAAAAAAAAAAAAAATTACCAAGACTATGGAGTCCCTAGTGGCCAAAGCCAAAATGTCAGCACAAGAGACATTGTTTTTGCAGCCAAGGACTCTATCAACAGCAGCTTTGGCTTTAATCACTGTGTCAAACCCATCCCCTGCTAATGAAAGGTTGTCTGAATTATCTTTCTCTGCTGACTTGTTTCTATAACTGAGCATCACAGACGCATCACATCCCTATATAGAATTACACGTCAACTCCCAAATATTTTTAATTAATCTCAATAATCACCATTACTTTGCAACTAAAACAAATATTAGACTAGAGCGCATTTAGTATTTGGAGATTACAGCAGCTTCAAATACCCTGACAAAGCAATCATGAAAGAAGAGCCTCAGAGTTGCAGGGGCTGTAGCTAATGGTGCTTGATGAAATTTCTCTTTCACGGCCGAGTGGACAATTGACTCGACGTTCGGGCATGTTTTCCGGTAGTAGTCTACGTGAAGTTGAGGATGGCTGGAAGTTGGAAGAAGAAGAAGAATGAATGGAAGGGAATAAAGAGTAATGGAATTCATTTGCCTTCTGCTGAATCTGCTGTTGTTACTATTGTTTTACTTTGTTATTAGATGATTGATTGAAGTTGTTATATAAAGTAAATGAGGAAATAATGTCACATGGGTTTGTTCCTAACGAATCTTACTAGACTGATAGATAATAGAGCAGAATTTTGACAAAAATATACAAATTTAATTAGAGACTGTATGTATGGAAGATTGAATATTTTGAATTAAAGTCTTTTTTATGTGAACATTCTCTGGCTTTTTGGCAGTGAGATTAAAAGGTTGCTTTATTTATCATTATTCACAAGTGGATTCAAATATTGTTCATTGAAGTGGAATCTGAGTAAGCTACTAAGCTGCAGTGTGCAATTTAATAATTAAGAAAAAAGTTCCATATCACCTTTTCTTTTCTTTTTATTTTTTAAATTTCGTCGGTGCGGTGAGGGTAAATGTATTTTTGCTACGTTCACCTTCTCTCTTTTTCTTTCCTTCTCTTTGCAGCGCTCTTTATGTTACACAATTCAGTATTTAGGCTCGTCCGATCACATCTTGACGTGACAAATCGGGCCATATTGCCCAGTTGTGAAAAATAACAAAAAAAACAATACAACTTTTTTTTAATTTTTTTTCAGATGAGATGTGACAACCTCAAAAGAGGTAAACTTCCCATGGCAGTTGATATGCCAACTGTCGGGAAACTCAATTAATAATTTTTGAAATATTATCCCCCTTCGACCAAATTAGCCTCTTATATGCGAGTTATGAAGTTTAGTTCATCTCTTTTAACGCCTAATTTTTGAAATCTTGGCTTGTGATTGTATGTTGCATAGTTCGGTTGTTCATGCTGCATAATGTTTCGAGGAGGAATTTTAAACCGGATCGGGTCATAAATGGAGAGTGGTCTAGTCATTGGAGAACCTTTGAGAATGTGAAGGTCTAGCACGGAGGGAAGGATGAGCATCCTTAGTGCCCTGGACGGTAACAACTGCCAGCAAACGCACTTCCTTGGGGTTGCCAAGGAGAGGGAGATGGAGAGAGCCCCAAATGTGTGTGTATAATGTTCAAATATCCAGCCCCATCAATAAGAGTGTTAAGCACATTTTATATAGAAAGTAAAGGGTAAACCCTATTTTATGATTGGTCAATCAATGATTGCTAAGTGTAAGTAGAGGCCAACGTATAGAGGGCGTTGCCACGTGTTCTTAGATTCATCCTCAACGAAAGGACGACACATCTAAAGCCTACTGATGAGGTCATGATGGTGGACCGACATGACGAGCCTCATCTTAATCCTACCAAGCTATATGTCTCTGATTCATTCCCAAGGCGGTAAGAGTCCATTTAAGTCGTGTCGCTTGACTTGACGGTTACAGATAAATAATCACAGGAGCCCGGCCAATGCGGGTGAACCTAGTAGGTATGTCCATGATATAAAATTCATGAATAAATATTAGCCCCCTATGCAAGTTCAAATGTGTAGCACTTAAACATGTATGTAATCTCGGTGTGTGTTATGATCTTACTTGATGAGTCACCGAATTGTGAGATGCAATTGTGATGACGAATGTTTCTTCACTAAATCAGTCATGCAGGGTCATCTTCATTGTTGCAGCCCCAGTTGGATGTGATAATATATCATTTACTTTCATTTAACCTCCAATAAGAGATGCAAGAAGTAGTTGACTACGGCGAGCCTCACTCAATAAAAAGTCTGATCATGGTGATGTTCACAGAAGAATAACTAGCTGAAAAATATATATACACTAGCAATGCACAACCTTATGTTCAATGTTATCACGAGTGAATATATATGATAATATTTATATCATATGCATGTTCACGATATGTGTTCAGATACCAATGTATCATAACAAGTTAACAGAGTCAAACAACATTCTTTAACTATATCATGGTCATATATGACATACGTCTCAACGATACATTCATATTTAACATTAATTAGAGATAATTCATCAGAGTTATTGCCATCGCTTTCCAATATAAATGA
The DNA here is from genome assembly GCA_003255025.1 of Datisca glomerata. Lineage (NCBI taxonomy): Eukaryota > Viridiplantae > Streptophyta > Magnoliopsida > Cucurbitales > Datiscaceae > Datisca > Datisca glomerata. Next base: position 962,030 of record QANY01002723.1, read on the forward strand.
TACGAGAAAATTGATCGAGAAAAACTCACCAGAGAGGAGTTTAACCAACCCAACATAACATCAAGGCAACATATTACCCAAGACAAAATCTAATTATGGCAGAGTTCGTCAATAAATTTCTCTGTGGTAGGTAAACACGCTGAAGTATCATCTTTAGATGATTTGACTTGTGATAGCGCATATATGTAGGAACCTGCACGACATTGCTCAAGAAGGCACACAGATATATACGTAAAATGTAATAAAGTTGCCTCAGAAGACGCGTGCATAATGAATCGTCCGTAATGATCATACTTAATATATACCCATACGTACTTTAGATTTTTATCATGCTTCGTTATCATGCATCTCTACGTCGCACACACGTTGCTCTTACACGCGACTTTTACCATAAGCACATCCATAATAAATACCCAAGTTAGATTCAATCCATATGACTAAAGCCACATTCCGCGGCAACGGGCAAAGCAAATAGTCAAGACAATTTGTATATTTCAAACACATTTGATGGCCAAGTTTCGCTTCGAAGGGTTTTGCAACGACGTCTAAGTTCTGCCCAACTACCTTTGCTGAAATGTTTTCATTGAATTTCAATGACAAAATTTACTAGAGCATCTTAGGCGCATCCCAGTGACGTACTCTGTTGAAACGTCTCAAATGCGTTCCATGAGCAAACTTTGCTTAAACGTCTTAAGTGCGTTTCAGGAACAAACTTTGTCAAAACGTCTTAAACGAGTTACAGGAACAATTTTTGCTGAAACCTCTTAAACGCATTTCAGGAGCAATCTTTGCTGAAACGTCTTAAATACATTTTAGGAACAATCTTTGCTGAAATGTCTTAATTGCATTCCAGGAACAATCTTTGCTAAAAGCGTCTTACATGCATTTCAGGAATAACCTTTGTTGAAAAGTCTTAAATGCGCTACAAGAACTAACTTTGCTGAAAGGTCTTAAAAGCGTTACCTGAACTAACTTCACTGAAACATCTTAAACGTGTTTTAGGAATAATATTTGCTGAAACATTTTAAATGCGTTTCAAGAACAATCTTTGCTGAAACGTTTCAGGAATAAACTTCACTAAAACGTCTTAAACGCATTTCAGGAACAATCTTTTCTGAAACATCTTAAATGCGTTTCAGGAACAATCTTCGTTGAAACATCTTAAACGCGTTTCAGGAATAAACTTTGCTGTAACGTCTTAAACACATTTCAGGAACAATCTTTGCTGAAATGTCTTAAATACGATTTAGGAACACTTTTCACTGAAATGTTTAAATGCATTTCAGGAATAATCTTAGCTGAAACATCTTCAATGCATTTTAGGAACAATCTTCGCTGAAATGTCTTAAACGCGTTTCAGGAATAAACTTGACTGAGACTTCTTAAGTGTGTTTTAGAAATAATCCTCGCTGAAACGTCTTTAAATGCATTCCAAGAATTAATTTTGTTGAAACGTCTTGAACACGTTTCAGGAGTTAGCTTTGTTGAAACATCTTAAATGCGTTTCAGGGAAATCTTTGCTGAAACATCTTAAATACGTTTCAGTAAATATATTTACTGAAACATCTTAAAAGCATTACAGGATAATGGACCCATCATAATTTTTTGGTTCATTTTGATAACTGCAAAGGACGTAGTAAAAATTATGATGCTAAACATCTTTCAGTTCCAAGTCATCCCTCGTAACAAGTTTTTTATCACCTCGAGTGCGCTTAATGGCAATTTTTTTCTTGTCAATGATCCAAGCTACCTATAATAGGTACACTTAGCGGTGATTTTTACTCAACAGTCCTAAGTTACCCATCATGGTAACTTTATCATTACCTCATATGCACTTAGTGGTAATTTTTACTCAACGGTCCTAAGTTACCCCTTGTGGTAATTTTGTCATTATCTCGGGTGCACTTAGCGGTGAATCATCAACCCACCTGTTAAGATGATTTTATTGTCACTGAGGCAACGATTGACTTGAGATACTCTATTTTAGGCACCAGACATGGTTATTGTCTTGTCACCATGGGCGTGCAAAATCAATCATAAAAACATTTTCTCTACGTGGTATTATTAACACTTAGAGGCGGCCGAAGCTTTTTTCACAATGATAACGCAACTATGGACAATAAAATTCTCATAGAAAATCTGACCTTATTCTTGTAGTCATGATTGTTGGTCAGAAGGAGAATCTCCGAGTAAATGAAAAACTGGCTTTGAGAGTAAATCTTCCAAACAAAAGCAATAATGCAGAATATGTCGTGAGGAATGTGCATATATTGATATATTCCTCTCATTTCGAATCTCAAAGAAATATAAGCCATTTTCTTTGTCATGACAAAATTCAACAACGACGTAAAGACTATGGGCCAATATAGAATAGCAAATATATATCTAGAATTTCTCATATGCATAATAGAGCTCCCTTTAGGCATGATTCAGATTCATGTGGTAAAAGATCATGAGACGGTGTAAATAATAAATAATTCCACAAATATAATTGGGTTGATAAATCCATGAATATCCATAATAGTTTAGATGATAAATCCAATAGTCTTAAGATGAGTCAGATAGTTAGTTAAGAAACTCGCATAATAAGTTTATTGATAGATCTCAAATATCTATAATAAGCCTGTGGATAATTTGTATACCTCCATGATGAGCTCAAGAATAAGTTCAGACATGTCCGTGATAAATTGATTAATAAATCCATAAATTCCCTTAGAGAGTTAACGTGTAAGATGAATAAATCCAGGATTTTCATAACCGGTTGACGGACAAGTCAATAAATCCCCACAATATGTTGGTAAATAAATCCAAAATAAACCTAATATATGAAGGAAAATATATGTCCATGAATGACAGAGTGAATTCGGCATAACAAGTGTCAAACTCTTGAAATGAATATCAGATCGAATATAACTTAAACACATATATGATTAAAAATGTATTAATCAAAGATGTAAATTAATAAGAGAGATTAAAGATTAAAAGCATGCATATTCCTCTCTTCTAACAATGCAAATATGCCTAGCTTGTCAAGCTCAAAAGAAATCTAAGTGCGTATTGATGATCGCATAAGTATAATCATATATTCATTGTAATATTGCTCTCAATAAATTATTGGAGAATGAATATGCATTCTTTCATAAGAGATGGGAAAATGATTTTCCTAAGCTCCATGGTCATTTAAGATAAACGGAACAATGAATTGTTAATGGAGAAGAAGAGATTTTTGAGTATTCTATAGTGCTTTTGAAAAAAAAAATTAAAATACAGTACTTTTGAAACTAATTCTAAAAGTAAGGTGGAATGGTACATCTAGGCCGAAGACGTTTTTGCAAAAGAAGCATTCGTGGTGGCGTAGCCACAAATATGAGGTCACGTAGAAGGCGTCTTTTGTAAAGACGAATTCAACACAAAATTTTCAACTTATTGATTTATATTGAAAAGCCCGTTAATTGTAGCATTCAAAGCAGACGATTCCAATAAGACCACTTTGATTTCATCTCAAGAGTCTTTTTGCCCAAAGAAATTAATAAAAACCAGAAGAGAATAGGGAAAGCAAAAAAAAATCAAAACAAGTAAAAGCCATCTGTAGAGATGAAGCTCCTTACTGTACCTTGGATTTGGATTACAATGAAGCTGTTGTCAAACTTGAAAATATCTACAAGCTTAGCCCTGCATCTGACTCTTTTAAAGTAGAAGAAATAGATGATTTGTTGAGGAGGGGAAGAAAAAGAGGGAAGAAGGTTTTTGAAGATGATGAAAAATCAAAGAAAAATGCTAAGGATAATGTAGTAAGGAACATGACAGAGAGAGTTAGGCGGCTGAATCTTGATAAGAAAATTGCGCTTCAAAATAAAAAGGAAGAGAAAATGGTTGCTTCCATTAGTAATAGAAAAGATTCTGAGGATGAAATTGATAAAATCCAGAGACTTATTCAGGACTATCCGGCTTCCAGAAAGTAGAAACATGCGTTTTTGCAAAAGACTTTCAAGTTGCACTGAAGACGTCTTTTATCAATTAGAAGTCGTTTTTACAAAAAATGTCTTCCAACTTGACTAAAACTACTTTATTTTTAGATTTTTTTTAAAAATCACATTAAACCTAAAAATTCTCCGAGAAGAAGACCAGTGATACCCAAACAGCCATCGGTCGATTGTCGATTTTTTATACCACTCGATTTAGTGTTTGAAGCAAGCATAAAGATTTTTGGGTATCAATCAGCCACTTTGAATCCAAATCGAACTCCACAGCTGAAAACCCATCATCGAATCCCATATTCTCTCTTCAAAATCTAAATCGCTTAAAACATATTCAAACCCTACCTTTCTCTATACTCTACATTTGAAGCTTGCCCAGAAGTGAGGTTAGATCGTACAGAGCAGTATTTTCAAGTAAAAGACCAATAATCAGACAAAGACATGCTCGATTCTGCACAGATCCATCCCTTAAATCTCTCTTGCGGATCCAAAAAATCAACGTGCCTTCGTTTTTTGAGGCAAAGAATAACACCCCACATGCTTTCTAGAAAAATCCAGCAACCCCAGAATTTAAATTTAAAATTTCTTGGATGAGTAATTTAAAGCATATCAGAGTCCCAACAGGTTCTGGGCAAAGGAAATAAATAACTCTCTATGAAGGTAATCATACAAGAAAAAAAAGGGGGGGTAAGACAAATTCGTATCATTTTTTCTTGCTTTTTACTCCACCACTCGTCTTGACACCATCCTATATTCACTGTAGTAGACAATGTTCATTCGTGGTCACTGGTTGGAGAAAGAAGTGACAAAACTCAGAGCAAAGCCACGCCGTGAAGTCCAGAACGGCGAGCTCTTGCCGCGAAGCTAAGAAATCACCACCGTAAAATCCCGGCTGTGAGAGCGTTTGAAACGCCACGGAGCCTCCCTCCCTTTGCTTTAAACCACGCCCAACAATTCCGGCGAAAGTTTGACGGCGGCTAAATGCAGCTGAAATAGGGACCTCGAACGGTAATAACGTCGACTCACGTGGCGGCGACTTTAGATCTTGAATTTTTCGCAGATCAGGATTTTTTTTGCTCCGAACGACAACGATGTCAACTCATGCGGCGACGATTTTAGATCTGGAATTTTTTACAGATATGGATTTTTGTTTTTTGTTCTTTGCTCCTTCATTGTTGATTCTTTTTCTTTAGAAGCCCTATGGAAAATTTCTTCATGAAAGAAGAGATTCTCTTCCACGTTCCTTCACGGCGCCCTCTTCCAACAGATCACTCACCCGTGGAGTCACCAATGTTTCGAGGAGGAATTCTGAACGGGATCGAGTCATGAATGGAGAATGGTCTAATCATCAGAAAATCTTTGAAAATGTGGAGGTCTAGCACGGAGGGAATGATGAGTATCCTTAGCGGCCTAGACGGTAACAAACGTAACAAACGTCGATAAATGCACATTCTTAGGATTGTTAAAGAGAAGGAGAGGGAGAGAGAACCCGATATTTCATGTATATAAATTTAATAACCGCGCAATATTGAATAATATATATACATGAAATATTGCGCGGTTATTAAATTTAGAAATCAAATAAAATTTAATGATCATGACTAAATTTAGATTTATAAGTTTACAAGACTTAGTTGTGTTTTTTAATTATATTTATTTTAAGTTTCGTAGTTTGAAATATTATTGTGAGATTTTGATATGAATATATGAAATTTGTTTCATCTGTTATTAAATTTTACTGTCAATTATGGATTGCGGGTAAAAATAATCCTCTGGATACTCATATCCAAATGGATATTATCATACTCTACTTGTAAAATTTTTGTGAGAATGGAGGTGTGTATGAGTATAGAAAATGTTAATGAGTTTGGAAGTGTGTATGACATTATCTATATCATACCTTACTCATTGATATCGTTATTTATACCACATATTAATTCAGGAAAAATATTTTTCATTATTCTTGTACAAGTTACGATAGACATGGATTTTAGGTAGATACATAGAAATGGTTTTAGTTAATTTACATCTAAAAATAGCTAACGACTCATTGTTTTTTCGTTTTATAAAAGTTAGATAACTAGAAATTATTTTTAGTTGATGCACATCTCTGAGCTTTATGTTAATGAAATATGACCTTATCTTTTTTTAAATATTATTGGGACGAAGTGAGTTAACAAAAAGAGTTAAAAAACCAAGCACTCACACTTTAGAATTGTAATTCGAGTCACTAAAAGGCCACTTTAAAGAACATATATGAATTATGAAATTAGGATTAGCATTTAAGAGTACACTCGTTTCCTTTATCATAAAAAATAAGAGTATCATTAAGAATAGATCAATTATGAAAAAATATATCAAAAAAATTAAGATTAAAGAAATGGAGAATTGTAAAAATTGTCAACTTTCTAACTCAAACTGCAAAAATATCCAGAAAACTTCTTTTTTCAAAATGGCCGTATAAGGTAAATAAGTTATTTATATATATAATTTTAGTAAATAAATTATTTACTTTAATCATTTTCAGCCATTTTTACAAATAAAAACTTTTTGTACAATTTTTGCCGTTTAGGCTGGAGTTGATTTTTTCTGTCATTTTTTGTTACAAATAATAACAAAATAGTCTTTTCCATTCTTTTACCAGGCACTCGCCCCCAGCCCAGCCCAGCCCAACTCACTCATCCCCCATCTCCCTCACCCACTCCTCCGCTCCATTTTCCCCTTTTATCACATTCCCCGCTAATTAATTAATGACTATTTTAGTTGATTAGTTGTAAATAGAGTAATTACACGCGGTGAAACAATTTACAAATATAATTTAAATTTACCAATTCAAGTTGTTAAATCTACATAACATTATGTATAACTATATTAAATACAGTTGATATGATATATGTAGATTTATACAGAATGTTAAGTTTACATAGTATCATATCATAATTTACTCAACTAACTCTTTGATTTTTTTAGACGAACTCCGTTAATTTGTTACTTTCATAATATGTTCATTAAAGAGTGCAAATATTTAAAATAGTTAAAAAATGAACTTGTTCAAACACTACTAAAGTTATATTTTTGTTCATAATGATATTGACTATCTTCTTGCATCTTTACCCGTTTCTCATCTCATGCCATGCATTTATTCCTATTCATAATGCAAGCTAAAACCATAAGTAAGCAAATGTCTGAAGTAAGAAAAAGGTTGTCAAAATTTCAATAACTCATGTATGAAAACTCACATATTTGATATGTAGTAGGCATCATGCTGTCTAGCTCAAAAGGTTCGTTTACTCTATATATTATATTTGAGAATTACTTAGAAAAACTGTCAAGCTCATTGACAGAGTATAAGAGACTATATAGATTGATTGTTTTGTGGTGAAATTGAAAACCTAAAGCTCTTTATATATGAGTAAGAGTGATTTGTATATGTGTTTCATTTGTTGGAAATCTACCGAGTTAGGGTGATTCATATTCTTCCTAATAAATTATTTACAATATCAAGGGTGAACAAACTTTATTTACAATTTCACCACAAAATAATCAATCTATATGTAGTCTTAAGATAGTCATTTACAAGTTTACAAGGTTTAGTTGTATTTTTTAATTATATTTATTTTAAGTTTCGTAGTTCGAAATATTATTGTGAGATTTTGATATGAATATATGAAATTTGTTTCATCTATTTTTAAATTTTACTGTCAATTATGGATTGCGGGTAGAAGAAATCTACCGGATACTCATACCCAAATGAATATTCCCATACTCTACCCATAAAATTTTTGTGAGAATGGAGGTATGTATGATGATAGAAAATGTTAATGAGTTTAGAAGTGTGTGTGATACTATCTGTATCATACCCTACTAATTGACATCCTTATTTATACCACATATTAATTTAGGAAAAACATTATTCGTTATTCTTGTACAAGTTACGATAGATATGATTTTTAGGTGGATAAATAGAAATGGTTTTTAGTTAACGTACATCTAACAATAACTAACAACTCATTATTTTTTCTTTTTATAAAGGTTGGATAACTAGAACTTATTTTTAGTTGATACGCATCTTGAGCGTTTTGTAAATGAAACATGACCTTAACTTTCTTTAAATATTATTAGGACGAACTGAGTTAACAAAAATAGTTAGAAAACCAAGCCCTCACACTTATAATTGTAATTCGAGTCACTAAAAGGCCACTTTAAAGAACATATATGAACTAATAAATTAGGAATTATGAAAAAAGAATTAGCATTTAAGAGCACACTGGCTCCCTTTATCATAAAAAAATAAGAGTATCATTAAGAATAGCCCAATTACGAAAAAAATATATAAAAATTTTAAGATTAGACAATAGAGAACCGAAAAAATGGTCAACTTTCCAACTCAAACCGCAAAAATACCCAAAAAACTTTTTTTTTCAAAAATGGCCGGTATAAGCTAAATAATTTGTTTACGTTTGTGTAATTTTAGTAAATAAATTTAATTACTTTAGTCATTTTCAGCCATAAATTTAATTATTTACAGAATGTTAAGTTTACATAGAATCATATCATAATTTACTCAACTAACTCTTTGATTTTTTAGAAGAACTCTGTTAATTTATTGCTCTCATAATATGTTCATTAAAGAGTGCAAATAATTAAAATTAGTTAAAAATGAACTTGTTCAAACACTACTAAACTTATATTTTTGTTCATAATGATATTGACTATCTTCTTGTATCTTTACTCGCTTCTCATCCCATGTCATGCATTTATTCCTATCATAATGCAAGCTAAAACCATAAGTAAGCAAATGTCTGAAGTAAGAAAAAAAGTTGTCAAAATTTCAATAACTCGTGTAAAAACTCACATATTTGATATCTAGTAGGCATCATGCTGTGTAGCTCAAAAGACTCGTTTACTCTATATATTATGTTTGAGAATTACTTAGAAAAATTGTCAATCCATTGACAGAGTTTAAGAGACTGATATAAATTGATTGTTTTGTGCTGAAATTGAAAAGCTAGAGCTCTTTCTATATGAGTAAGAGTGATTTGTATGTGTTTCATTTATTGGAAATCTACCGAGTTAAGGTGATTCCATATTCCTCCTAATAATTTATTTACAATATCAAGGATGAACAAAATACATGATATTTAACTAAAAAGGAAGAGCACATGTAAATATTCTCCTCCAGTCTAGGATGAATTTGATCAACAGGTAGATTAATCTCATAGATTTAGGCTTAGAAGAGCAAGGAAAAATGAAAAGAAATAAAAATCCACTAATATCGTAATAAGTTTTGCATTTATCCGAAAAACACATGAAATCCAACAAACATAATGCACATACATTCTATATTGGTTTTTATAGGACTTAATTCATTACTTTTAAAGCATTATTGATCTGTTTATTAAAATTCATGCAAATAGATAGTTTAAAGGAGATATGAATTCCAATAATAATCATATAATTTTTAGTTCTTTTTTTACAAAGAAAATTTTAATTACCACACATTCATGCAATTAGAAAATTCTCAATTATTGGTGCCATGCATATGGATAATATATTAATGCTTCGATCTTCCTTAAAATATGGCGACATGTGTATTTAAGTCAATTCATCTAAAATTCAAAAACGTACTACTTTATATAATGTTGTTGGTGATAAGAATCAGTAGGTGCACCATGACATTCTAACTAAGCTGACACATCAGTAACATTCTCATCATCTAACCCAACCCAACATATTATTAAAATCAAATAAAAAAGTCAATAAAAGAGAACATGAAGAAAAAATCAACAGAACCTAGAAGAAGGTATGTTACAAACATTGTAAAAAATAAAAGAAGAACAAAAATTTGAAAAGATACTTAGGTAAACAAAAATGAGTTCAACCAATAAGAATGTGTTATGTACAAATCTCGAGGGCTTTCGAGACTCCTATATATAAATGCGTGTATGGGCAAAAGATGAATATGTAGAATACATAGGAGGTAAAATATGAATTCACAAGTTTCTCATATTAAGCTCATTTTGAAAATAGTACAGATAAAATTAATTCGCTAATTAATTAATCTTTTTGCTAATTATAAAACCAGCCAGCCACCCACTTTCCCCCACTTAATTATGTCAAGACGATCATTGATTAAATAACGCGTGCATGTCTATATATATAATGAGCATATAAATACATTAATTATATAATAAAAACATATTATATTCAATAAATAATGAAAAATATAACAACATCTAATATTCTTATTTTGAAAAAACCTGAATAATGTAAATATACTAATTTTTTATATCACAAATATACTAAATGTACATGAATCTGAGTCTACATACCCTAGGGTACTGTGAAATCTTGATTATCATGGGTGAGTAGGATACCTCGTGGAGCCTTAACTTCGGGCAATGACTTTTCAACTGAGTGTCATGTGACCTCCGATATCGCGAATGAGGACCGCAGTCTTTTGCCCAATGTAGGGTCTGGATTTTATTATTCCTAAGTGAGTAGAATACATCGAGAGTCGTAACTCTGGGTGAAGACTTTCATCCAAGTTTCACGTGCCTAGGGTGTCACAAATGAGGATCGTTGTCTTTTGCCCAATACAATGTCGTCTACCTTTGATTAGGTCTTTACACATCGATTCGCATAATACCTCATAGGTATTAAATATTAGGCAATCTAATACAACTTTCACATAAATGTAAGTCTAAGTAAGATAAAGTCTGACCACAACCATTTCTATCTTTCCATCTAGGGCATCTAGAGTGTGAGCCATTACTGGTATCAGATTGTAGGCATCCCAACTTTTACTGGTATCACAACCTCAGTTCCATAGGTCAAAGAGGATGATGTCTCTCATCTGAGCGTTCATATTATTGTTCGAGGAACACAAGACTGCATGTAGTTCTTCCACCAATTTCCCTTTGGCACAGTTGCGCCTCTGATTCAAAGTACTCAAAATCATTTTATAGGAAGCCTCCACCTTTCCATTAGCTTGGGAAAGCCCAGGAGTGGAGAAGCAGAGTTGGATGTCGAGTTCTTCACAGAATCCATTGATGACGTTTCCTGAGAATTATGGTCCGTGACTATTACCCTTGGAATACCAAATATGCATATCATGTTGGTGAAAGGCTCAACTTATGCCCATTTGAAAAAAAGTATGTGACTATCAGCGAGATTCTTTTATGTGTTGGAGGTGTGGGAATTAGTCCAACTATATGTGTTCTCCACAATGTGAAATGACATGAAACTTATACTGTGTTTAGCTCCTTCGGGGGATGTATGGGTATTGGGGCAAACTTCTGGCATTTATCATATTTTACGGTGTAGTCTGTGACATCTTGATCCATCTTCCGCTGATAGTATAATGTTATGGATATTTCCTAACCTCCAATGACACAACGACATGTGGTGTGACACGTCATATTAAGAAGCTTAAGACAAGGGAAAGTTTTCAAGGAGGAGGACCAACCTCACTCAGCCAGTCTCAAGAGAGCTCGAGTCGCACAAACCTGAGCTCACAGAAAGGAAATGGAAAAACTCATGAAGAGAGCTATCGTGACCCCAAGTGCAAGGTCATCATTACTCGTCGAGGATAATGACAATGTGGCACTCTCTCCTGAGCTCGATCATTAAATTGGTCTAATCGTCACAGCACAATGACAGGATAACCTCTGTCTGATCACCTCACGGGCATATCGACACTTAATATCCGACAACTTTGTATCAAAGGTCGCCTCACTTTCATCCAATCATTGCCAGACAAGGCAAGTTTCTGTCCCGAGTACTTCCCTAAAATGTATTTAAAGGCTTCTTCGTCACGCACCCTCCCATGAAAGGCCCATGTATAAATATATCAATGTATTAACAAAAGGGTACGTCTTTTTTCCCCTACAAAAACTTTGCTAAAATATCGATAAATGACTGACTTAGGCATCAGAGGCCTTTAGATACGGCAACCACCCTCATTTCCTTGCCTTTAGGGTTCATTGTCAGTGTTTTACAGACGTCAAGGTTGCGAAGAGATCACCCGAGGAGAGGAGGATGCTTAACGGAAAAGAAAGATCCCATATGACACCACCACATTGAACAAGAAATTTCGACATATGTACTATTGAAGTTTTCGACTAAAACAGTCGACGTCGTCTCTTGCAAGGAGAAAATGGATCAGACATTCTACACCGAGGAAGTCTGGGATGAAAGGGAAGATTCACCCTTCCTTCCGCCAGGAAATGCACTTACTACCATCCTCACGACTACTCAAAGAAGGAAGAAGGATACATAGGTTGTAACCTCTTATACGATCCATAGAAGGAGGAAAGGCGTACCAGCCACTGTCCAACTCACGACGGTTTCTTGCATGGAAATGATCGCCCATAGGGAAGATGAGGTCACATCAAAGCCTAACCCTAGAAGGTCAGGTTCCCCCTTGGAGAGACTCTGGATAGGGCCATCTCCGGTAAAGAAATGAGGATGGTCAAGGCTTTTCACACCAGCCTCTAAGAGAATTAGGCTCTTCACAAATAGCGGCACGCTGATGAAGACCCCCCCCCCCCNCCCCCGCCCTCGGCGGGCTCCCGGGTGAAGTAAACGACACCATATTGATAGAGGAGCCCACAACCAGCGCAATGCTCGAGGTTCAATCCCAGAAGGGAATTTGAAAGGCCGGAATGGTTGGCTGTACTTCCGCCAGATTGTCGGAGAGGGAAAAACCAGGATAATCCTATACTAACCCATGAGCAGAGTATGGAGATCACGGGTCCCACCATTGGCACAAGAATGAAGTTCGGACAAGGGGACGCTTCAACAAAAAAAGGGCCTAAAGCTCGACGATCATCGGCCCCTTACCTCGACGTAATGGATGACAAAGGTCAGGTACTTATCGACGGTCTCCAGATAAGAGCTCCCTCTCTCCCCATTTAGGGTTAACATCCCGTAGAAACCTTTTCGAGCAAATTTAGTTATATAGAAAAGTAGAATGTGTTGCAGGGATATCTGCTAATGATTTTCTGAATGAACAAAAAACATCCTCGAATAAAAGAGAGGACCCTTCCTAGACTAACTAAAAAGCAAACTCCCCTGGGCCAGGGGTCACAGGAGCCCCACGACTCTCTTCAAATCCTGAAGTCTTGAGGACTCTGGTTGCTCTACTCTCGAAGAGAGAATTCAAAATCACGGGCGACAATAGATTTTCAAGTTATGGTCGAAGAAGGCTTCAATCTCTCCCACTTAGGAAGAGATAATAAGGTAGTACTCGTTAGCATGATGCAACGACGTGTGTTACGACACATCATATTAAGAAGCTTAAGATAAGGGAAAACTTCCAAGGAGGAGGACCGACCTCACTCAACCAGTCTCAATAGAGCTCGAGTTGCACAAACCGAGTGTAAGGTCATCATTACCCGCTAAGGGTAACGACCGAGGTGGAACTCTATCATAAGCTAGTGGCAGAATGATAAGATAGCCTCCGTCTAGCCACCTCACGGGCACATCGACACTTAATATTTACCATATTTTATGTCAAAGTTGCTTCATTTCCATCTAATCGGCACTAGGCAAGATAGATTCTGTTCCGTGAAACTTCCCCAATATGTCTTTGAAGGATTCTTCGACACGCATCCTCTCATAGAAGGACCCAAGTATAAACATATCAATGTATTAAAAAAATGTATGTCTTATTTCCCCTACAACTATGCCAATATATCAACAAATTGGCATCAAAGGCCCTTAGCGCGGGGGAACTACCCATGTTTCCTCGTATTTAGGGTTCCTTGTCTGTGTCTTGCATACTCAAGGTCGCGAGGAAATCAACCCAGGAAGAGGAGGATGCTAAACAGAAAGGAAAAGTCTAGTACGGCACCACTACATTGAACGAGAAAGACCAACACCTATACTGTTGAAATTTCCAACTAAAACATATCCCATCGTTCTGGCTCTAACTCACTTCGATTTCCCCTGACATAGTTTCCGAACTATCCCTCATGGAGTCTAGACAACACGTACTGGCTTCATTGAGGTGGCAACATATGATATACAGTTTCACTTCCGCGTGCAGGTTTTCTAATACCCGATCCTCTAAGCGCTTTAACAAGCTTTCCATGCTCCATTAGAGTTTATGAAATCCTTTTCAAATACTATTTCTTAAAGCCAATGATTTACTTTTGTATCATTTACAACTCTATGTAATTATTGAAATCTAGATCATGTTCCATAGGTACTACCATACTAGACTCTCCCAAGAACACGCATATCTCAGATTGGTGAGATAACCTCTAACATTAACTAACATGTGTAGTAATTGGGATATAAGTTATGTTCCTTAGATATTATCATACCGAACTTTCTCAAGAATAACTATTTCTCATATGAATGATAAACGCTCCCACTACAACAATGATGTATAATACTAGGAAGTATTTTACTCTCATTTTCTTGACTAATTATCAGACTTATCTATTACTAACTAAATTGCACAACACGAGTATTATTGGATAATTATTCTAAAATTGTGTTGCTTCTATACATTTCATTTAAAACATGATAACCTTTTATGCTTATAAACAATTTTGTATACTTGGTACTATAAAACAATAACCCACAATCTATTTTGCATAGCCTACATATGAGTATTACTTTGATCTACCAACTAGCTTAGCTGCAATCTCTATTAACATGTATATATGCTTTACATCCAAATATATAATATGGTGTTTGAGGTACTGCCATAGATGTCATTAGATTCAAAATATGTCATTTATAAGACTAATTCTCAAAAGAAAAATAGGCCGGTTAAATAAGTAAGCATAGATCTCATAATGCCTATAAGAGATTTTTTATCCTTATTGTTACACCAATCTCTGAGGTGACCAGATATAACTAAATGAGATCTAATCCCGTTCCACCAAGTTGTCTGTGGATGTCACAAGAGGTATTCACCTCTTTAATAGAATCAAAGAGAATTTTTATCTCTAATGCATTTTCAGCTTCTGATATAAACTCTTTGACTTTCCAAAAGTTTTAGATTTTTGAAGCATAAGATAAGATAGAACCATATATAGAGTAGTACTCATAGCCACATCTCACTTAGGCATTTAACCGTCTACTCAAGTTGTATGATGTATACTCCAACATTAATATAACATAGCTAGTCATGCAAGTGCTTTGCCTTCTCAAGATCACTAAATTCATGGCATAAGCATTCCATGAGGCCTCTCAAATGGGTAATTAACCTATTCCTCCTTCAACTCTTATTTCTCCTACACATATTAAGTGCTTCTCTAATACTACTCTAGATGAAGTATAAAATCCAATATATCAACATTAACTTAGCTTAACCACACAACCACAAAGAAAAACCCCCAAACTATGGTCATCAAATTTAGGGTAGGGATTCTCAAACCAAAAAGATACCATCTGTCCAAACATTTAGTTCTGTTGAACCATCTTAGTTTAGGAAGCTCTTAGTCACCCCAAGTGGAGACAACCAATGAAAAGAGAGTTTTAAACTCTTCTCCTCAATCCTACTTGGTCATTGTCCCTAATCATCAAAATAGGAATATTATAAGCAAAAAATGAGTTTCAAACTTCAATCCAACTCAGATGGCATAAACCAAAGGTACAAGGTCAAGCTAGTCGCTAAGATATTTCACCAAATACTGGGATTAGACTACGCAGATCTTTAGTCATGTTGTCAAAATAGTTATAATCAGGCTTGTTCTCACTTTTAACTCTCATAATGTAGAGGCTAATAAGGCAACTTGACATAATAATCCATTTTTGCATGGCTCCATCTCATTTTTTTTACAAGATAGAACCTAAGGGTTTCATAGATTACACTCATCTTCAGCATGTTTGCAGACTTAACAAGGCGCTCTATAAGCTCGAACAAGCCTCTAGTTCATGGTATGAGAAGATAAAGTCACTACTCTATAAAGGTTTTCAAGTCTCCAAATGTAATCATTCTCTTTTCATACCGCATCATCTTGCTAGAACAATATTTCTCTTAGTTTATATTGATGACATTTTGCTCATTGAAAGTGATAAAACCTACGTCGTTAATCTTTATATAAGAAAATGTTTACATGACCCAACTTGAGGGTTTCACGGATTCCACTCATTCTTAGCATGTTTGCGAACTTAACAAGGAACTCTATGGGCTCAAATAAATCTAGAGCATGGTGTAACAAGATAAAAGTCACACTACACCACAAAGGTTTTCAACTCCCTGAATCTGACATTCTCTATTCATGCTGCATCATCTCGTTGGAACAATGTTTCTCTTGGTTTATGTTGACGACATTTTGCTCACTAACATCATTAATCTTATATCAAAATTCCTCTCAGAATTTCCCCTTAAAGACCTTTGGACATCTTCATCCTTTCATTGGCATCTTAATAAGTACGTCTACTCCTCGACAACATCTTTCTCAAGCTAGGTATACTACTGAGCTACTACACAAGTCTCACATGACAGATGCCGACATTTGTCCTACACTTACGAGTTCTTATGCAAAGCTCTCTAAGGACACACGTGAACCTCTCACTAATAAGTATTGAAGCCTCATAAGAGCTCTTCAGTTTGTGATAATCACAAGGCCAAATATTATTTACATTGTCAATCAATACCTTCATTGTCTTACTATACTTCATTGGAGACCTTGTCAAAGGTTGCTTACATAGCTTAAGGTCATACTACATAAAGGTCTCATTCTCAAAACATCTCTTCACTTCTCTCATACAATCCATACGAAAGTGATGCATATTTCTTCTCCTTCAACACTAATCATTTGGTGTGATAGTGGAGGTGCTGCATCAATAGCCTCTAACCCTGTGTCACATTCTAGGACTAAGAACATTGAGATTGACACTCACTCTACAAGGGACAAAGTGTTATCAAAGGAGTTGGACATTAGATATATCTCCTCAAAAGAGCATATATTTGATCTTTTTAAAGAGCAACTCTCATGCCAGTAAGTTTAGCATCTCAAATCCAAGTTCCATGTGGCAAAACCTCATATGAGCTTGGGGGTGGCCGTTAAGAGTTACTCAACAACACTGCTTTAGCCTTTCATCACTCTTTACAAGGAAGCACACTTTGCTTCATCAGCTTGCACATTAGCATGCTTCTCATGGTTCTTTGTGACAGTGCATTTCCACTTTGGCTACACAGTTCACTCCTAGATCTCAACATTTTAGTTACTCTACTGACACACTTCAAAATATTCCATCATGCATCAGCTAGGGGAGAGAGAGTACTCAACAACTTGTAACTAATCAAGATTCTTCTTGATTAGCAATATAATTCATCCTTCCCTTGTTCTATAAATCGAATGCTAGTATTGTAATTCCTTTATCCGGGTCAAGAGAGAAATCATTTTCTCAAACTCTAATAGAATCATAATGATATCTCGATCTCACAGTTACTTAACTATAATGTATCACTAGATCTTATAGAATCATATTGAATATTATCCCCTCTTACTAAAAGACTTTAAGCCACACATTTCTAATCAAATCACGTTCTCTCTAGATTCGTTTCCTCAAAAATTTTGATTTCACGAAATCTTCTTCCAACTAAGCAAGACAACTTGACGAAATTGCCAAAATGATAGACTCTTTGCGGAAATAATACGTCATAATGTTAAAAAATACTCGTGAGCCTAGAATTAATTCGCATGGAGAAATAAAATTAAGGAAAACAAAGCTGCCAGACAAGACAGTTTTTTCCCTTCCTTTAGATGGACAAGGACAAGGCAGTTGTTAGTTTAGATAAGGGGCTAATTATAAACTTTTTGAGTTTAACTAGTACTAATACACACAATCTCATGCCATATTAAGGAAGATTTGCTTTTAATCAAAGAAAACAATTATATGTAACCCATAAAAAAGTCATTAATTTTGTTACTTTTGCTGAAAATTTAAAAGAATCTTGCAATGGTCAGAATTTTTGTCTTCTCAAGTGTGCTGCTTGGAATTTGACAATTTGTGCAAAGAAAAATTGGGTAAATTTTCCTCTTTTGTTGGAATGATAAAATTGCTGATTGTTACTTTCTTTGGCAAAATAATGATTAGTATTATATCAATCATTTGGAAAAGTGAATATACAAGAAAGTTCAATGGAAGCTAGAATTGAAAGCGGGTTGTGTTGGAGAAAGAAGAAGAAAGAGGAAAACAGAAGATACAGGTTGAGAGAGAGAGAGAGAGAGAGAGAGAGAGAGAGAGAGAGAGAGAGAGAGAGAGAGCAAATTGAGTTAGACACTGCAAAAGCTGAAATATAAATAGGCAAACACCAAAACCCGGCAAAATAAATCCATTATTATATTATGAAAGGAAAAGAAAGGAAAAGAGGTGCCAAAAGCCCGAAGCTCCGAAGATTCGGACCCAGTCACTGAAGTTGGATTTTTTCACTGCAATTCGTCAAGTTTGTCAAGGTCAGAGTGCTTAATGAATCTTTTAGCCCTTGATAATTCAAAATATTTCAAGCTTGGTTTTCGGTCTTCATTGTGCCTGTTGTTTCTCTGCAATCGTGCTCTGCTTCGTCGACTTCAATTCGTTCTACTCATTGATCTCCTTCCTCAACTTCGAATTTCCTACTTCGAAGGTCTGAGCTTTTGAATTGCTTGGGAGAAATGAGGACCTTCTGTTGGTGCAGCGGTGCAACTTCTGAGTGGTGCTATCCCTGAGAAAGCTTGGTGTTGTTAACCCCGTTTCGTCTCTTCGAACTTAGGGGTTTTATTAAGAATGAGATTCAATAAATTAAGGTTGATTTATGATTATTTTTGGCGGGATTTAGTGGCCTCCGTGATGTGTTTGATCTCTAGGGTTTTGATTTTGAGAAGATGAGATCTAGCTTTGCGTATAACGGTCAGCGGGTGGGTGAATTTGGGGTCATATGGAAACGGAATTTACTTCAGTCATGTTTCCAATAGCAGTTTAGGGGAGTTTCTGTAATGCGGTGGATATAGAATGTTCTGTTTGTGCCGCGATATTGAAAACTTTGAGAGGTCATTCGCATTGAATGACATGTGGGAGTGTAAACTTGGGGTTGTTGGAAACAGAAATAACTGTAATTGACTTGAATTTTAGTTACCTGGGGTTTGCTGATACTGTGAACTTCGTATAGAACTGTTTGTTGAAATGTACTCTGAGCAGGGCTCAAGATTTGATTTGGGTGACTTGAAAGCTCAGATCGTTAAGAAGCTTGGAGCTGATAGGTCCAAATTGTACTTCCATTACTTGAATAGGCTATTGAGTCAGAGGCTGAGCAAAAGTGGATTCGATAAGTTATGTGTTCGTGTGCTTGGGAGAGAGAATCTTCCGCTACACAATCAGTTTGTACGGTCAATTTTGAACAATGCGTGCCAAGCCAAGACGCCGCTTTTTCATGTTTCGGGCGATTCAAAATCTGTGGTACATGCTTCACATTCTCCTGGCAAGGAAGATGAAAATGGACAGAGTGGGGATGTTTTCCCAAGTCAGAATCAAAGCGTACCGATGTTGCCCAATGGGGTTTTGCCAGCGTCCCCACGGAAGGGTAGGTCAGCAATACGTGATCGGAAGCTCAAGGATAGACCAAGCTCCCTTGGATTGAATGGCAGGTTTGAAAATGTTGTAAATCAATTAGCAGATGTAGATGACGGCAGCTGTAAAGTTTCTATAAATGGTGATGTGACTTTGTTGGACTACCAGAGACCAGTACAACATCTTCAGTCAGTTGCTGAGCTACCTAAGAATGAAATCGAGGGAACAGTTCAGCGACCAGCGGAAAAACCCAGAATAAACAGTAAATTTCACCAGGAAGCGGTTACCCTGGTTACTCTGGAAAACGCGGAAGAGGTAGATCACTTGAACCGCTTGAGATTCTCAAGAAGTCCTCTACTTGCGCCTCTTGGAATTCCTTTCTGCTCCACTAGAATAGGCAGTGGTCGAAAAGCCGCATCTTCTGGATGCATCGGTGATTTTGATTGCTATTACAACAGTGGTGAGTTGTCTGATACGAATACATTGAGAGAACGCATGGAGCAAATTGCAACAGCACAGGGTCTGGAAGGTGTTCCTATCGAATGTGCTAACATGCTAAATAATATGATGGATCTGTACTTGAAGCGGTTGATCGGGTCCTGTGTTGAGTTGGTTGGGGCAAGGTCAACTTATGAGCCTAAGATCCCATTCCACAAGCAGCAGATTCAGGGGAAGGCTGTTAATGGTAGATGGCCTAGTAATCACTTGCCTATGCAGAGTGGAAGTGGTACTGCTGAAGTTACGGGGGAACAAAATCCATGGTGCTCGATATCGATGCTCGATTTTAAAGTAGCCATGGAGCTAAATCCAAGGCAGCTTGGGGAAGATTGGCCTTTGCTGCTGGAGAAAATTTGCATGCATGGATTTGAAAAATAAACTTTTAACTGACCTGTTTCAACAAAGCTATTGTTTGTTTCTCCCGGAAAATTGATCTCGTACCAGTTAGGATTTTCTTGCCAGAGAATGCATTCAGATGTATCAAGCCCTGCCTGCATGACAAATAAATGGGCCTGAACATCCTGCTGATACTGTGCGCTTGCTTCCACAAGAAGTTACTTGATTACGACTACAATCGGGCTTCTTTCAATTAGCTCAGCAAATATGCTCGTGTAGGTTTGGCTTTGATGTTAACTGTATTTTCCATGACTAGGGATATTAAGCTTTTCCAATTACGATCATTAACAAATCATATTAGAAAGTTTTGTAGGATACTGTGAGATAGCTTGGTGAAAGGTAAACCGCTAGAGCAAGAGCTGCAGTATTGCTCTGTATGTATCTATAAAATATCAAAATTTATTGGAATTCCAATATCAATAACAAATTGACAATCAGATACGATCTCTTCTGAGGTTTGGCTTTTATGCTTTTTGTAAGTTGACTCAGAGTATTTCATTCTACAAAAAGAAGAAAATAAGAGTTTGTCTCATAGGATCTTTTCCACTTAAGTATCATCCCGTTACTCTTTTGCTCTCATGGAGATTTGTCATTTTGTTTGTTATTCTGTTCTATGTGTAATCCAATACCTTCAATTTATTTGCAGTTTCTCTAATATGTAATGCATTTCCTTGTATGCAAGTGAATTATCTAGTTTCGATGTCCCTTCTTTCAAACAGCCAGCCAACTGTAGCGTGATTAAAACTTTAAGATCGAAGTGGCAGATTGGAAAGAGAAGTTGGTGTCGTTTGGAGAACTTTCAGAACAGAAATCAAAAGTAGAACAAGAAGCAAATTGGAAGGAAGCCGCACCACTTTTATAGGTAATAAAAGTCTCCCTCACTATGTGTGTGTGTGTGTGTTGCGCGCATGTGTCTGTGAGGGGTGGGGGATGATAGTTTCAAGATGTGTATGTACCATACGGATCAGCTGGAACTTACTATGTTGTATATTAATATGATATAACACAGTTTCTCCAGTCTTCGAAAAGTGAGAACGTGTCCTTGAAGTCACCATATCTAACTTTTGCCATTACTCCTTTCCTCCTTGCAGCCTCCCCTTCTTTGTTGAACTGTGCATTAGAAGATTTGAGTACATCTTTTTATGAAGTCAGCATAAGCCATAGGGTTGGGTAACTTTTAAGTTATGCTCTCTTAATTGATTATAATAAGATAGATGAAAGCAGATGTCTTGTGAAGCAGTCCTGTTAGAATTTCTATATTTTTTAGATTATTATTATTATCTAACGAATGGCACCTTGTAACCTACAGTCTGGAACGTGGAGAAAAATGCGAAGGCACATGAATGATGGTATCTGGTGGAAATCAACTAGTTAGAGTCTTCTTTAGGCTAAGGTAATTAATATGATTTTATGAACGTTTGTGTTTTAGTAACCAACGGTTTCTCTATTATTTAGAAGGGGCAGATTCTGATCAGAAAATTTGGCAATGAATTTCATAATCTGAGAACTATTGTAAAAATATCTATGAAAGACCCAGCAGGAAGTGGCCGTGCACAAACTTCTTTATATAGCAAAGACCAAGAGGTAGTATCTGACGGACAAAAGAGAATGCACCAGTAGTAACAATGAGTCATTTTCTGGGATTTCCAAAGCATTTGATAGCAATATTAGAAGCAAGCAGTGGTTGGTTAGTAATTTTCACAATGGCAGATTGTTGTTCAATGACGATGAGGGAGTTCATGGAGGCAGAGAATAGTTTATAACTTATAAGTGGCCTTTGAAGGTCCACGCTTCATGCTGGTCTGTGGTCAGTTGAATTTTCCATTTGTGGATGTTGATATGTACAGGTTGTGATAGATTGTGTGGTGCACCTTGGAGCAAGACGGGCATGTGGGCTGAAAAATCACCATTAGCAAAGTAGAGCATCTTCCAGACGTAGTAGAGTTATTCACAAACATATGTTACTTATTCGATCTTGTCTTGTAATGGTAGGGGAAAAACTTTCAGAGGTGGCAGTAATTCTCTAAGCAACAAAGTGATTGGTATTTCCTGATCACGAATAAGAGAGTCCATGCCTGCTAAAGAAAAAGCTGTCCACGTTTGGGTTTATATTGCTGTTCCCAAACAGTAAGAAGAAGAAAAGAAAGAACTTGGAGAAGAGAAGATACAAGACTAGCAGGTTGAAAATAAAGAAGGTTGCATAATGTTGATCAAAGCTTGGATTTTACTTTTAATAGAAGTCATGAGTAGGATAGGGACATTCATGAGTTAGGAAGAGGTTTGATGCATTTGCTAATAAAGATGTGGGCATTATCCACCACACCCTCGTGGTCTGTTTACGGTAATATATGCATTTTTTTCTTTTTCAGAGCTGTTTCAATATAAAACCTTCCCATTTGCTAGAGAATTTCATCACAGGTTATAGATCACTGGAAATATGCAAACTATAAATTCATTCCTCAATTTCATGTTAGCCAGAAAAAAAATGTCCACAAAAAAAGATAAATGTGTTCGGGTAACTGAGCAGCTAGCCCACATTAAGAAAAAGTTCCAAAATGTGAGTCCAAACGAGTATCTATCAGCCTGTTTTATTTGTTAATTGAGATGGAAATTTTCTATGTACCAAAAAAGGAGGAAACTATAATGCCAATCTCAAGATCAGATTTGATAAAAAGATTTACGAGGGGGAAGATTCTGCTATGGATGCAGCCGATACTTTGCAGATGGGGCACCAATTCTTCAGCTGCAGCCACTGTTGAATGCAGCTCACATGATACCTGTGTTCACATTGTAGCCTCCCTACTTCATCTCCACTCACATACTCTTCCTGTGAAAAGGAAAACATATTCCTCGAGTACATTACCATTATCTTAGAAAAATAAGTTTTAAACCAAATTCGAACCAAATATGATTAATCTTGTGAGACGTCCTGGATAATTTCATATATGAACATGACTGAATCAAATTGACCGCTAATAAGAAGTTGGAATGTTAAGGTGGATCCGGCAGATTTGCCGAAGATGGTGGCAACAGTAATCTTGACCTTAACTCTGAACTAGAATATATACCAAATGTTACACACAAGTTTAATTCAGATTCATCTCATTCATCTTCGCTACTTCCTACATAAGAGTATTCTTTTTACCCTTGATGGTTAAAATCTGGCCTAACAGACTGACTCTCATTCAGAAAGTTAAATTCCAGCAAATCAAGAGTAGTTGATAAGAATTTAGGAAGGAGACCTGACAAATACAACATTTGACATCATCTTGAGCATCACTGCAGCTCACGATTGCATCTTGTGAAGGTATCGACTGATATATGTTTCTTTTAAGGCATTTTGTCAATGCTTCTTCTGTCAAAGCTGTGCTCACAGTTCCCATTCTCTCTTCTAAGGCTAATAGTTCCTGTCACATTGCAGTGAAATGTTTCAATTTCAAGTGACAACTTGGCTACACTATTTTACTTATCTCAAGACTAATCTTTTTGAAGTAATGGCTTCTGAAATAAATGGAATTATTGATATTGATTTACAATATATGCATCGTCACAGAGACAACGAGTAGATAACTTAAACAATACATAACAAAATATATATTGTGCATGCTAAATATCTACTTTTGAAATACTTCCAAGACAGAAGAACAAACCTCATATGACATGTTATCAATGTCCAGCCTCATGTCTCTATGCTGATCATAGAAGCTTAGGCCACTAAGAAACAAATTAGTCTCCAGAATTGTTAGTTGCTGTAAAACCAATAGAGATAAATATTAGCTAAAAAATCATTAATATACAAGGAATTGAATAATTAAACTTTCAAGAAACTACTCACTTCATATGTTAGTTCTTCATCTGCTTCAAGTCTCTGCAGAGTCGATAATACCTGCACGAACATTAAATTATAAGCAAAAGTTGAAGATCTCTTTTCTAAGACCTTAATAAAAGGAAGAGTTAAATATTGAGATGAAAAAAATACCTCTGCAAATATACCAACATTGTAGCGTCTGAAACTATCCGAGTTCATCAAAGAACGCGTCGCGCCAATTTCTGCAGGACTGCATGGTCTATCACCACGTACGGTCTCTCTGACATTACGTGGTTGCCTGTACGATATTGGGGGACTCGAGGTTGATTCAAAAGAGAACTGAAATGATGAACTTGAAGCATAAGTGTCAACGGAGATGTCAGGTTGAGGCATTTGGGAAATTATGACAGGGGAGTCATGCAATGAAAGACTCATCTGGCTGCGCCCACTGGTTGAGATATTTCCATTTTCTCGAGTGGAGAGCTTTCCCGCGCTGCACCCATTGGTTGATTTCCTAGCTCTAACTGGCGCAACACCATTTTCCCTTTTAGGAGTCACATACCTGGCTTGCCCGGGATCAGAAATAGAGATGCTATAACCAGAATTGGAAATCCGTCCTAAAGAGGATCCACTCATCTTATTTCCACTAGCAGTGGAGCTACTTTCTCCCTCGGAATCTCTGGTTCCTGCCAAATTCTTCCTTTTACTGTGGTTTGGATCCAAACCTGATGGGATGTTGTTGGACACAGACTTACACCTGAGCTTTCTCAGACCATACTTGCTGCTACCAATACCCAGTGCCTGCCCAGGAATATTTTTCTCCAGAGAAACAGAAGAGCGAACCGAAGTATCTTGCTTGCGACCTTCTGATGTTTTATTACAATTTCTCTGAAATCTTCGACCTGATGCCACACTGGACTTTGGATTTCCAGAATTGAGAGTTAGCCCCTTGTGAATCTTTCCAGATGGGAGAATGGGCTCCAATACTTCGTGCTCATCTTGATCATTACTAGCTCCTGATGAATTTGATTCTAACTGATAAGGTAGCTTTGTCAAAGACTCAGAGAAGGATTTCTTGGGATTGCTGATTGTAGAGCAAGTCCTCGAGGATTTATTGGGGTTACTACTAGAAGAAGAGCGATGTGCATACTTGGCTTTCTCCGGACAACCAACCTGAGGACCTTTTGCGGAGTTTAGTCTCCCCTTGCAACCATGTCGATTGCAATATTGAGCATTTGGTTCTCTATTGTTAACAGAATCCCTTAGAACTACACCTGATCCCTTTCCAGAGATAATAAGCCTATCAACAGCTCTTTTACTGGAGCATCCATCCATTAATAATGGTGAACGCCTTCAAGTCTACAAAAGTAGAAGCATGGATGGATGAACATAGTAGAAAGAGCAAAGTCCTCCGGGCTTCATCCTTGCTATTTTCATAATTTAAATTGCTCCCAAATATCTTAAAACTGCCACGAACGGTGGCAAAATGCTAACACACAACATAAAAGCAAACAACAAAACATAGCATGATAATGAAGGTTTTAAAGTCAGTACAAGCATGGACGTATGAACATATTTGAAAGTGTAAAGTCCTATCTGCTTCATCCTTTCCATTTTAATAAACTAAATTGCTCCCAAATTTCCTAAAACTGGCATTGTTGATGGCTAAAGGCTAACACACAACATAGACGAATACAACAAATATGTATGAAAACTTGTTGAGACCAACATTATGAACTAAGAAATTCCAGTGTTATATGTCCCATCCTAATACAGGGCCATTCATGATTTCAACAATTAAAGCATCGGAATGGCAACTGAAACGAGGTCAACAAATAGTTCTGGTTTTAGTTTCTTCAGAGAGAAAAAAAGACGGTGAACAACTAAATTCTCATGCTAAAATATAACGGCGAAGGAACATCACGTTACGAATGCTGATTGAAAAATCGCACACAAGCAATCAGAAAAACGAACTAAATATTAATCAATTATAAAAGTAAATCAGAAAAAAACAAACTAATAAAAACGATTCAGATTGTAAATAATCAGCTCTTCTTACAAGGGGAATCCTATAATTTGATATTCTCAAAATAAGATACTAGTTAACAGGAAATTCAGAAGGACCGCAGATGGCCAGACATCCTGCTTATTTAATTGTCATAAGAATACCAGTGCATTCCAAAAGTTGATCAAAGTTCGAGAAAACACCACTAACTAGTATACAAAAACAACAATACCGATAAAAGTACAAACGATTGATAAAAAACATGAACCAAAAGCAACATGATTAACTCTTACTGGATTCGAAACTAACAGAAAGTAAGAGAGGTGGAATTATTGTTATCCGACTGTTCAATCTCTTCTCCTCCTCCTTTAGAATCGTTAAAAGAGAATTTATAAGAGCTTCTTAGACCTTTCCTTATTTCGAAGAGAAAAAAAGCGTTCACAGAGAGAGAGAGAGACACGCCTACATATATGAATGATCCGAGGCTGAAAAGCAGTCTCTGTCTATATATATTCATTCAATTCCAGCAGACCTTTTCTTTTTCTTTTTTATTTTCACTTTTTTATTTTTCATTTTCCACAGTGTCCACCGAAGATGGAATAAGAAGGGACGAATTCTTAAATGGCTAAACTTCTTCCATTTCTTTTATTTAACAGTTAGGTGTTCGGTCTAGTTTACGTATACTTAGTATAATTAAGAGTTATTAAAATTTACAGAATATTCTCCACATACTCCCCCACAAGAATTGAATCTTGGTTGATTAGGAAAATGAGCAATTCTCTTACTAATTGGATTAACTCTATGTGAGTTCAGTTTCTTTTATTTAAAATGAGTTCAAATCATTGTAACTCACATTCTTAAATGACAATGTTTCTTTGCCAATAAAAAAATGCGATAATATCTATGGTGGGGTATTATACTATAAATGCACTTCATTTGTGATGCATTTGTACTGAAATTAAGATGCATATGATTTCAAATAAGGTACATGTAATATCAACGAAGTACATTGACTACATCATTTTAAATTCATCGTTTGTGTTGCATGTACTTCAATTTAGTCATATGTACTCCAGAATAATGTAACCCAAATATTGTAATACATTTGTATTACATGATCACATTTAAACTATATTTACTCTAAAATAATGTATTTCATTTATGTTGCTATGAGTACTACCTTAAATGAGGTAGATTTATCCTATTCTAACTAAGTTAGAATGTCAATACATAATCATATTGAGCAAAAATTTCTCATCGGTAAATTATCAGCCATCAAAGGTATTTCTGAGAAGAAAATTTGGTAAATCATCGGCCGTTGATTAAGATGGACAGTTGTTATTGTACCGAGCTTTTTTGTGGACCGGAAAAAATAGAAAAGCGCTACCCTAACCTCTATTTTTTTCAGGTCCTGAGTCCTGACCTCTTATTTATCTGTTTTCACTTAACCAATTAAATAATCATTTTCTTTCCCTTTTCAAGTGAATTAATTATCTCGTTATTTTAAATCCAATAATTTCTAATATTTGGGTAATGTAATTCTAAATTGAAGTCACTACCCATGAGTAAGAACTCCTGGTTGGTTGATAAAACCGTGTTGATGCATTGAAAATTTAATTTTTAGAAGAAAAGGATTTAAAAAAATATATGATGTTTTCAATAACTTTAATCCTCCTGTGCAAAACATAAAGTGTTAACTACGAAAATGGTTGAAAATAGGCAACCTTGTTTCCTAAAGAAAAAAAGTTATCGTAAGTATAGCCGACGACAATAATTTATTACTTATAGTATGTATATTTATTATTTTTGGTTGACTGTTTAATTATTTTGTTGTATTGTTTACCTTTTTTGTTAATCAGTTTTTATTCATTAACGGGATAAATAAAATATTTACTAGTAGAGTAGACAACTTGTTAAGTAAGTTTAACTGTCACTTGTAGAGCATTAATACATTAATAATATACCAACAGGGCGGAGAATACCACTCTATCAATAACAAAAATAAAGTCGTAATTCAATTTCAAATGGTTTGAGCTTGGAAGAACTAATTATCTATCGATAGGCCTCAACCTGCCTTCCAACATTTTCGTGGCAAATTACTTTGTCCTGACTGTCATTCTCTTGAGCGTTTAATCGGTTATACAAATGATTGTCCCTTAGTGAAATATGTGATTCCTTTCTCGTTATCGTTATTTGTCAATCGACTATCCATCCAGGCCATTCTATAAACCATTCATGGAATCTCGTTTGTCTGTGCCTCTATGCCTTGTTTACTTGGTCAAAAGACTGGTTAAAATGATTGAATGTACGTTTCTTTGTAGAAAAGAGATCCCTTCCCCATACCTTTAAAAATGATGAATATGAAGTATGTTGGGCTACAGGTTTGAGTTCGCTCTAAGGACTTTGAGGTTCGAAAACACCTGAGTTTTCTTGTAATTTTGCTTCTTGCTCTACAAACTCAGAAAGACTTGAAAGTTAGATATCTATTCATAATTGGCCAGTCCCCGATGCCATCATGAAGTCTGGTCTGAGTTACCTGGGGTATAAAATCACTCGCAAATCCCCCTTGACCCTCTCTCTATAAAAAAGGAACTTTACTTGCGTAAGTTTTAGAAGTCTAAGTGATGTTTCTTTATTTAAGGGGGAAAGCTACTGATCTTTCTACATTTTGTATTGAACGCATGACGTAGCTAGGACCTTCCAAATCATATATTGAGTCTATGTGCAAACCTAAACCAACAGGAAAGCCCAGGACCTTCGCAATGCTTTGGACATTCATACGACAACCAGAGAATCAACCTTAACACCTAGACAAGGACCACATTCAAAGATCGAGTGATGAGAAAACCCTTTTTTACATCCCTAGACAAATGAATAGAGAATGTTACAACCCATTTTTTCTTCTCTTTGACGATTAAGCACTCCGATACAACAAGCTAAAGTGATCTATACGCTTCGTCCTAGGTACGTGGGGTTGATCCCCGTGTGCTAGAGGGAGGACCAAGAAGTTTGTGTTAAACATATAGTTGGTTTTGTTTGTTTAGACATTTGGTGTCTTTTCTGTCGGCCTGCTTAGCAAGAGAACCACCTTCTTTTAAGTCAGTGAGGAGGGCAATCCCCCACTCTGGAAGTTTGGAGGGGACTCAATTGTTAGTTAGTATCCCATTGGTTTCGAGGCGGGACACTGCCCTTTCCAAGCACCGGAACCCGATGTCGTCTCTGATGATGATGTAGCCACCATCGCAGATATGGAAATCATAGCTCCATAAAAGACCCTAAACATCAATCCCATGTTTTTAACAGAACTTTGATAGGCAAGAGGTGTAAGCACCACGAGATGTGAAACGATCTCGCGCTAAACGAAACTGACACCTTCACTTCTCTTGAGGAGCCTCAAATTACCGAGAGTATATAAAATATATTGTACTTGCAAAAAAGAGAAATCAACCAACTTTGCGGTTACGAAAAATTTTAACCATTTTTTAAGTAGACCACTAAAAACATATCATTTATTGTAATTTTGAAAAAAAAAATTATATAGAATATTCAAAAGGTTTTTTCTTAGGAATCCTTTAGTGGAAGTTATATGCGTGGTAAAATGTGTAGTTTATCTGTATGGTAAAATACACATTTGTTTCAGATATTATTTTTTGGTATAGTAAAGTTATCTGAACTGGTTAAACAATCTCACTCTATTTTCTCTCTCTTTCTCACAAACTATCCCAAATTCCTTATTAATGTTACTAGCACACCCATATAATTTCCAAAATGAATATACTTTTTCAAATCTGCATAAAAATTATTCAATATTACAATTAAAAAACATTAAGTCTAACTAAAAATAATTATTTAATAAGTAATATCTTTAGTAATATATTTCATTAAATGGGGTAAGTCCTGCCATCGGCGATCTTGACGTCGTCAACTAGATTATCATCCTGATATCATCAACAGGACTCTATTGCCATCATTAGAGATTTGTATGTCTTCAACAAGGCTCTCTTGTCACCGTCAGCGATCCTAATGGATCAACATGGTTCTAATGTCATCGTCATCTCAACATCATCAGCGGGATTCCCGTTCCGCTTTCAGTTATTCTAACGCCCTCAACAGTGTTCATGTGGCATCGTCAGTAACACCAATTCCATCAATAGAGTTCTCATAGCATCATTAGTGATTCTAAAACCGTCGATGAGGTTTGTGTCGTCAACAATATCGACGTCATTGAGTTCCCTTGACGCCATTAGTGATCCCAACGTCATGAATATGGTTCTCGATCGTGGCACCATCTTTGATTCCTACACCAACAATGGGTTCTTGTACTCTTGTCGCTGATTTAGATGTCATCTGCAAATTTCCCATGCCTTCGTTCACCATTCTCACGTCATCATTGAGGTTCTGGTGCTGTCACTGGCAATCTCGAGGCCATCAACGAGGTTCTCATTGCGCCATTGGTGATCCTAACATCATCAACCAAGTTTTCGTGTCGTTGTCGCTGATCCTGACATTATCAATGGGTTCTTCAGTCATTGTCGACGATCCTGACATCGTTAACAAGTTCTCTTCCGCCGTCAGCGATCCCCATACCTCAGTGGGTTCTCGTGTCTGTCAGCGATCCCAATGTTGTCAGTGGGGTGCCCATGCTAGTGTCGACATTCTAACTTTACTGTTAAGGTGTTCAAGTAGTCGTCGAGTTTAGTTTATACGGTGGGTAAAAAAACATGTCGTTGAATTTTATTTATAAGATGTTTGACAAAAAAATATATTTACATGGTATGAATAAAATAAATTTAATTTTCGGTAATAATAATAGTGGATTTGATTTTATTGTTATCGTTGAAAATTTATAAATTGTTAATGTGCATAAAAAACACATGACATTGAAGTAGATGTCAAAATATAAAAAATAATGAATAATTTAGTCTTTCCTATATTTTGTAGGACCTTCCTAACAATTTTATCAAATTTCTTATATACTAAACATGGTAATACAATTTTTTGAGAAATTTTCTAAACATGGTAATACAATTTTTTGAGAATTTTTTAAATGTATCACATGTTAACAAACATGAAAATCTTAACTTGCACCCTAAGACAGATTTAAAAAAATTTCAAGAAGATATTTAGAAATTATATTGAATACGTCTAGAAAGTGCCTATGAAATAAAATACTTTCATAAAGCCGACTTTATGTAAAATATTCCATGCTTATATATTTTACTATATTTTCGAGACAAAGGCTTACAATAGCATCGTCTCAAAGCAGATAATCGGTCTGCAACCACTCATAAATTCCATATTAAATTACTTCATGTTAGTAAATCAGTAACAAATGTTGTATGATAAAACTTTTTAATATCATATTAATATAATGTTGCTGTTAAGCCCATTGAAATATTACAAAAAATTAAGTTTACATTTGCCAGAAAGCTCAACGATTGGTCCCCTTAAGAGGAATGATATTACCCAAACTTTTATGGAGGGAAAAAAACTTCACTTTTTAGCTTGTACTTTAAAAAAAATAATTAAATTATACTAATAAGACGACCAAAGTTGCACACTGACGCAAAATTTCTTTATAATAATAAGACGAGCTGGCATTTCAATTATGATTTTGATAAGGAAATTTTGGTGTGTCAATCTCATTATGGGATTAAAAAATTCTAACTTTTCCGTTTGATTCACGTTATTATTTTTTATCATTTTATTATAATATTTTTATAATTAAATTAATATGTTTGTTTAAAATAATCTTTAAATTAAGATGTAATCATAGTTTGCATGCAATTCTAATTTACAATCTTTTAAATCAGTTGAATTGTAGCAGAAAATGAGTAAGATGAATTTACAATATAATTACAATTTCAATATCAAACAAATTTATTTTTGTACTAATAAAACAAATGTCACTTCATTCTTTCAATGTCTCTCTCATTGTATTGATTTAATTAAAACTAATTTTATTAAAGCATCATCTAATTTTATTAATTTATTTAAATATAATCATACATAATTAAAATTAATGTTAAAATTACACATCAAAATATTTTTTTACATAATATAACTGAAAGGATATTTAAGGAACTTCATGTTATTATACAAATTCACAATAAATTTAACATACACTAAATATAACAATCTTAAATTGCACTATCATTTCATAGATTACCATACACGATCAACCATAATAATCATATTTTACAAGTAATTAAATTACAAGCAAATGAATTATAATGGTTATTCTAGATTGTGCAAACCAGACGTTCTCTCAATGCAATTGAACATAAAAAGATTTTTAAATTATTTTATTACAAAAAAGATTTGGATGTTAACACTTTCAAAAGTAGAGACTTCTTCACCAACTTGCCTAAAGCCCTAAAGCTGAAATTGTATGGCTGATTTGGCTTCTATTAGGTAAGAAATGCTTAGAGCATGAGAAGTGATTTAAGAACTAACTTTCATGATCGTGTGATGTTGATGTTGGTGTTTTGAAATTTCAAATATCCAAAGTTATAAGACGTGTATAAAATTTTTAAAAATAGATCAACAACGATGAAATAAACTTGATTAGTCAAGAGCTAAGAGGACATGACAGTGACGTCACGTGGATGTAGTTACAGATGTGATCTAGACTCAGTTAACAATAAATATAGTCTGTGAATATGGAGGTTGATATTTGAAGGGTGAATGCTGAACACTCTGAGGCAGTTTGTAGAAGTTGATAAAATGTTATTGGGAGGAGGAACTCTGAAAGAATTCTCCGAGTCCACTGAGTGGAAAAATCCACAATGAATAAAAAAATCTCCAAGTCCAAAAATACCAGAAGTGTCAAAAGTTTCTAACAATGAGCAAGAATGCCTATATTCATAGAGAGTTTCCAGGTGGTGACCACTTTCATATAATCCCTTGACTAGTTGGTAGTGGACCAACGTGTGGCCTGCATTCGGTAGAGACATCAACCTTTGTGGAATGGAAAAGTAGTATCACACTGCTGAGAAGAGTAAATCATGATGTCTATTCTGACACCTTCAACACTCCATTGCATAGTTGAACGTGAAGGAGGGAAGACTGATAGTCTTTTTTGTAGTACCCGTTACCAATTTGGTTTTGATCAAGGAGTCCCACGGCCAATATAGTGTATAATATTCACAGCTGCATTCACGCCACGGATGGAAGGGCGGCATCACCGAAGCAATGTTTCTCATGTGATCTTCAAACCTAAAGCGTCGCGCGTTCCTGTACTGTCTAGAACCATGAAAACCTATTCAAGAAATTTGGCAGGGAAGTGGCAATCTTTTATTGATTCAGAACCAAAGATACCAGCTGAGATAGATAAGGATTGGCTCGACATTGCATCTTGAAATCCCTTGATGGCATAACCAAGGCGGAATAGTTGTGAAAATCTAGGAAAAGAAATGCCACTAAAGATGTATCGGCAGAGCCTGTTGCTAAATTAGAGTCAATTAGCCTATATGTTATATGTGTGGAAAGACTTATAGGCACAAAACCTCGAGATGAGTTCGTTGAGGCCTTCGATTCATGATTATGGATGGTTTTAGAGACGACTACTAAGAATAAAGAACCACAACGCTCTTCACACAGAGCGTCGACATCATGTTACAGTCATAAGCAAAGTTGTTTAGTGAGTTCAATCTATTGATGAGGCGATAAGGTCATCGGAGATTGGTTTACTAGACTTTAAACTTCCATCATCTCTACTTTATTTTAAGTGATAGTCTTTTCGATTTTACTTTGAATTTTCGACTATGTAGTTGAGCATCTTTTGCAACCATCATTTTGAGTACATTATTTTATATATGCACATTCTCCCTTCCTTTTAAAATAAAAGAGATTTTATGATAAAGCAATAATTCATTATCATAGAAGCAAGTAGCATCATGTAATAAGTGATAACATTATTTAATAGTACTAGGTAGTGATATCATGGAATAACATAAGGTAACTGCCCTTCAATTAAAAATATTATATTTTTATAACATTTATAAATAATAATATTTTTTTAGATTTGACCACAACTTATCTTATCTTATAATAATATTAACTTTTCTTATTTAGAAGATGATGCATGATAATCTAATATTTTATCATAATACATTATGTAACTTTTGAAATCATGTGTTGTGGTGATTACCGGAATCAAAATGTATGGGTTGGTTTCGAGTCAGAGTTACCGTGATTGGTTTGTTCTAGTTTTGTCAATGACTATGGTAGTTTTAATCTTGATTGAGATGTCGATGTGGGACGTATCGTGTAACTTTTTATCTTTAGTCGAGTAAATTTATCTTTTCTTCTTAAATTCAAAAATTCAAGATTATAAATCTAAATCTTTTGGGCCGGATATAAAATCTTAGAATCAAAATATTTATAGCTAAACCAGTGGGGTCCACCATAATTAAATTTAAAATTAAGTAAATATTGAACTTGAATTACAAATTTAGCAAGTAAACATGCTCATAAAACTTTTTTATAGTACAAAGCATGGCAAGAGAGTAGGGTAGAAAAAAAAAGAGTTGTAAGAAGACATTCATAGAGAAGTTTTCTTTGACGGAAAAAAAACATATATATGTTCGTCGTATATATTTTTAATTGTAATTAAGAAGAAAATTTTCGAGAATGCTAAAATGGCTTATAACTCTTTTATATAAAAGATGGTAATAATTTACTTTTTTGACTCTCCCTTCAAAAGCTATTAAAAGATTGTAGCTTCAAATGTCAATATTTTGTCATTCATATCCTAAATCAATGGTAAGGTTTTGGAGGTTTTTTCAGACTCTTTAATGGTAAGGATTGCAAGGTTTCATCTAACGTTTTGAGTTTTATTATTTTAACTTCCAAAATTTATCAGTTGCCAATGGTAAGCTTGTCTTTAATTAGTTACTAGTTTGTTTGCTTGAAAATGAAATAACTTTTGCATGAGTACATGAATTCTAATTCATCCATCTCGTTCATGTAATTCTCAATCTATTTTTATTTCACATTTCGTCACTCTCTCATCCTCTATATAGATCTTCTCATCTTCGTGATATGTTTTTTCATTATAATCAACTTTTCCATGACATTAAATTCATTTTAATCAAACATACAATTTGTTTATGCTATGGTGAAAAATATAAATAAGTGGTGAATATCGTTATGACTATAGATTATAAACTTGTGTCGCACGTGAATGGTTTTTTGTGTATATAAAATTATTGGTAATAGGAGTTAGTAGATACGTCGGAACATCTAGAAAATTAAAATTATCTTTTTGCACGTGAAAATTAAAATTAAGGTCTTTTATGTATTGAAAAGGTCAAGAAGATCTGTACAGAATTAGGAGGTTTAAAATTAACAAAACTTTGGTTTTTATTTCATTGGCATTTAACAACTTAATTCGCAACCACTGTCAACCATCGCCTTTGAGTTTGCGTAATTCACGCTAAGTGTTTCTCTCCCAAATACAAAAACTTTATTTAGTAGTTTTTTAGTTCTCCTTCAGAAACTCATATTTTTCTGATTTTGTTCACCAATTTAATATTTTGCTTTCCTTTTCCCATAATTTTTGTTTTGTTCAAGGTACGTTGCTTGAGATCTTTCTGCTTACATTTTCCCATATTTCTACTCCATTTTCCATGATTTATTTGGCCTTTTATGCTGCAATAATCTTGATCTTTTTATTCTATTTTCTCATTTTCTTTTCTTTGTTTTGATTCTTGAATGGGTATTTCTTAGAGTCCAATTCCGGTCTTCAATCATCTTTATCAAATGGTTTGGCTTCAAATTTGTGTTGATGACATATCTTACATTATGTATAGATTTAATAAATTTAGTAAAGAAAAAAGAGAGATAGAAATATGAGAAGTTATGGGAAGGAAAAATAAAATTCATCTGTGCATTTCAATAAAACCAAATAAAAAGTAGAATTTTTCGTGTTTTTTTTATTTCTCTCATAATTTTCAAAATCCAAACTTAGTATAGTCAGAGATTTAGCTTATAAGTAATTTTGTCACTCTTTAGTCGTTTCAAATATTTAGAAAGAAAAATACATATCAATAACAGTTGCCAAGTCATGGGTTTTAATTCTATTGGGAAAAACATATTTAATTATAGCATTTTCATTAAATTTCTTACTAATCCATAGCATTTGCTCTTCTTTCATTGTTTATGAGAAATACAGGTATATGCAAAAAT
Source organism: Datisca glomerata (assembly GCA_003255025.1). NCBI lineage: Eukaryota > Viridiplantae > Streptophyta > Magnoliopsida > Cucurbitales > Datiscaceae > Datisca > Datisca glomerata. The sequence continues at coordinate 998,421 of QANY01002723.1, forward strand.
TTCCAAGCTGAGAAGCCAAAATAAGAGTATATGTTATACATGGCAACGAGTACAACACGGACAAAGCAAAGTAATACTTTGGGGAAGGAGAAGAGAATCAGTACATCTCCTCCAAGTTCAAATGGAACTACCAGAAATTCAACTCACCCCAAAACCAATCATGTATCATTACCCACACCAAAAGTGTCATCCAATAACCATACCAAATCTTCTTCAAACCCAATATCAGATAAACAAATCCCAAATTATCTCAGGCCTACACAGAGCTCACGCCATGAATCTTCCCACTATGTAAAGAAGCAAGGCCATGAAGAGACCACCCACAAACCTAGTTTGAGTAGAAGGAGATCTTTTGACAAGCCTCCATCGGCTTCACGCCTACACAGAGGACTGATCTCCCCGGGGCCAAGAGAAAGAACAATGACAGCAGCCGCTAAAACGAATGCTTCATTGCCTAAAATGGGTATGGATAGAGTCTCAAGAAACTTAAAGGCTGGAAAAGGGCAGGAAGTGTATGTGAAGAGTAGTGTAAAGAAAGGAGCGAGTTTGGGAACTAAAAGGGAATTATTACCAAAGAGAATTGGCTCTACTGATGTAGGGCAGACAGTGAATATTGAAAGTCAGCAGCAAGTTTTAGATTCTGTTGTGGATGATGTTGAGAGAGCTACGGAGGTTGAGAGTACTGAGATGACAGTCCCACGACCCAAAACGCAAAATTCCGAAATCAATGAGGATATTGGAATTCAAGGTGAGAAGGCTCATCAAATATGTGGCATTTCCACAGTTTGTGAAGACTTAAAAGCAACCCCAACAACTTCCTTCATTGAAAAAGCAGAAGAGGAGAAGTTGCATGAAGAGGAATCCCAGTTTGAAAAGGAGGAAGAAAATCACAAGGAATTAGTTGAAAGCTATGAGGCTAAAGAAGATGCCAAAGAAGATGTAGTAGAGGAAGACTCCGTTGTCACAGTTCATCAAGAAAACAACAACAGCAATGAACATGGTAAATATGCACATGAGCAGGAAGATGTTAATGAAGGGAATATAGTGTTTGCGGAGGAAGTTGAGTCTAAGGATGGAAAAGATGCAGATAATACTAATATAGAAGAACCCAAGACAGAGGAAGAAGTGAATATGGCGGCATTAAAACCCCGACGAGGACAAGGGAAGAAGGAATCTCCGGCGGCATATAATGACGTGATTGAGCAGACAGCCACGACAGAGGAAGAAGAGAATACGGCAGCATTAAAACACCGAGGAGGACAAGGGAAGAAGGAATCACCGACGGCATATAACGACGTGATTGAGGAGACAGCAAGTAAGCTGTTGGAGAAAAGGAAGAACAAGGTGAAAGCATTGGTTGGGGCATTTGAGACTGTCATAGATTATGAATCTTCTTCCAAATGATAACTTTCTACATTGTTTTTCTTTCAAAATCTGTTCCTTTTCCCTTTTTCCGTTACTATACAACATGAATATCCATCCTCTTTTTTATCAGTATGAAAATTCAACCGTAGACTGTAATAGACATATGCTTATCATTCTACACAGTTAAGATATTTTTTCTTATTTCCTTCCCATTAATATATCTTTCCTAAGCAATTATAAGATTTTTTTTTAATTTTTGAATGCTGATTAAATAAAAATTAAATATACTATTCGTCCCTACGGTTTGGCCTTTTGCTTCAATTTGGTCCCGCAATTTGAAATTTTATCAATTTGATCCCTACATATCCTTACATATACATAGAAAATGGACATCTAATTACTTCTATACCTTTTAATTTAGTACTAATGATATCATGACATGAGTTTATTAGTTAGTTTTTTTCAAATTCCACCAATGAATAAGCGTATAAGGATAAAATTGAAACGAAAATAGAAAATATATTTAGAAGAAATTGAGGCAATCTAAATCCAGGGAACAAGTTAAAATTGAGGCCAATGCATGGGTACCATAACTAAAAAAAATTGAAGAAGACGGGCATTTATAAAGATAAAATTAACAAATAAATCTAATAAATGAAAAAAAAACATACAAAAAGTTAAGCTATAAACATAGCAAAGCCAAACCTCACTTAATTCAAACTATTTATTACAAATAATTTCAATATTTGAAAAAAAAAATTGATACATTTATTTTGTTAAATAATGTAATTCAGTCAACTCTATGAGAAGTATGAACTCTGCAGTACCTTTGCTCCAAAGAAACTTGTCGTTCATACCAAAGCTGACGACGAAATTGATGGATGAAAATTTCTGCTCGTCGATCAACATCATCATCTGAAGAAACAAAACTGGAACTAGCAGAACGTTGAAGCCGTCTAAAGGAACATTTGTCATCAGATTGTTCATCTTCAACGCAACCATTCAAGCCCAAGCGATCTTTGAAACTCAATGACTTACTTCTTGAAGCACGACGTCCTTTCAATAGGCTTAGCTTAACGAAAATGGTTAATCTCTTAAACGCCATGTTTAGTTTGCTTAAAAGTGAGAAATTTTCAGTACCCATTTGTTGTTTCTACAATGGGGGGATATGGTTTTGGTGGGTATTCGTATTTATAGGGAAATAGGATAATGTGAGTGTGCGTGAGAGAAAATTGTTGGACAAGATACACTGTTTTAGTTTCTTGTTGATCGTTTGTCAAAAAGGTCACAGCTATTTATTTGTTTCGTAAGAGTTTCTTGTAAGAGAAGGAGTTTGCTTAAGGTAACAGAGCTGTTGATACTTTGAGTTGACCTTTATTGTTGCGACTTGTATTGCAGAAGAATTTTTTTTTTTTTGTCATTGACTTAGTGTGTCGCCACAACTTTCAAGTGACTAATCACTATCGTGCAGGGTGGGAATCGCTGGCCCAGAAGTTTTTTTTAAAGATTTTGAGATTCAAATTCGAGATCTTTCACTTCTACTCGGATCATTGCTTACCTCCCAAGTTTGCTTTAGAAACAAAATTGAAAAGAAAAATATACAATTTGAGTGATCATTTCAGAGTTACGTGTGTTTGAAAATAATTTATCATCGTCCATTTTAGAAAAATCTTGAAGGAAAGAGCTAGAGTAGTATAATTTGAGGTCAAAATTACACTAGTAAGTAGCATCGTCGGTATTGAAAATAAAAACGAACAAGAACTACAACACATACCTTATTCCTAAGTAGAAATAGAAAGTAAAAGTGCAAAACGGGGGAAAAAAGAACATCGAGAGAGGGTCAAAATTCAGGCATTAGCAACCAATTGCGCAGGAAAATCAACAAAATGTGAGCTTGTTTTGTCATTCCTTGAAGTTTCCTCGTCAGTTACAACAAGACTATCCTTTTGTCCTTCCTCAATCTGCTTCTGTTTGCCCAACCCACCACCATACATCTGTTTCCTGGCTTCCCTTCTAGCTTCCCTCTCTCCCAATTTGAGTTGTCTAAACCCTTCTTCGAACTTGGCCTCATCCTCAGGTGAGAAGAAAACAACCTCCATTTTCCCAAGCTCTTCATATAGCTTCTCAATCTTTGCTTTCCAGAAGAGACCCATTTCTGTGTCCATCTTATGATAAGGAGTTTTAAGCAAATATTCATCAATCCCACCTGCCTTGTCAATGCATCGGAGGGCATGAGTGGTCACTTTCACTCGAATATGGCGGTCTAAGATATAACTAAAGAGCCGTTTCTCCTGGACATTTGGTTTCCAACTTCTCCTTGTCCTATTTTATCACAACAACCGGAATGAGCTAGTTAATCACCATGCAAAAACAGGATAAATAAGAAACCAAGACGGTAAAAGGATAATATTTAATTTACTGAATTCCAAAAGAAACATGTAACACACTTCATCGGAGCTCTAAGTGTTATACAATTATCCTTGAAACAAAAGTTTCTTACAGAAACTTAACTTCTTTCTTAAGGAAAGCGCCAATAAGGCAAATACGCGAAAACTGCAAACTTATGAATCTCATCCTTTTTCTCTTCTAACATATAGGCCAGCTAGACTGATCAGTAAAGGCAACAAAATAATCCTAGGACAAACAATCTTTAGCACATTGACTTGCAAAGATCAAGAATACAAATTCCTTATGAAAACTGCCACAAATAGGAGCGGCAAGCCTCATTAGTTTTTTCTTGGTTAAAAGTAACAAGATCATTAAGAACAACTATCAGCCAACACTATTTGGTGAGAAGATCCTGGTTGAAGCATGACATGTCTCTGAAGCCCATACCTCCAAGATATTTTGGCCGACACAACGCCTTCCAAGAAATCCAATGCATTTTGGGCCCCTTATCACTAAATCCCAAAGCAGACGGTCTCCATCTCATTGCAAACATGACATGTCTCCATCTCATTGCAAACACTTAGCGAATTTTGAAACAGTTCATGGCACAAACCGGCAAAGTTTAGGCACATGCTATAATCAAAATCTCTTTAGCCCCTACAGAAAATTTCTTTTCCTTCCATTTACAAAGCAGATGGTCTTTCAAATAACAAAAAATAGCCTCTCTAGGCGCCCCATATAAGCTGGAAGACCCAAGCAAGTGTCCGACCATTCTAAGAGCAACAACAATACCCAAGAGAGCTTTGGTACACTGTTTTGGGATCTTTGAAGGTTCATATGGTTATGTCAGGAGATCTGCTTAACTTTTTTTGTAGCTGGAAGCATGCTCGTAGCACTTCCATTAAGCCATCTTTTTGGGCTATTATCCTTTTTGCTACTTTTTGGGGTATTTGGAGGGAAGAAATACTAGAATTTTTGAAGGGGGAGAGAATTCTTTTTGTAAAGTTCTCATGTCTATTCTCACATGTCTTCTAGAATGGATTAGTTATTTGCTCTCAGATTTTGATGCTGAAAAAACCTAGGTGGAGACCCTGATCTTTTGCTTTTCAGATTCTAGCTTAGAGCTGTAAATCCCCTTTGAGGCTTTTGTGAATAATAAAATAGATACATTTTACTGATAAAAAAAAACAATACCCAAGAGAGAGGTAATGGAAGACTTAGAGGCAGAAGCCATATTGGGGGTAGAAGAAATGAAAGACTTACCTCAGTTTATACACTTACGCGAAGCCTCCGAATAGACCACTAAAAGGTGTTTCACAGATCTACAATCGCATTTGTCAATTTGAAAAAACAGCATGCTATCATCAGTGAACAGAAGATGGGAAACCACCGAACCACGCCTTCCCAATTTTGGACTATGAAAAACACCAGAATTAACAGCCATATTAATAAGGGCAGAAAGGCCTTCCGAGCAAATAACATTGAGAAAGGGAGACAAGGAATCTCCTTGCCTGAGGCCACACCATTGACCAGAACCACAAAGATGCTGAAATACATTCCATAACATTCTGACTAAAGATGTTGAAAAGCCCAAAGCAAAGCATCCATCCATCATGCTCTAAAGATAACTCCACTCGATCTTGTTGTAGGCTTTACTCATGTCTAGTTTGAGAGTCGCATACACAAGTTTCCCTCTCTTCTGACAACAAAGGAATGAAGAACCTCAAAAACTACTAACACATTATCCGTGATCAGACGACCCTTAATAAAAGCGCTTTGATTCTCACAAATAACAGAGGGAAGTGCAGTCTTAAGCCGATTAGGAATAATATTGAAATGATTTTGTAAATGACATTACAGGAGACTGATCGGTTCAACGTCAGCTAGATAAGAGGGGTCAGAATTCTAGGAAGAAGAGAAATGAGGGTACCATTGAAATCAGCCAAAGAAACATCATTATTCAGATAGTAAAGGCAGAAATCAATCGCATCATCACCTAAGATATTCCAGAGTTGCTTACAGAAACCCACAGGAAATCCATCAGGACCAGGGATCTAAAAGGGGGACATAGAATTGAGAGCAGCTAACACCTCATCAGCACCCCATGAACGAGTCAGATCTTGGTACACTTCTGACAATACACATCTAGGAACTCCCCTAGTGACAGCCTCCAAATTATCAACCAAAGGACTCAACGAAGAGAAAAGGTCTTCAAAATACTGAACCGCCAACCTGTTAACATCCTCATGATCTTCCACCCAGACACCATCTTCCCCTTTCAGTCTGAAAATATGATTTTTATCTCTACGAAGAGAAGCCTTTGTATGAATAGACTTAGTTTTAGAGTCACCGAAAAAAAGCCAATTCATCTTAGAGCTCTGGCCCCAACACGTCTCTTCCTAAAGCAAAATAGAATCCAATTCCGAATGAAGCTGTTTTAATTGCAAGTTAGAAGCATCCCACCTCCCGGATTGATAAAATTCATTCAGTCTAGATTGACATTCAGAAATCGGCTTGGAAAACCAACTTATCTTTGCACTATCTCAATAACGCAAGGGCACACTGAGACAAACCACCACAAATCGCAGCCTGGCAATGCCTCAAACCAGTAATATCTCAAGAACAACTGATGATATCCCCCCACTCAGAGTCCTTATCCCAAAAAGCTCAATCTTAAAATGACATCGCTGATCCAGAGTGCCATTCGCATTCAGCAAAGAGAAACAAAGGGGCCTATGATCCGAGGAGAAACCCCAGATGGAGCACCAAGGCAAAAGGGAATAAATTGAGCCATTTTCTAGAAGCAAAGACATGATCAATGTATTCCAAAATAAGATCATTATCATTTCTCTTATTTGACCTAGTAAACTGAGGTCCTTTAGAGGGAACCGAAATAAAGCCACAATCATCTAAACCGTCCCTAAAATTATAGTCAAAGTAGCATGAAGCAACAACACCCCCCCCCCCCCCCCC